>OX419603.1:4710938-5259030 GCA_948473455.1 Teleiodes luculella
CGAGATACTTGTTCTCATAATGATAAACCTAACTTTCAGATTCACTTGCAAGCTGTGCGATGCTCAAAAAGACCATATTTCTGTGAATGTGGTCCGATTATATTTGTTTTCGACAAAAAACAGGCCGTTGAAAAGCCTTCTGCCTACTTCAGCTGCTCTTCAACAACATGCTATTTGTGCAGCGTTTCAAGCGGGGACGTAATATATAGGGAAATGTATTATATCAAATAATCCCAAGCCCATCTCTTTGGGGATGGACGGACGTTGATGGCAAATGGACTCCACAGTGGTCGAAAGTTCCTTCAATTTGGTCACAATTTAAGCTTCCTTACCATTATGGATGCAAGTCAGGCTGTGACACAATGCGTTGTGGCTGCCGACGCGTTGGCCTACCTTGCATGTTACAGTGCAAAATCTGCAAAGGCCAATGCGAAAATAAAACGTAAGTAAAATACAAATTCATAAATGCTAATTATCATAATTTCAAAGCGATTTTACTTTCAGGAAAACCTGCGATGGGGCGGAAGTATAAATAAAATAATGAGAATTGCACGTGTGGCGGTAGCACCGCACCGACCAATAACTTTGGAATTTTAAAATATATTAATATTGTTTTTTATTAATAATTTCACAATTAATCGTGTAAAATAATAAACGAATAAAAATATACCACACTCATACATTTTTTTCATAAGATTAGGTACATAAGTAAATACAATTCATTTTTTTTTATTGATGGCTATTTTGGAATTTGTCATATTTTTTTGAAAATAATTGTTTTTTTATAATAAAATAATGTATTTCGTTTCGATTGACACCTTAATCATTAAAATTTAACGATGCAGGGTTCGCGTTTGCCCGCTAGGCCAATGACCGGGGCACAGCAGCGCATATTTAATATTAAATATCTCTCTAACTATAAAAGATATTAATATAAAATTTTTTGTAATAACCGCTCAATGAATTGCGTAATATAATAAATAAATAAAAATGTACCACTTTCATATATTTTTTTAATAAAATTACATAAAAACGAGAAAATACCGTCATACTTTTTCAAAAATGAAGATGTTATTGGTATTTATTATCATATTTAGCTGCTTAGTTATTTTTTTTATAATAGTATAATTCATTGCCTTTCGATTGACATTTTAATTATCAAAATCGAACGATCCGTTCAGGTTTCAGAATTTTTTAAACAATTTTTTGAACAAGTGGCGCCATCTCTGTTCCAAAGGGATGAATCGAGCGTTTCCTCGAGTCAAATCACTTATTTTGGTCTCTACTATCACTGTGCAAAGCGGCTTGCTTTCTTCCAAAAGTGCAGTATTTTCACCAAAAGTGACCGTAACAACTATGACTATAAGTTATATTACATGCTATAATAATATACATATGAGTTAAATACAGCAAATGGTCTAAACAATGTAAATGCAAATAATAAGAATGTAACTCACCAAAAACATCAATTAATAAAAGGGCCGCTGTTAACAAAGTGTATATTTTTTTGTGGTTTTTATTCTTTCACATTGACGAAATAACATAAAAATAATGTTTTATGATCAAACAAAAGTCATCTTGAGCGGGGTTTTAATCGGCTTTAAGAGAGCACAAACTAAAACCATTTTTAGTTCAAGTTTTGATACATACCTAAACAAAGATACGCCGATCTTCATGTTTAAATATGCAACTAAAAACAGATATGCTAGGTAAAAATAATATGCTTTAATAGGAATTCATAAATGTGTTATTTTGAATCGATATGATAAGATTTAAAGTAAAAAAAAAAGTTTTTTTTTTTCCTTTTTTTGAACCTCTATAACTCAGTCCAGACTGAGGATAGCGAAATGTACCATGTACCGTTGTATCAGTGGTAGGACCTGGTACACGGACATCAAGGTCTGGTCAGTGGTCGCGCGAAAAAAAAAAGGCACCACCTTCCATACAAAAATGAGCATTGTCCTTTGGTACAGAGTTAGGGTTTAATGGCTACATAAAGGGAAAACTATAAAAACTAGGATAATCGAAGATCTGGAGTACCTGGTGACCCTGATTAGAAAACACAAGAGCCCAACCAAACTATTAGAGATCGAGACATACCGCCTTTACAAAAAATATTCAGCTTGGTGGGCCGCTTCATTTGATGTCAAAAATCGAAGGCCTGAAGTATCTGATGAAGAACCCTCGGCTGGTTTCAGCTGTATTAGAGATATGGTACCTAACGCCCCCTTCTGCTATTGGTACTTAAAAAAATCGACTGTCATTGCAAAAATCCAGCATAGTGGAACACATCTTCTAATTTAATCCAGCCTATAGCGTCCCACTGCTGGGCGAATGCCTCCCCTTCTGCTTTTAATACGTATATAAATAAAATTAAAGGAAAACTATGGAAAAGACTAGACTGCCTTTTATACTTATACTTACAAGTTTACAAGAAGAAATAGTCGAAAGATCGAACGATTAACTTTATTCTACTCAAACATTATACAAATTAAATAAACAAATTACACTAAAATATTAATTCTAATTTCTAAAAATATGATGGAGGAGTGGAGGTGATACCCGCACACGTCGTTAGATGGCGCTGACTGTATTTTAAAACGCGCTTACGTAAAGAAAGATTTGTAATAATAAAAAAACAACTTCTAAAAAGAAAAAAAACTATATGAAATAAGAAAATCTAATAAAATAAATCAATATACCCACGTTTCTACAAAAAGAAGTGAAATCTCACCAAAAACATTCTGTAAAAAACTAGCCAACTCTCGATGGAGCTGCTTGTTTATCTCTAAAAAGTAATGAAATCTAGACAAAGTCGTACCAAGTCTAAGGTTCATTACTGCGATTTCTTTATTATTATAGTTAATGTTGTGTTACTTGGCTGTTGAAGGGTACACAAGGAGTTTTATAAACCAGGTGCTCCATGATTCCATTGCACCAATCTGTCGCCAGAACCGCTACTCATTGACGATGGAAAATCAACGGCCCAGTCACACAACATTAACTATAATAATAAAGAAATCGCAGTAATGAACCTTAGACTTGGTACGACTTTGTCTAGATTTCATTACTTTTTAGAGATAAACAAGCAGCTCCATCGAGAGTTGGCTAGTTTTTTACAGAATGTTTTTGGTGAGATCTCCTTTTACGACACCCACGGGAAGAGTTGAGAATTCTGTACAGGGTGCGGTTACTGTCAAAAAAATAGTAGTAGTTGTTCTGTGGTACCCCAGTGGTACCTACAGAGGGCCTTTCATTTACAAAATCTTATTTCAAATCAAAAACTGTGACGTTCCACGTGCAAAGTTACCTACTTTATGGTCGGTATTGAGTTACGCATATCCCTGTAATCAGCAACTAATAAGCTATTCAAATCCAAAAAGATTATCTTTATACGAAAACCCGCCATAAGGTACCTTTGCACGTGGAACGTAACAAATATGTAAATCATAATTATCAATAGTTTAGTGCTTTTCTCCAACTAGATACTCAAAAGAGAAAATAAAACATACGCATCGAATTAAGAACTCCTCCTTTTTTGAAATCGGTTAAAATTTTTATTTATTGTTGAGACAAATCAGCGTTTTCCTTAAAAAGTACCTCTTCACGAAACGGGCCATCCCAGCTCTTAATCACAACGATTCGATAATATTTTTTGTTTATATCTTTACTTTTATGATCTAAGTATCCTTATCGTTAACACGTGGTAGAGGCAAATAAACTATTATATGTTTATTTATCAGGTTGTTTGAGGTAACCTCACTGTGCATTAATAGTTTTTTAGCCTGATTTTTTGTCTGATGAATTAATGTTTGTGAAGTCGGGTGTTGACCTTACGAGACACACTTAGAGTAAATAATTTTAAGATTCTACTTTATAGATTGATGTGATTCTTCTTATAACTAAATAACTAACTATGCATCTTAAAAAATACTTCACTGTAGCACAGATTAATAAATCGTAAACTACAGACAAACAACATGCTACCTAGACTAGACTAGATAAACCCGTAAGGGATTAACGTAGGTTAATGATAGATTAAGAATTAATTGTAATTAGTTTTAAAGTGGAAAATAAATTAAAAAAAGCTGTGATAAATTACAATTTTAAAGCGATAATAGGCAGTTTAAAAACTGTCTAATCTAAACAAGCAATCAAAATATGTGTTACTTTTATGAATGTGAAAGAAAATATGTTTATACCTATACCTACTCAATTAACCCGTTATAAATCCTAGACGAAAGGTTATATTTAAGAGCCTGCCGCTATCCCGCAAGACCGGTAGGCTAAATAACAGATTAATACATTCGATATCATACTAACATATAAAGAGGAAAGATTTGTGTTTTTTTTTTGTGTGTATGTTTGTAATGAATAAACTCAAAAAGTACTGAACCGATCTCAAAAATTATTTCACCATTAGAAAGCTACATTCACCCTGAGTAACATAGGCTACCTTTTACCGCGGGAAAATGCCTCATTCCCAGGGGAAAAACTGTTAACGCGGGCGGAGCCGCGGCGGAAAGCTAGTAATAATATAAAATTTGTTCTAGGAATTTTTTATCGAATTATCAATTTTATGAATACTTGTACCGCAAAAACGATCTATCGATGTCGATCATTGCTAATAAGTTAGTTAGTTTAGTAAGTTTGCTATAAGTTATTTTGAACAATTCCGAAACTATAACTACGCAGTCAACACAACTATCAAAAAAACAAAATACATAAGTAAACAAGTCTGGCTGAATTGCAAAATAGCAGAAGCCACAAAAAAAAGTAAACAAGTACTTACTCAATAGAACCAGTAGAGTTTGTCTAAAGGGCCCTTTCCATGCCGCCAACCTGCTAAACACCAACACAGTCATTGTGCAAAAAATATATCACAATAATTTATTATCCGAAGTCTACTTCACTAAAAGTCTTCAAACACTAGATTTTGTTTTTGTGGTTTTTTTTTCAATAGTATATCACGTGATTTAAACGGAGCTCATCTTGCGACTAGTGAGCTATGAAGACTAGCACAGTAAGTTCCTACATGAGGTATATGTAAAGAACGAGGCGCCGGAAAAACACACGTCAATTTTACCTGTTTTTGTCCGCTTTCGTTATCCTTAAGCACTCCGAATAAGGTTCACATTCTCAGCAACGTTTACGCTTTAGTTTTTTATCGTTTACATTGCTAGATTAAATAAAGAAGCGCTTTTTTAATGTTTATATTATGAACCTAATTTAAAAAAGTTAAGTAGGTACAGTAGCCACTTAGCCAGCACAGGCGGCTGGACACTAACATTACGAAAACAGTTAAGGAATAACGGCGCTCTCAAGGTCAAAGCTTCCAACCATATGTGCTGACTACTGTACATAGATAGGTACACAATTTATAAATATTAAAATTTTGATGTTTGTTACTCAATCACGCAAAAAAGGCCCAACGGTTTGCTACACAATTTGATAGATTTTTACCAAAACTGAAACATTGGATGCTTTTTTTTCCGCAAAAATGCGATGACCATGCAAGCGAAGCCGCAGGGCAGACAGTGAACAATATCCTCAAATTAACAAAGGTAAGGTGGTCAAGAAGAAAACCGCAACTTTGAATGAAACTGCCATCTTTTTTAAATATCGAATTTCCTCATAGTCGACAGTCGTCATAGACCTATCATTTCCTTAGCCGCAATAATATGCAAGTAATTATTTTACAGAACTATTTGCATCACCCACAGTAGAGGTATATCATATTTCTTCCATTTGTGTCCCAAATAGTCCCAATAAAGCAAGAAAAAAGTTCACCGTCAATCGAAATATTCCTGAGCGTTGAACGCTTGTGCGCAATCGTTCGTTAATAGCTCATAATACGCCCCCATAGAGGGGCTCGAGCCTACCCTGAAATCAGGGTGAACAGGCCTTAGTCGACCACGTTGGCCAAAAGCAGGTTGGTTAACTTCACACACACTTTTGATTGAATTACTTCGCAGGTGAGTGCAGGTTTCCTCACAATGTTTTCCTTTATCGTATGAGCGTCGAATTAACGGACATACGAATTCGAAAATCGAAAACACATTGGTACATGATGAGGTTTGAACTCGCGAACTTCCGAATGGAAGTCAACGGCCCTAGCCATTTGGCCACCGAAGCTCTGCGCAATACTGTATTAATATTACTTATTTTCTCTTTTTTTTTTTTTTCTATGGACAACACTTTCAAAATATATGAAATTATGAAAATTGGACCATATATACGTAAAGCATCACATTTTCTCCTTCTGTATGAAAACTTTCAAGTTCTTCTCAAAAGCTTGATTTTGACCAAACTACCCTGCTCAGGAACTTGGACTGTTGAAGCCTACACACTCTTTCAAAATAGTTTCAAGCTCATCGTTGGATAAGTAGGTAGTAGGTACCTATAATAATATGAGCTGATGTTGAGTTGTGTAAATTGATAATTGATATTATATACCGTGAAATTTAACTTATCACGTTAGTGGTAGTAATCATGAAACTGAACAACTTTCCCTAACTTAAAGGTGAAAAATTTCAAAAAAATACTTTTCATATAAACTTCAGTCACGTAACCGGCCACTATGTATGACAAGTTGAATTTTAATTTTGAGCAACTAATGTTCATGTTTTGTTGTGATACTATCACCAAAACTATTAAGATTTAAAACGGGATATTTACCGTGATATTTGTTTTGTGTGAGTAGATAGTAAATATCCCGTTTTAAATCTTAATAGTTTTGAAAAAAACCGTGGATGTTTTAAGTTTCATTTATTTATTTTGCAAAGTCACAGGTTTAAAAGTTCTTACATGTTTTGAAAATATATAGTTACATGTGACGACGCCCTGCAAGGGCACAGCAAACATAAAAAAGGCAACTAGCTGCCACATTACATAAAAAGTATACTATCACTATGTTCGTTTGTTCCCACTAGTTCCATTGAATTGAACACAACCAGTTTCATGGTGTAGGTATATTATTATTCTGGTATATTGAAGGTTGTAGTCCAAAAGCACCTAGGGTCGATGTTCAGTGAAAGCCTTGACAATAAAATTGATTGACCGATGCGTTCATAATTGTTTTTATGTGCGTTTTTGGTAACCTGTTCTCTTTAACGTGACCGGTCAAGGGTAATTTAAAACGGAAGTCGGTGGGACAAGGGTTATTAAGCTATGTTGTTTATCGTAGTAGGATATGAAGATTTATACGGGTTAAATAGCATAATTTTCTTCTTCTATCTATGTATCATCACTACATAGTATAAAACAAAGTCGCTTTCTCTGTCCCTATGTCCCTATATCCCTATGTATGCTTGAATCTTTAAAACTACGCAACGGATTTTGATGCGGTTTTTTTAAATAGTTAGAGTGTTTCAAGAGGAAGGTTTATATGTATAATACATGCATAATATACTTAAGGATTCTCTTATTTAAGAAGTTAAAGGGGGGGGGGGACACACATTTTACCACTTTGGAAGCGTCTCTCGCGCAAACTATTCAGTTTAGAAAAAATTGATATTAGAAACCTCAATATCATTTTTAAAGACATATCCATAGATACCCCACACGTATGGGTTTGATGAAAAAATTTTAGTATGGGGACCCCCCAAAATTTATTGTTTCCTTTCTAATTTTTTGTGAAAATCTTGATGCGGTTCACAAAATACATCTACTTACCAAGTTTCAACAGTACAGCTCTTATAGTTTCGGAAAAAAGTGGCTGTGACATACGGACGGCCAGACGGACAGACAGACATGACGAATCTATAAGGGTTCCGTTTTTTGCTATTTGGCTACGGAACCCTAAAAATAAAAAGTAGCGCGGTTTTTCCAACCTCCCCGACCAGAAGGCAGCCGTTGGTTCCAGCTGGTCTACGGATGTAATAATAATAATAATAATAATAAAAATAATTTATTCAGAATAAGCCTAAATACATCCACATTAATAACATGTTGTTGTTAGTTACAAGCCATGGGCGGCTCAATAATTTTATTTTGACACCACATTTGTGAAGTATTAACCTCGAAACCCACAAGACCAAGAAATGACCAATCTTACTCATTGCGCCCTCTTGCTTGCCTGCATGAAAGCATGTATCTAGCCAAATCGCTTTATTGAAATGATATCACTTCATACTTTTGTCTATTGTTGTGGCCGATGATCGGATGCGGTTTGTGATTTCATGTCCATTAATATTATGTACATTCATACCACGTGCATTTATACTTCTAAATATTTAGGGGTAAAAAAAGGGTAGAGCCCTCCGCTCTTCCGAAAAAACCAAAACCAAAACCAAAACCTTGAATATTTTTTTTCTAGCAGCATTTAGTTTTGTATACCTAGCGTAACCTACTTACTTATTAAAAAATTTGACTGTTTATTACGTTTGTTCCCGTTGTTCCCATTAGCCGTATCCCCATGATGGGGACAACGGGAAGTTAAACTTTTATTTCCTTATCTGGTTTAGTTTCAAAATTGTGTGCTACCACAGAAGAAAATAATAGTACTAACCCGTACAGAAAGGACACTCACCCCCCTAGGCCGGGAGATGATGACAGAAATTTTTAGGTCATTTGTTACAGTATGGCGGTTTTACAGGGGTCTTAGTACGCAATGACAAAAAGAAAAATGATGGTCATAGCGCTGGTACTGGCGGCCCAATCGCGAAAAAAAAAATTGCAGATTTTCGGCAGTATGGCGACCATTTGGAGCCGTCCGAAAAGTATGACATGGTGATTTTCGTAAATGGCTGCACGAAGATGATCAAACTGTGCAAAAATTACCCTGGTACAAATGGTTGAATTTTTATTTTTCGCGTCGGTATGGCGGGCTGTAAGTCACACCGGAGAAGTATGGCATGACACTGTAGTCTAGTTATTTTTTACGGGCTATCGGAAAATACTAAAATTTTTGTGGTAGGTACAAATCGTTTGACTTTCGTAATTTATCCGACTAGTTCACTAACGCCCACGCGATTGGGCCGCCAGTACCAGCGCTATGACTATCATTTTTCTTTTTGTCATTGTGTACTAAGACCCCTGTAAAACCGCCATACTGTAACAAATGACCTAAAAATTTCTGTCATCATCTCCCGGCCTACCCCGCGACAAAATGAGTTCCCCGCCCGATATAGCGCCCCACGCCCCGCACCCCGCAGGCGCCGCGGGACTCCGCCGGTGGTATCCGGGGGTGTTTTACATAGAGCCTAGCGCCATTGACTTGTAGTTGATATTCAAAAAGAAGTAGCTTGTCAAAACGCGTTTTCTGTATGGAGTACTATGGAGTGACCGACCAGTGCTATAACGTAAAATCGTCTCGTACCTCAACCACGAGTGTAACTAATATAAAATTGGGGACACCTCACACACGGCCATCTGACCCCAAACTAGGCAGAGCCTGTACTATGCTGCCGCACTAAAGGCAAAAGCGGTATCTCAAAAAACGTAGTTTTGAGTAAATTGAAGATTTGTGAATGTCGTTTTCTCTTTTGTTTACAGATTGATTTTTGTACTTATTAAACTGAATTTTAACAATATATTAAGTATTGTTTCTTGCCATACAGTCAAAATACTGTAAAAACATGTGTTTATACCTTTTTTATGAGATACTGCTATTTTGCTAAGTGTGTATAGAAATAATAATTGAGTTACCGTCTTTTTGTTAACTTTCCTAGTACATGTTAGCATACAAAATAAACATGAATTTGCTATTGAATAAAATACGTAAAAAAAAAAAAGAAGAAACAAACAAACCAATTTTTTTTAATCGTTTGTTATCTTTGTTGAATATTATAGGAAAAAAAACGGAATAATAACACATTTTCGAAACAAAACTCTTAATCACATCTTCCTAGTTAAAAGTTGGGAGTTCCTGCCAAAAAGATAATTTTTTCAATGATTTTAAAATATTTTCCCTTCTGTCGTAGAAAATACCACGTGCTGAAGTCTTTTTTAGGGTCCGTACCTCAAAAACGAAAAAGGGAGCCTTTATAATCCTACTCGGGTGCCTGTCGGACCGTCTGTCAACGCTTATTTCATCCGAAACTACTGGACCGATTTAGTTAAAATTTAGTACACGTATGTAAATCCGTGACCCAAAGACGAGCGTGTGCATTAAATAATAAATTTGAAACATGGAGCCCACTTTTGGGTGATAAATTAGACTAAAACATAATAATTTCAAACTATATCGTGTTGCATATCAAATGAAACAATTATCCATTATATTTCAAAGTAAAAAGTTTTGACGTTATTTAAGAAAATTGGCCATACAATTATTTTCTCCTATCGGGGGGTAGATTATTTAGCGCCTTAGGGCATGGCGGCAACTCAATGTTTGCCGTACGCGTCATGCTAACTGCTGCAATGCATATCCATCGTTTTCTTAAGCGATTTGGCGGTATGCAAATATACGGCTATTCACCTTCTTAATATTGATATACCTCTCACTGGCTCAGTAAATTTAGGTAAAACTGAGATAGAAAAAACTTTCTTAACTGTTTTTCTTAATGTTTTGAATAAGATACCACTATTTTGCTTTGTGATATAGACGCGTATTTTTCTAAGCTATACAACGGTATAAAAAACAGTTTTGAGATTTTTTTGAGATACCGCCTTTGCGCTTAGTACGGCAGTATGGGTGTCAGACAGCTGATATACATAGGTACATTATGTACAAGTGTTCGGCACACGAATGTTTGCTCTGGGCGGGATTCGAACCCGCGGCCCTGTGCTTTGTAGGCAGGCGTACTACCAACTAGGCTACGGGGCCGTCAAACCGTAACTGCTGTAACGTGTTAAAAATATCCTGTAATAGTGAGATATTTTCCCTCAGTAAAAGGTACTTAGTATATGCGACTCTCCAACCTATATTAACCAAACTACATACTTCCATACAAAAAATGATACTAACTATGCCAACGTTTTGTTGTGACTTGACAGAAAACAAAAAAAAACACTCTTCCTCCCTCATCCTATCCCACTATCTTACTAATATTATAAACGCGACAGTTTGTTAAGATGTATGGATGTTTGTTACTCTTTCACGCAAAAACTACTGAATGGATTTTAATGAAACTTTACTATAATATAGCGTAGACATCAGAACAACACATAGGCTACCTTTTATCAAAATTTTTGCAAGTATTTCATATTTTTATTTGCCAACGGCCTACTATGGACTGGACAGCTCTAGTCGTGATGATATCATTAACTTTGACCACGAAAATCGTTTTTGTATAATCTACTTCTTACCTTTCGATTTTTTTTATACCTTTTTTGTATCCCCAGATAAAAATCTCATTCTATTTTTACGACTTAATAAACTTACAACGTAGGTATACATATTATATCATCTAAAAAACGTTCTAAAAATACTACAGAAAATACGTTGATAGGTACCTTACCTACTTGTAATGTTTTTATCGTTATTCTATAAAACTGGTATTAGAACACGTGCTTTGAAAGATATAAACAAACGTAGGGTTATCCCCACCGCAGACTTTTGTACCATAACATACATTATGCATAGATTGTAGGGCTAATTAAGATGTTGTTTCTTTTTTTTTTCACAATATTTTTTAGGGTTCCGTCCGTACCTCAAATACGAAAAACGGAACCCTTGGAGGTACACTCGGATGTCTGTCCGTCCGTATGTCAGCGCTTATTTCCTCTGAAACTACTAGACCGATTTAGTTGGATTTTAGTTCACAATATGTAAGTAGCGATAGCGAGACAGGCTCGAGAAGCTGTCAAACGCGACATATTGATAGAACTGCTATGGCTCTAATGTCACTATGTCGCGTTTTAATGACCCAAAGATCGAGCATAATTACTAGTATGTCACTCTCCGGCCCTCAATCTATCTCTGTGCCATGGTCCAAGAAAACAAGGTCTAACCGTTAGACTACGTGACTGACTGACACCAGCCTACGTCATTTTGCGCTGTTCATCCTTGTCTATTACACGCATTCGACAAGGATTAATAGGCAAAATTACGTAGAAATGACGTAGGCTCGTGTCAGTCACGTGGTCTAATGGGAAGACCTTGTTTTCTTAGACCATGCTCTGTGCAAAAGATCAGGTCAAAACGTGCTTAGTTTCAGTGTTGAAGAAGGACAAAAAATACAACATACTTTCGTAATATTATATTACAATGGATTTTGATCCGGATGTTTTTTTTCCTTTTCTTTCGGGATTTCAATGAAATCAGCCGACCACAGCCTCCGTGGTCGAGTGGTCAAAAGCTCGCCTGACGTCACGGAGGTTCCGGGTTTGAATCCCGTGGGGAACTTGTCGAACAAATATCACTTTGTGAGACTTTCCTCAGTTTGGTTAGGACATTGCAGGCTGAACCACCTGATTGTCCGAAAAGAAAGATGATTCCGTGTTTCGGTAGGCACGTAAAGCCGGGTCCCGGCTATGATCTACACGGATATAGTCGTTACAGAAGCCATGTCAGAAGCCTTTCAATAATTCTGACACCAGGGTTTGTGAGATAGGTTAACCTCGAAACCCTCTCGATAAGCAACCAATGAAACCTGAGAGGCTTTTTTTTTTTTATTGACCTATGCTTGAGTCGCAAAGGTACGACGGATCAAGCTTCACCGGATCTGAGAGGCGCTAGACGCGGGCAGCGTAAAACCGGTCGTACCCATCCAATTAACTCCTCCTTTTTTAAGGCGGTTAACAAAGATGGGCGGATCAAAATCTTTCAGAACGTATCGATTAATATTTTTTTATGATGCATAAATAAATAAATATCTGGCACACACATAGCCTGTACTATGGATGTTAGTTACAACTGATACACATAAATATATAATACACAACATCCAGACATAAGGCAAACGCAAGTGCTCATCACACGAATGTTTGCCCTGGGCGGGATTGGAACCCGTGACCACTTTGAATGCTACGGGGCCGTCAATAAATTACTTAATTATGTTACATATTTCCCGCACGATTCCGGTAGATAAAATGAAATATCAGACAAGGTACCTACTCATAAACACTTTAAAGTAGGTACCTACCTACATAGCTTATTGTCTCAAAGATATTCCCCAAGTTAAGGAAGAACGAAGTTTTCCTACTTAGTGAACAATACTTACTACCAGCTAAGTTGATAATATAGGTACTTGTGATGTACCTATGGTGCAGAAACGCATGATTAATATTCATTATGTTGAGCAGATCTTGAGGAAAGCTCAACATTTTGCCTCAGCTTAGGACAAAGAATGACACACGTGGGCAAAAATCCGTAATTCTTCCTTATTTATCTGCGTCAAGATTTTACATAGCCATAGATTTCCGTCACGCGGCTAAATGTACGAAGATTTGCAACTTCGCAAATCTATTCTATACAAATAATAATATATAATAATATATATATAACATTATAAAGAGGAAAGGTTTGATTGTTTGTTTGTTTGTTTGCATCGAATAGGCTCCGAAACTACTGAACCGATTTCAAAAATTATTTCACTGTTTGGAAGCTACATTCATCCTGAGTAACATAGGCTATATTTTATTATCAAATATTAGGGATCCTTATTAAAACTTCAATAATGTAACCCAAGGTGTAAAAAAAATACGTAAAATATTCCTAATAATTGAAAATGCTCCGAAAGTACTGAACCGATTTTGGTGAAACTTGGCACAAAGTTAGAATAGACCTTAGGAAAGAACATAGCCTACAATTTACCGCGGGAAATTTTCTCATACCCACGGGAAAAAATGTTAAAGCGGACGGAGTCGGCACAAAGATAGAATAGACCTTACGGAAGAACACAGGCAAATTTTTACCGCTGGAAAATTCCTCATTCCCACGGGAAAAACTATTAACGCGGGCGGAGCCGCGGCGGGAAGCTAGTAGTAATATTCTTATATTACAGAAGTAGGTAGGTAGGTACTGTCTACTCTCCTCCTCTATTAAGGTAAAGTGTGAAAAGTCTATTATTGACACAAGCATTAATTTTAAAAAAATCTATATTATAAAACTGTGGAGGTCTAAAATCTGTAAATAGAAAAATATGTATATAGAAAATATACAGTTTTTTTTTGTTTCTCTATTTGTCTGTTTGTACGGGCTAATCTCCAGAACTGTTGGACCAATTTGAATGAAATTTTGCATGGTGGTACCTTATATCCTCGGTCAACATCATATATAGTTTTTGCTGAAGTAAAATATCTTATTCCTGTGGGAAACTGCACGGAAAAGTAAAAAAACAACGCGGGCGTAGCCGCGGGCGGACAGCTATACAAAAGTATATTTTGGGAAAGAGCAGAAGGAAACCTTTTTAGTAATGTGGTCTTTATTTTAAACAGCTTTAAAACTGTTTGGTGAATAAATGGCACTTTCATTAGATACTTATTCCTTTTTAACCGACGAAAAATTAAGGAAGGAGGTTCTCAAGTCGACGCGTATATTTTTTTAATGTATGACTACGCTTAACTTTTTACACAGTGTGACAGTGTTCCGATTTTGTTAATTCTTTTTCTTATTAAACTCCGAATTTGGGACAATATTAAATTGAAAAAATAAGTCCAATCCTAGGGGTAGATGTATAAACAGGGGATGACTGAATGTAGATTTTCCCGTGGGAACTATGTTTTTTCCCGCTGTAAAGGGTAGCGTATGTCCTTCCTCAAGGCCTATTCTATCTACCAAGTTTCATCAAAATCAGTATTATTAGGGACTACTATTTGGTATTCTGTGGTATTATGTATGAAAGCGTAACAAAGGAACAGAGCGAAAGAATGTTTTGCTTTTCAGTCTTATCGGCGGTGTATTTTTTGTATTAAAAAGAAATAATTAAGTTTAGTCTTTCACGGTTATCGTTGTTTTACTATTGTGGAATTAGTGTGACAACGTGCCGTATTCAGTGAAAGTGAGAAATAATGGGCGGTTAGCTGTTTCGTTTGGTAACTCCGATGTCATTAGAATGTAAGGACCTTTTATTGTAAACTAGCTTTCCGCCCCGTGGCTCCGCCTGCGTTAACGGTTTTTCCCGTGAGAATCATATATTTTCCCGCGGTAAAAGGTAGCCTATGTGTTAATCCAGGGTGTTAGCTAGCTCCACACCAATTTTTATTATAATCGCTCCAACCTTTTAGACGTGAAGAAGTATCAAACATACACACACACACTTACAAACTATTGCCTTTATAAAGCCCGACCAAAGAAATAAGAAACCTCGCCATATTGCGGAATTTGTATGGAACTAATTTTATAAGGGAAATTGTTGCCATAGTCGTAAAAATATACACGTGGCGCCCCCAGAGCAGGTTTCATATTTCTTTGGTCAGGCTTTAATATTAACTGTGATAATCAAACCACATTTCAATAATCCCGTGACAAGAATACAATACTTATCTGAAGACTATTTATGTGGAAAAGAAATGAAATTACTGAAGACAATATTAATTAAACTCGGATATGCAAGAATGGCCTAATGCCTTTGCCTGTTCCCAATAGGGACAAATGGAAAAAAAAATTGTAAACAAACAAAAGAAAAACAAGTTTTTTACGGGTAGTTCAAAAAATACATTTCTATACAGAATACGTTAGTTTACAGTGAATATCTCAATTGTTTGAACGACATTTGATATATTAGATAGATAGATTAGTTGAGTATAAAAGGCGTATCATTATGACCTATCCTTGTGTCGTAGCTTTTTGTAAAAATAAAGGTACTCATGTTTTCCCCAAGGACGAAGCACGAAGAACTCAATGGATTCAAGCTATTCAATATGTGAAGCCTGGATTAACAATCCGAAAGCATTCTAAAATATGCTCGGCTCATTTTAAGCCATCTGATTTCAATGTAGCACCATTAGGTAAGTTCCACAGTTCATATAATGTTTCTTTCTATTAATATCATATTAAGAGTGGATGGACTAACAGAAGGTGTCACAAATTATATTTAAATTTTTATTCAAAAGTCTGTTTTTTATCCCTACTTTAATTAATATTAATATATTAATAATATTATAAATGCGAAAGTCTGTGTATGTCTGTCTGTCTGTTACGCTTTCACGCCAAAACTACTGAACCGATTTTGATGAAACTTGGTATGGAGATAGAATAGACCTTGGGAACGGATGTAGACTTCTTTCCCGAGCGGAGCCATTGGGCGGAAACTTTTGACGATTTTTGTAAGTCCGTTAAATTAACGGAAGGTAATCCGTTAACCAAAATGTTAACTTCGTTAATTAACGGATTAACGGGTTAATGTCCAGCTATGCCTATGATACAACATTTTATAGATGCTGCTCCAAAAATTTTAAAGAAAACTGCTACTCCTTCAGTATTTCCCTGGCAACATGCTCAAGTACAGGAATGCACATCAACAACTCAAGATCAAGATTTACTATTGACTGTTGATGGTACAAATATTACAGAAACGTCACGCGGTAAGTGTTGCAAAACAGAGATATTAATTTGCTAAAAAATCCTTTACCTTATTACTGGTAGGTATAAGTAAGTATATTAATTTATTGATACTGACGGCTTCTTTTTATTTGTTACTAGCTTTTCACCGCGGCTCCGCCCGCGTTAACAGTTTTTCCCGTGGGAATGAGACGTTTTCTCGCGGTAAAATGTACCCTTTGTTACTCAGGGCACAGACTACCAAATAGTTCAGGGTGAATGTAGCTTTCTAATGGTGATTTTTTTTTAAATCGGCTTAATAGTTTTTGACTTTATTCATTACAAACATACACTCACAACACACAACAATACATAATATCTTTCCTCTTTATAATATTAGTCTATACCTACCTATAACATAACTACAACATTTGTACAAGAGCCACCATTCACATTCATTAATCTCCTAATGCATGCTCGTCGGTTTAGAGTAGTCTTGACCCGACCTTTTGTCAGAACGTCCCCGATTTGATTGTACATTAAAATACTATTGTACGAGTACTAAATGGCAGAATACGGCATTGTGTTTTTTTTTTAAAAACAATTTTAACTAGGCTGTATAACCTTTGATTCTATTACCTGCACATAATAGATGAACTAGAAAAAAGTAAAACAGGCACGCACATAAATGTTGCCAATTAAGAAAAATATTTATAATTTAGGTATTTTTATGCGTTCGTCTAAAATGGTTTTAATGCACTTGTTAAATGATAGCCAATATGTTTTAGAGTGCCAATAGGTCCAGCGTGGCCGCTAAAATCTCAAAATGTAAGTTGTTGGTCTCTTTAATTTATATGGGAATTTTAATTAAAGAGAAATTTTTTTATGAATAATTTTTAAAATAGGCAGCGAGCGCAACTTTAAAATTTTCAGCTTAATTTAAGTGGGATGTTTTCGCATGCCTGCTAAACTAGTTCATACTATGCGTAAAATTGATGTTTGATGTCTCTAAATTAAAGTTGACAATCAACTGTCCCTTTTCGTTCATAAGAACGTGAAAGGGGCATAATTATTATAGTTTATAATTTAAGTAAGACAGTAATAATTTTGTATAATCGGGCCCAATCGCGCGCTCATTTCGAAGTAAATATGTTCTCATTCTTTTATGAACTAAAAGAGACAAGAGTTTAACAAAAGTTCGAATATCCAAACATCAATTTAGAAACTTGACGCATCGATCGTACTTAACTACAAGTTTTAAGGTGCCTACGAAAATATACTTATAAAATATGTTTAATATAAAATGTCAGGATCCAAAATTATGAGCTGCATGAATAAATGTTCTAGTTAACAGATTATTTATGTCCCCGCCGAGGAGCTCGAGCCTACCCTGAAATCTAGGGACTTGTGTTTGCTTTGTGTCTGGAATAGTCCCTATTTTATGTTGTATATTTATATTAGTGTCTATAAAAATAAAAAATAAATAAAAAGTCTTTATTTCTTTAACAGAAAGTACGAAAATATACCCTTACCTTTTAAGCAAGAACATTTTTACTTGTGATAGGGAGCTTCGCCCTTCCATGTCGACCTTAACTTAATCTATAGTACTTATTGATAAAATAAAAATTACAATAAATATCGGTCCTTATTAACTAGGAACTTCGAGCAACGCGGGCATTTCCGGGATGGCTAGGAAAGCAACTGTGCGATTATCATAATAAATTTTGGAAGCGTGCGTGCTCGCTAGTGCGTGTATGTATGTACCTATATAATATATGTCGGAGATTGAAGCCGGATTGATCGTTTAAATCGATTGTAATAGTTAGGGAGGCGAATAGGTGAATTTTCTGTAATACTCGAGCGTGGCAGTTTAAGATATGAGAGATACCTTAGACCTAATAGAACAACGTTATAAAGTATTTAGCTCTCTATGTAGTGACGCGCGCCTAGGATAGACGATCAGATTAGTAAAAAAAAATCGATAGTCTGAAATACTCGAGCGCGTCAGATTAAGATATTGGGGGTTGATTTTAGTGTTTTAAGACTAAATTTAACTAATCTGACAATAAGTCCTTGACGCCGCCGAGTTATAGGGTCACGAACTTGTAAAAAAAAAACGTTAATCCGGCATTCTCGAGGGCGATTTTTTTTTTTTTTATCTTGAAGAATATAATCTAAAACTTACTAAAAATACAAAATCTGCCGGTTTCCGCATGACCGGAAGTGTGGAGGAGCCATTTCGTCTTCCGAAAAACGCGTTGCGGCATATACCTACCTAAGTCGCGAACGATACATTTTGTATTTTCATATCTGTCAAAATTAGAACCACATTTAGTTTCCCGAAATTCCTGCATTTTTTAAGCCAGCACATGCGGCTGGACATTCGCACTACGAAATTCATCGCTACCGCTACGGAATACGGGCGCTCTCAAGGCCAACATGTCCAGCCGCATGTGCTGGCTAACTGTACTTACAGACTTTTATTCAGACTATTATTAATTCGTTGCAGATGTTATTTACAGTACCTAGTTCATTAAACGAGTTGTGATTATGAATGACATAATTGTTTTTGATAGCTCGCTCAACAATACTGATCGGTCATCGACCTTGCAACCCACACGGAAGATTTTATTGCAATAAAATAATTAACGAAAATTTGTGTGCTTATTGATATGATGATAAGATAACAAAAGACAAATATGGTAGTACACGTTAAAATCATACCTATGTCGCGGTGCGCGAGCCCCTCTCGGCGGGGCGGCGCGGGCGGCGGAGCGGGGTTAGTTAACCTTTTTCGGTCAGATTAAGAGAACCCACCAACATTTTTGTCAGATTAAGAAAATATGCTTTCAGGATACCGAGATAAACCTCCCCTATGAAAATCTGACGCGCTCGAGTATTTCAAAATAACTTTTTTTTTTGCATTTTCAAAAATTCATCGTAACTTATCGTCACGCCGAAATCGTCAGTTTTTTTAAAGGGAGCTTCCTTGGGGCCTACTTAACACCCCTTCCGAAAATCTGACGCGCTCGAGTAAATTTTTTTTTTTTTGCATTTTTGACTACTTTATATGCCTACCCCCACCACGCAAACCGGCAGATTAGTATACCGTTGTTATCAGAGGCACTTGGGGCATACATAGTATGAATATCTGACGCGCTCGAGAATGCCCAAGTAACTGTTTTTTTTAACATTTTTGAAAAACCGTACACGCCAAACCCACCGCTAAAATGGTTTTTACCATAGGAGCTTTTCTTTTCGAAATTATGTTATCTTTCGATTTTGATAGGTCTCGACGGCGCCGTTGAATTACGCCATTTAGCTACCTCGCCTCCCTAACTATAAACATCGATGACAGTTTTTATTTTACTTTCTCGAGTATCAGAGGGTAGAATCAATATAGTTGACCGGTGTGAAGTTGGCGCGGTGACGTTTGGCAGGAGGCCCTACTACTAGGAGTGGGAATGGGTGGTTCACTCACATAAATAGCGCTGCTCAGGGCGGGCGAGCTCTCTGGGTAGATCTGCAGCCGCGTTGATAACTTTGTGCTTTGTGTGTCTGAGAGTGTGATTCTGGTGGACGTACTGGTCCGGTGTGTTTTGTGATGTGTGATTCGATGTGTGATCTGGATGTATGTTGAAATAATGGTTGTTGGAATATTGTTTGTACCACAGTCCAGTGGTGTCTGTAAACCGTGAGTAAAGTGATCTTATTATCGTGTCGCTAGCAAGGTTGGCTAGGTTCTGTATTCGTATGGTGTTAGCTATGGCATTGTTATCATGACCGCGGGTAGAGTAACTGTAATTGGTCGAGTTACATAAGGTCCGGGCGGGGAGGCCCCTTGGTTGGCCAGTTTGTAATTGTTCAGTGTTTTCCATGCCAGTTTCCCCTTATGGCATTTTGATGGTGCTCGGATCTACCTAAACCCCTTTTAGGGATTGATTAGGTCCCGATCGCTCATGATAACAAACAATCGAGTCTATAGTGGTATAGTATGTTCCAATCGTGATGGAATTCGATATAGTTGGTAAAGTCTGTTTCAATTGTAACGACATTCGATATAGTTGGTAAACTCTGTTTCAATAGTGATGACAAATTGGGGTAGTCCTGACAAAGATAGTGTACTATGGTTCTCTAAAAGTTGTTGTAGCATACGCCCACGCTTAACGTATTTCCCGCGTGTTGCCCTTTGCGGGTTTCCTTTATTTATTTGCTTTCCCCACCACCGTTTTGTCCTCATTTCCGACATATATAATATAATTATCGGGTTGGGTATCGAATTACGCATTTTGATTTTGGGGTTGATGAGGGGTGTTTTTTATAGGGGTTGGTTTCCCCTTTCATATGACACCCCCCCGAGGAGATGCGTAGTTTTTTTTCGTCATTTTACGTTATTTATGCACCCCGACACGGACTTGTTAGGTTCCGAAGGCTAAGGCGGGAATAGGTTCCGAAGGGTGTTAGTAATTTTTTTTTTGTTGCCACCCAGAAAGAAAAGTGGATCAAAATCTACTTCGGGGCACTCCGACATCATCAAGGCAGGAAGACTGGGGAGGGTGGACTTCCCCCTGCTGTCTTTTCCCCTACCCAGAACCGACTTGGAGCATCTCTGAACACTGTTAGTTGGGTTGTTTTGGCGAACATAACCTCAAAATTATTATTTTTTATTTTGTGGAAACTACTTATCTCCGCGCTTGGGGGAGGGGAGAGGGGGTACCCCTCCCCCCCCACCCCACCCCACCCCTCAGAAACCCCCCCCCCCTAAAATGCGCATTTCAAAACCAACCCCTAATTATCAGCTGTCTGTCTGACACGACACCCATAATACGTACGACAGGCTTTGTCATATGGCCGTGCGTGTGTAAGATGTCCCACATATTTATTTATTGGTATTAAGTGCCGAGGATTGAACCTGCGAACTGACCGTAAAGCCTGCACTACACACTCGACAAAACCCGAGAGCCGAAAGAGACGAGGTTATGCGTTAGAATGAGATGCACATACACCGCGTTCACTCTTGCGCATAACTGCGTCCCTCATATTGGCCATGTCTCGTCTAGTTTTGTGGAGAGTGTAGTGCGGCTTTAATAATAATAAATAATATGATTTTGTTGAGTGAAAACGAGACGATCGATACTGTTCACAGAACACTAGTTACTTACTCCTAGATACTGTTTGTTGCATTTAGCATATTTTAACTTGGCAGCACTGACGCTCGCTCGCGCAGGCGCACCGCGCACGCATTCATTACTATCCCCCCCGCACCCCGCTACTCCTCTCCTCTTCGCGCAAATGTCAGTCAGTCAGTGGTGTCAATTTTTCAAAACAAGGTGTGATCATTACATGGAAACCACCGAAAGGGCGTATGGTAAATCGTGTTTTTGTGATCGCGTAATGCATATTGCGTTCTTTGTATAGCAGGGCTTGCGATTTGCGGCTCAAGCGACTATCCAGGTAAGGAAGAAATTGGTTGGTTATGTGTGAGATATGATTTTGTTTGTTGTTACTCGCCATGTGACTACTCCGCGGCCTTGCTGCGTGCCTAGTGTAATCCGGTTAGGAAAGGCGTCAGACTATTAACTAGCAATTGAGGGTTTCTTTTTGTGTTGCAGTAGACGCAATGAAACCTCGCGACGACTTTTGTAACGGCGGCGATGGTAAGTCTACCGTTTTACCTTTGCCTTGCACGCTTTGACCGGTACACGCGCTTTATTGCCCATGCGATCCTGTTATTTCGCCTCTAATTCATTCAAATAATTATTTTAAATTATTTATCTAATTAACTAAGCACAACAGTAATACATCATTATACTTAATTGGGTTAACCATCCAAAAAAACTGCAGGTAACAATTTGCCCCTTTCAGTACCCTGCCTCTAAATTCCCTAGTCTCCTGTTTGTACTTGCTTCAAATAGAAAAAGAGAGAGACAGAACTAGAAAGTAAATATTAGAGTGTGAAAAAACCCACCCCTAAGTTGCCTGGTAAAAATAACATGCTCCTATTCACTACATACTTCTTCTTTGTCAACCCATTTCAACCCACTGCTGGGAATAGGCCTCTCCTTTGCTGCGCCACTCTTCTTGGTCCTGTGTCATCCGTATCCAGCAAGATCTAACCGACTTGGCAATGTTGTCAGACCATCGGGCTGGTGGTCTCTTGCTCCCCTTGGCATACCTTTCTAATTTGTAATATATATTTTTTTAATTTTTTGAGAAGTATTTTATAAAATTATCAATGATATGCTTACAATGAAGTTAGTCTTGGTAGTGTTTCATAACCTTGATATTGTTAGCTATTCAAGGCCATTGCAACCTACCTACCTAAATCAATTTTATTGACTAGTGTTTACAGTGGACTAATGGCACCTAATGGTACTAAAAACGAGACATAGATCAAACAGAACTGTGTAAAAATGAAATACTAGGATGTTTTTCCAGCTATTTTGCATTACACTATTGATAGGTATGGGTTTTTTTAACTAATCAGTAAAATTGTTTCTGAGTATTTTATGATTTACAAGCTATTAAATTAAGCATGTAATCAACATCAACTTAGATGAATGGGCACTGTAGTTGTAATATGTAATAAAATAAATAATTTAATATACCTGTATTACATGTACATAGACTAATATTATAAAGAGGAAAGATTCGATTGTTTGTTTATTTGCTTGCATTGAATAGGCTCCGAAACTACTGAACCAGTTTTAATGAAACTTGGTATAAATATAGAATGGATCTTGAGGAGTAACATAGGCCACGTTTTACGGCGGGGAAATTCCGCATTAGTACGGCAAAAACTATTAACGCGGGCGGAGCCGCACCAGAAAGCTATAATTTATAATTCTATTTTACAAGTTTTGTTCCTTACAATTTGAAATAAAAATCTTATTGAAATCAAAACATTCCACATTTCTAAGATTTGTAATTAATTACACATGTATATCGACGGTTAAAAGGAAGTTGGGAATAAGCGACAAAAAGTGAAATGTTCAGGAGAGCCGTTCAAAGTTTTGAATTTTAGAAAAACTGACGTATTTTTGTAATTTATTGAGATATCTTGAAAACTAAAACAGTAATAAAATCAGAAAAAAATGCAGCAGTTACTGGTATTTTTAGTTTTAATGCTTTTACGCTATTTAAAGTGATTTTTGTCGCTTATAACAATAGCTTTTAATTTCCCAATAAGGAAATATGGCATAAGATACTAATGACAAAATAAAATATTAAGGGATAAGAAGTATAAGCGACATAGAAATTTATCGCATCGGGTATAAGAGACAAGACAGTTAAAATACGTGTATAGTATACTCTATAGTACAGGGGTGGCCAACTTGATTGGACCCAAGATCTCTTGTTTACTAACGAGACCCTGTGCGATCTACCAATTACATACTTCTAGAAATCTTAAATGAAACAGCATAGTTCAGCACACAATCATGTAGCATTTTTTTATTTTATTAAGAGAATAAACAAATGTGAAAATTATACATACTAACTACTTATTTACATATTATATATTAGTGTGAGCATTGCGTCTGAGTATCTTCCACTAATTTAGCATAATCAGGTTTGTAGTTGGAGATTGCCAACCTTAAAGAATCCAATGTATGAGCGTCTGTCAAGCGAGAACGGTGTTTACTTTTTGTTTGCTTTAAGTAGGAAAATGCCGACTCACATAAATATGTTGAACCAAAACACGAATGAAGTTGTTCGACACATTTCTTCAAATTTGGATATTTTTCGTTGGAAACCAATGCCCAGAAATCTTGACCTGAGGATGACCTTGCTTTAAGAAATATGTCGCAGCACAGAGTAATAATTTCGTTTTGTAACATCATGTCCTCCATTTGAAATGTATCTGCAAATTTTATATAGTATAGTCTATACGTATTAGGGTATAAGAGACAAGACAGTTAAAAGTATAACCGACAGAGTAATATGAAAATGAATTTTGTATAAAAGGTACAAGCGCCATAGCTATGTTAAATTAGGAAATAGAAGTAGGCTATAAACAACGTTTGTAATTTTTGAGGGAAAAGCTTAAAAGGCATTACCGACAAGTAAACACAAAATAAGTCATTTTTGTAGGGGTACAAGCACCTTTACTGCAAAAATGACCTGAATTTTCGTCGGTTACGAAAAATAATACTAGGAAAATGCTTTTTTTTGCTTGGGCATAAACGCCAAAAAAGTCATCGTAGAGCCATGGGAGTAAGCGCAATAGAAAGAGCGGAAAATTTTAAGTAGGATGGCATTTATAACTCATTTTTGACCAAGACGTCGCTTATGCCCTACTTCCTTTTTACCGTCGATATGTTTCTGGTTATGTTTTGTTTTACAATTTATGTTTTAACGTTGTAATAAGTTCAGATATATATAAACAAACATCCACCATTTCATTAGCTTCAATAAAGTTATTTATTATGTTTTAATCCACTAATAGAAAATAACTCAACTTATGCTGCTAGTATTATAAAAAATAATGTGCAAAATATTTATAGTAAATAGTAGATATACCTATCGTAAATTTTTTAGTGCACAATACTTTAATATTATTATTTTTTCCATTTATCTGATATGAATGAAGAAATATCAGCTTTCATTATCTATTTATTAAATTTAAAACAGTACATATAATTTTATCTCCCTACTATCTCATTTTATCTCCCTCTCATTCAGCATATAATTAATACATTTCCTTATTATTGTTTATATTATTCCTATTATTATCATAAGAGGAATTTCCTTAAGATAAAATCAATTGATACAAGTGGAGAGAATAGTAACTCTAGTTTCATTAGGTAACGGAGCAGTGTTTGATTCAAGCCGTTCAGTAGAAATATCATAATATGAGCTGTTATGACAATACTAGATCCTGGAAAAATCTATCTTGAGCTATTCTTCACTGTCACACACTTATTGTGTATTTGACGTCATTGTAACCAATAGAGTAACATTAAATTTCATAACAATAACATTATTATTATAAGCAACTTAGAACAATAAATGTTCCACATTGTATTCAATTTATGGTTGTTTAAGTAATTTACATAATCCTGTAAATTATACTTATTCAGTAATCTTCTACTAGCATAAAATAATGGTATCTTGTTATTTTTACCTGCTTGTAAGGTTTCTAGTAAGTTTGCCTTGAACTTGAGTGGCATGGCATATTATATATTTATATAAGAGGTTCTTTTGCCACTATTGTCCACTTGTCCAATTTCCAAAGTGGTAAAAATATAACCATACCACACCATACTTAGATTTTCCCAATGGAAGATTTTCTGACAGCTTGAAATTTTAAAAAACTAGCGTATTACAAGATTTCCATAGATGACGCTAGTAAAATAATGAGAACCATGTGAGATTTATTGTAGACTTTTTGACTTTTTTTTTGTCGGATTGTACATGGTTCTGTCTGACAGATTAGTGGATAATTAGTTGATTCAAATCAATTAGTTGATTGATTTGAATGTTTTTTTATAATCCAACTAGCGCCCCGCCCCGGCTCCGCACGGGAAAATGGTTATTGTGGGTTATCCTTAAGTATATTATGCTTGTATTATACATAAAAACCTTCCTCTTGAATCACCCTATCTATTAAAAAAAACCGCATCAAAATCCGTTGCGTAGTTCTTAAGATTTAAGCATACAAAGGGACATAGGGACAGAGAAAGCGACTTTGTTTTATACTATGTAGTGATACTTCTGTATTTATTGCCTCACTTTTTACTAGTGCCATCTGTTGAGCCGTTTTCACATGCAACCTTTGAAATTCTTCGCAGGCATGTGGTTCCCTTACGATGTTTCCCCCCACCACCGTAGCTGCCCTTAATTTCTTTGCAGGCGTGTGTGGGTGGGTTTCCTTAGGATGTTTAACCTATTACACCAACCAACTCAGCACGAATAGGCCGTAAGGTAGCCGTTCGAACCGAGCGTCAGCGACACTGACGCTGCGCGACACGAAAAAGGATAATGGACTTCAAGGTGATGTATTTAAGAATGAATTTAATCAAAGTGAGTTAAAGCGACGACACAGACACCGGTAACGCCGCGTTACTCGCGTCACTGTCGCATGCCTCCAAAGTCCACCTTAAATACATCACCTTAGAGTGCATTATCTTTTCGTGTCGCAGCGTCAGTGTCGCTGACGCTCGGTTCGAACGGCTACCTTTAGTCGACTACGTTGGCCCAGTACGGGTGCATTATGCGTCGACTTCACATACAATCCTTATTTTTTTCGCAGGTGTTAGTGTTTTCTTGCGATGTTTTCCTCCACCGTAACTGTTTAGTATAAAAAAAACAGCTTCTGTTGTGTTTGTCAAAGCTGATGAGGAAATGAAACGATTTGTTCACTGGCGCGTCAAACAATATAGTTTTTGCCGTTTCTGTTTTTGCGTTGCTTTAGAATTCTTTAGGCGACGTGTATTTGAACAGCAAATAAACTTGGTATTCGCTTGCATATTTGAAAAACCAAAAATAGGACATTGAAAACTTGTACCAACCTCCTCCGATTTTTTATTTGCTATATTAAACGTGTTGAAACTACGCCGCGCCGCTGTTTGCTAATTAATGATGTATAAGGAAGTACAAACGCTGACCTTGTGAAAGTATCGAATCAATGACCGAGACACAAAAATAAAATGACAGATAATTATATAATACTTAGTGGACTGATTGATTACTGATTGTCCACTATTGGAGCATTACACGGTGTTGTCGCTTACGTGACGCTGTTGTACGGTCATTTGCAGGGATAAATTAGCCCCCTTTTCTTAGTTGCTGCTACTGAGAGGGGGTCGGTTGTCTATGCAGCATAGCCATATAGCAGACTTCTAATTTATTGGTGAACTGACGTGTCACAAAAGTTGATTTTTCCGTTGAAACCCCCTATTTTGGAATTAGTTGGGCCTTTTTTTTACTGACTTGAAAATGTATGTGAAATTGTTGATTTTATTATGAAGATTGTGAATCTGTACGTTTTCATACAAAAGGAGACTGATAACGTTTTGCGTCCCGTAAAAAATTGTTGAATTTTCATATATTTTTTGGAAGTATTGTTGCCCAATGAGAAACAACATAATTATGTTGTTCATACTTTTTAAATTCTAAGTAAATGTTGATATGGAAAATATTCAAAGCTAAGAACTTTTATATTAATACTTAGCTTTCCGTCCGGCTGCTCCGCCCGCGTTACTAGTTTTTCCCGTGGGAATGAGGTATTTAATAAAAATCCATTCAGTAGTTTTTGCGTGAAAGAGTAACAAACATACATTCGTCCATAGTATATTAGTACCTAGTAGTAGGACTATACTCACTCATCTATACTGAATTATGCTTTATGGCTGTGATGTAAAAGTAAACCCCTTATCTATCTAATCTACATTCAATAAATGATTGATTTCGATCAATCCATGTTTAAGTATACTTATTAATTACGTAACATTGTTGTAATTTTAAACATTTTTAACAAAAGGCGGTTCAGTTTGTAACGAGGTGCATTGTCAAAGTCAAAGTCAAAGTCAAAGTCAAATAGTGTTTATTCAAAGTAAGATTTCACAAATCATTTTTTGACGTCGAGGCGGGTTCACAATTTGGCTGTCTTCTGTGGAGAAGAACCCGCCGGAAGAAACTCCACAGGCGTTGCATCTTTTCAAAATATTTTTACATAGGTAATTATTATTTTATACAATTTGATTAATATAACAAAGAGTGCAGACGAAATATAAAATTAAAGGAAGGCAACCAGTCAAAGTAGAAAAACTGTTTTGTGTGTTCTGATCTAAACTAACCTAGCTGAACTGTTCAGTGAAAAATTGTTTATATAGTTATAAACAATAAAACAATCGGCAATCGACTAGAGCAGACCAGTCCCCCCAAGCAGCACCACGTTCACGGGTTTGACGTATGGGACAGCCATCGCCGGGCTCAACCATATTAGAGGGAACCCAACGACCCGGCCCACACGCCACCGCAAGTCAGGACACTTTAGTGAGCATGAATACTCAGTCAGCCAGATGTTATCACGACAATCTAATTAATGGCTTCCCAATTGCATAGTCGACCGCACTACAATGTTGCACAATTACGTAGGTTTTTACAAACAAATTTTAGTAATAATATTACCTTAGATTAAGCACAGCGTTTCTCGTGTCGAGCTGAAGTCTCTACACACCAAGCTTTCTTATCATTCAAATATTCATCCAATCCATAGTACGCATTCTTACATAGATGCCGCTTCACGTGGCATTTAAACCTTTTTTCTGGAAGATTTACAATATCATCAGGTATTTTATTATAGTAGCGTACACAGAGCCCCACGAAAGAAGTACTGACTTTAGCCAATCTATAGTTATCACGAGCTAGTTTATTTCCATTTCTAGTATTACGTTTGTGAATATCAGAATTCTT
The DNA here is from genome assembly GCA_948473455.1 of Teleiodes luculella. Classification (NCBI taxonomy): domain Eukaryota; kingdom Metazoa; phylum Arthropoda; class Insecta; order Lepidoptera; family Gelechiidae; genus Teleiodes; species Teleiodes luculella. The sequence continues at coordinate 4,739,722 of OX419603.1, forward strand.
TTTAAATTCGTGGATATTTTTCCTAACGTACATAATATTTGCATAAATATATTGGCACGGAACTGTCAAGATGTCTATTTCTTTAAACAGTTCTCTAAGTGATTCCCGACAGCGAAGTTGGTATATTGCCCTAATGGCTCTTTTCTGCAAAATAAAAACTGTGTTAATATCGGATGCCCTGCCCCACATCAAGATACCATAAGACATTATACTATGAAAGTAACTGAAATAAACTAACCTAGCTGTTGCTATGTCTGTTAACTGTCTTATTTTTCTCACTGCATACGCAGCCGAGCTAAGCCTCCCCGACAGAGAAGATATATGAGGACTCCATTGCAGTTTGGCGTCAATAGTTATACCCAAGAAGACTGTACTGTCTACCAGATCAAGCCGCTCACTATTTAACACAATGTCACCCCTACAGCTATTTACATTTGGTAAGGTAAATTTAATGCATTTAGTCTTCTTTGCGTTTAATACCAGGTTGTTAGCAGTAAACCAGTTATGAACCTGTTGAAGAGTGCTATTTAACTCATTATACTGAGGTGATCTTCGGTTTAGTTTAAAAATAAGAGAAGTGTCATCCGCGAATAAAACAATGTTTGACAGATTATGTACAACACATGGCAAATCATTAATATAAACTAAGAATAAGAAAGGTCCTAATATAGAACCTTGCGGCACACCCATTGTAACTAAAGACCCCTTTGATTTTATTTCATTTATTTGTACCTTTTGAATCCTGCCTTCTAAATAGGACTGAACTAGTTTAAGTGCATTGTTTTTGACCCCATAATGTTTTAATTTAAGCAATAGGGTTTCATGTTGAACACAATCAAATGCTTTTGAAAGGTCACAGAAGACACCTATGCAATCGCAAGAATCCTCCCATGCGTCAAAGACATGCTTTATGAGCGCAACACCTGCGTCGGTGGTAGAACGTCCTTTTGTAAATCCAAATTGCTGTTTATGAAGTAGGCAATGTTTATTAAAATGAGACAGCAATTGGTTGAGTATAATCTTTTCAAAAACTTTACTTAGGACTGGTAAAATAGATACAGGTCTAAAATTACTAGGATCACTTTTATCACCAGCTTTGAACAAGGGTATTACTTTGCTATATTTCATTAAGTCTGGGAAGACCCCTTCATCAACACATGTATTAAAGATAGCGGCAAGATATGGAGCCAGTGTGTCAATTACTTTACTACAAGCCTTAACAGACATTCCCCATACATCTTCTGTTCCTTTTACTTTAATTTCTTTAAAAGCTTTGATAACAGTGTTTACATTTACATGTTTAAATTTAAATTCATCTTTACAAGGTTTTATGTGTTTTTCAAGTATCGAAGCAGAGACAAAAGGTGAAGAATTAAGAAGTTCTGTCGTTTTTATTGGAATATTAGAAAAAAAGTTCTCAAATTCTTGGGCTACTTCTATTGTATTGTATACCACCTCTTTGCTATATAATCTGTCTAAATACGAATATTTAATTTTGGAATTCATTCGACAATCATCCGTCATTTCATCCAAATTTATATTCACTTTTTAACCGACTTCAAAAAAGGAGGAGGTTCTCAATTCGACGCGTATGTTTTTTTTTTTTTGTTTATCTCTTCATGTCGGCCGATCTCCAAATTGTGTAATTTCTAATTATTTTATAATCAGTGCTAAAGTGCTTTTCCTTTATTCGTTTTCATACATTAATCGTCTGTTTCTGATCTCTTTATGCGCCCACGCTGGCTCGCCCAGGACCCTGGCGAGCCGCGGGCGTCACAAGTTCGCCTGCTTCTTTATGAATTTCCATCTACGAGTATGCCCTCCTCGGTTGTAAATTGGTTCTATCTAATTACATATTTAAACACACTTTCTAATTAAGGAGGCTCTTTCATCGTTCTAAAATAAACAGTACTTGCTTAGAGACCAGTAAAAAAACGTAATATTAAGTACCTAATTATACTTACTTATTTTAGATCCCGAGATAAAACCAATCTACTCAGCAATACATCTACCTATCTATATTTTGTCAATTTTGTAGTTTTTGGTGTCAAATGGTTCGTGTTCAATCTTAGGTCAAACCACACTAAGTCGAATTTACCCGATCGAAGTTCGGCGTGATTACGCCCGTAATGCTATTTGAATTACTGACGACACAAAGTGCAGAAATTACGTTGCTTAACAGCATACAGCCGAAATTCGGTCGGGTGAATTCAGGCGTAAGTTCGGCGGCAACTTATACTACATATTTTATGGTGTATCCACACATGCCGCCGGGTTTGCCGCCGGCTGTCAGACTGCCTTGAAAGCATGGTCCAAGAAAACAAGGTCTAATCGTTAGGCCACGTGACTGACACAAGCCTACATCATTTTACGCTGTTTATCCTTGTCTATTACGTGTATTCGACAAGGATGAATAGGCAAAATGACGTAGGCTCGTGTCAGTCACGTGGTCTAATTGCAAGACCTTGTTTTCTTGGACCATGGGTGTATCATATCATCAGCCGAATAAGTCGTAACGTACCTAAATTCAGCCGCCGAACTTCGGTTGCGTGTGTTTTGACACAATTTAGCCCTAAAATTACACGCACGCGATGTATTGTATTGAATAATGTGCATTAAATATCCCCATACAATCACATAAAATCACTGCATGAAATGTTATTTTCTAATCGTTTCATAAGAAAATTGCACTATCAAGTAAAACAATGCCATGAAAATATATGTTCCCCGTCGCTGACATTGTATTTGTGCTTATCAGCCGTCGTATGCTGTTTAACAAACAATGCTTAGTATTAGATTTACATCACGGCTTAGTAAGAATTAGATTTATACCTTGTCATATTTTTAATGCCTTGCAAAAATATTAGTTTACTGTACTAAAATTTGCTTGTAAATTATTTTTTGTGTAAGCAATAAAGTATAGGACACTAAACATGAATCACATAATATATATTAAGTTGTTTACAGATTATGAATTTAACTTAAACAGAGAAAAAAAAATTAACGATTTACAGTATAAAGTGCTACATACATAAACATGTGTTTTTGGTAAGGGAGCCTAAACTAAAACCACCTACGCATTCACAATAAGATACACTAGTGCATATAGGAACAGGTTTCCAGCCTGTCGTCTATGCGCCAATTACACCCGAATCCCTTAGTCGCCTTCTGCGACACCCAATGGGAAGACATGGGAAGTGCTTTAATAAATGATGAGGTATTATAAAGGAATGTGCATGCACATTCCTTTTGTTTTTTCTGCTTAACGCAAGGACCAAAGATGCGAGTGGATAAATGAATGACATCCCAAAATAACGGCATACTCTAGGCCTTGGCGAAATATTTCAGCATTTTTTGTCTAAAAAGCAAGTCAGAGATTTTGACTGGATTTTAGCCATAGACTAACAAATACAGTCCGCCAAGGATTTAACTAAATGAATTCTTTGACACGTTCATTTGAATCATTTCTGGTTATTCCTAGTATGATCCACCACTTTCGCCAAAAGCTTATTGTATGTGTCCTAACAGAAGGACATTTGGCATGTTGGACACATTTGGTTGGAACTACTTACGCTGCGCCGCCGCGCCGTAGGTACCTAGTAACCGGTTCTTAATAAGTGCTCAATTGTGCCAATTGAGGAGCTAGATTGCAAATCATGTTCGAACTAACTCAAGACAACATGACATGGTACTTTATTGAGTGATTCAAGTTGGTATAACGTTAGTAAAAAACGTTTGCCTTGTTTATTGCCTTTTTTCTTTACCTACGTGATGCTCTTAGTATCGTCATACTAGGATAGCCAAATGCTTTGCTTTCCTTGCAATGTTTAATTTGACTCGACGATATTATACAGCTTTTGTCTGAATACTTGATTTGCTTAACACCTTTTGCAAATCTTAGTACATATTTTTTAAACCGAGAAAATAATTTCTTCTGTTATACCACAGAATACCAAATAGTAGTCCCTAGTTATACATTAATAGTGATTCCCACTCTTTACATAAAAACGACTCGGTCTATTTAAAAAAAATTACCCACTTCAAAAAATAGGGGTTCTATTCTTTACGTATGTATGCGATATTGTTGAATAGTTTTTAACCCCCGACAAAAAAGAGAGGTACAACAACAACAATAAGTTTTAATGTCTGTCTGTCTGTCTGTGGCATGGCTCGTAAACGGATGCGCCGATTTGGATCTAGTTTCTTTTGTTTGTATGGTGGTGTTACAATCGAGAGTGTTCTTAGCTATAATCCAAGAAAATATCTTCAGAAATTTGAACATTATCAGCTCTTTTCTAGTTGTTGAAAGAATGAAGTAACGGTTTTGTGGCGGGGTTTTAATTTTTATGTAATGAATGTTATTGTCAAATAAAATTTATTTGAAATCGAATCTTTCGTTCAGCAAATTGTCTTCGTTCGGAAATCGATTAATTCAATTCTAGAATGAAACAAACAATCACGCTACCCTGATGCGGCAACCTTGCACCTGGCAGGGCTATCTCCGAAGGCTATTTATTCTTTACAGCAAGGTTACTCACTCTGAACTTCATTGATTTACTACAATCCCAGTTTTTCGTATCTATTCTCTTATACAATCGTGAAATCAAAAACCACAAGGGCATCTGCAATTGAGTAACAACCCACGGAATCGGTAGTAGGTACTCGGGCCTGCCTCTATCTAATCGGGGTGAATAGGCCTTCGCCGATCACGTTGGCGCTAGTGTGAGAGCTAGTCTAGTGATTGTTTTCAATAGTTTTTATATTGATTTAGTTTTTAAGAGCTGTTTTTTATATTCTTTGATGTGATGGATGAATAATGCAAAATTGCCGACACTATCTCACCACTTTTACCAAGGACCTTAATTAATAGCAAATACTAAATCAAAGTATACATCGTCGTATCTCGAACAAGGTCTAATTTAATAGTTAGCATGTGCATGTGAACATACTCTCGTGTTGTATATTATTATTATTACGCAGAACATAATAATTCTTATCTCACACAACGCTCTCACTTTACAAATGATATAAAATATGTATACATATATCTACTATACCTACATATTTTCTGTATATATTTACATACTGTATAATTTACTTATTCAACGCATATATAAACCATTCATTAATTAGTATACGGTTTGTATCATCCCTCGATCTGATTTGGGTAAACTAAGATTTACAATTGCCACCAAAATAAAGATAAATTAACGTTGTGGCTTAGGCAAGTAGGTGCCCACGGATGACGGATTTCCGTTCCGTTCCAAGTCTGTTGGCTCTAAGTGCCACATCAAAGACATCACTCATAAAGCCACGCCTCTTTCTTGAAGAGGTAGGCAGTTACCTTCACATACTACAATCCAGACATGCATCTTTCGCTTCATTCACATTCATACATGCTCGTTAGTATCTAGAGTATTCCTGACCTGACCTTTATTAAGAACATTCCTTTGATCCTGGAACGTTCGCCTTGGTCTTCCCCTACCAACACTTCCTTCCACTATCGCCTTATAATAAACACGACACCAATTTCTACACCACTCAATAGGTGAACATCGCATGGACCATGCGTCGTCGACTCGTCGTCGTCCACTTTCATTCAACTGATATTACAACATTCACTCTTAATTATCACGTCATAAAGCTTACATTATAGCCATACTATGAGTTGAGTCGGTGTTGAGATGTGCTAATAGCCCTAAATCTATTTCGTCAATCTCTCTTCAGTCATTGTCTTCACGTGGCCTAATTCATTTTGACTTAAAATTCTCTTAACATTGTAAAGTGCAATTTTCTGTTGCACGCAAGGTAAAATGCTATAGATTTTATTGCATTAGCTACTTCGTTTTGAGGTCGCGGAATGAAGCCAAGGTCGATCTTCGTATTCTCGAGTCGTGCCTGAAAAATATGATATCATATCAACCCTATTCATAGCATACTAAGTGGTTGAAATGATGAACAATAATCATACTTCATACTATATTATTATAAAGAGGAAAGAATTGTATTTTTGTGAGTGTGTGTGTGTATGTATGTTTGTAATGAATAAACTCAAAAACGACTGAACGAAACACCATTAGAAATCTACATTCACCCTGAGTAACATAGGCTACCTTTTACCGCGGGAAAATGCCTCATTCCCACGGGAAAAACTGTTAACGCGGGCGGAGCCGCGGTAGAATGCTATAGTAAAGTATAATAATGTGGAATAGCATAAATAACAAATCAGTGTGGTTCAAAAGTCAATGTAGCTCAATATTTAGTTTATTTGATCCTTACAATAAAATAAATTCCATTATTGTCTAATTCATCATCCAATTGTGGTAAAGAAATTACACGATATCGATCGATATTGTTAAACTAAGAAATATTCCCGCGGCAAAGGGAAAAAAATCTAATTCTTTAAAAAAATCGTAATTTAGTTTCCAAGTATCTGATTACATTCACTTTGAAGTCAAAGGTATTTTAGGGGGAATTAGTTGTAAGTATATGAAAAAGAAGTAATCAGTAGAAAGGAAAAGCGGAATTTTATTGTTTTACAATGACAGCCCTCATAAAGCACGTACGCTTCTGTTGTTGTACATATTCCATCCACAATGTCTGTCGTATGCATAACTTCAGTTTCAGTGTCACAACATTTACAGTGCTACTGACAATGTGTACGTGAAACCACCCTTCCTTAGAATGCATTCGTGACATTACGTGATGCATTTATTAATCACAAAAATAATCATTATAAATATTATTTACAACTAGCTTTGTGCTCCGCCCCCGTTAACATTTTCCCGTGGTAATCATAAATTTTCCCGAGGTGAAAGGTCTATCTATTCTAAAGTTGTTTCAAGAGCCTATTCAATGCAAAAAAAAACAATCAAATCTTTCCTCTTTAAAAAAATGATTCGCAAAATGTGTTGGTAAGCGCATAACTCAATAACGCCTGAACCAATTTTACTTACCAATTCTTTTTTTTTAAACGCTCGTTGAAGTCCAAGGATGGTTCTTACGGAGTGTTTTTTTTTTAATACCTCATTCCCACGGGAAACATTTTTAAGCAGGCGGAGCCGCGGGGTGGAAAGCTAGTTTGGTATATAAGCAGATTGTTTTGGTTTGTTTATCAAACAACAGTCGCAATCAAAATAAGCAATTTATTTATAATATAGACTCACTTTAAAACTAAATTATAAAATAACTTGTATATATAAATTCTAATACTAAAGCATGTAGGTATGAAACTAACTGTATGCCTGTCTGTTTTAATAAACTATTAAATAAAGGATAGTTCTATGTACAAGGATATAGGTAGTCTTCTTTTTACAGTGAGAAATTATCTCATGCTCACGGAAAACGTTATTAATAATAATAAAGCATGCAAAGCGGGAAACTGACAATAAAATATTTCCTATCTGAACCAGTTTAATATCATGAAACGGAATTTAGCCGTCTCGTATTTCACTCATCACATCAGCCCCTCTAACATGCCTGGTCCACGCGTGACAGACATTATTTTGTCGTGCGTATTCTATTATTCTATTTGAGGATATTTCAATATGGCGGGTTTTTTGACAATTAAATGTGCGACAAACTTTTGTCATAGCACTGCATGTTACGGGGGCTGAAACAGCTTAGCATTCGACGTTATATGGAAATGAATATTGACACACGTTATTAAAATACCTACTCTAGAATTTTTATTAATATAAATATTTCATCGAAACAAATTGCAGCCAATTTATTGCAGTTTTTTTTAAATAAAATTATACCATCCGTCGTTTCCTACAGGTACTAAAGTCAAATAAAGAAGTAGTCATAAGCAGATATTATGGTCCTCGTTAGAAGTGGTCGAATTTAGAACTGGCCAAATCAAGAAAACATGAAGAGGTGGTCCCTGAACGTGAAAAAAAAAATCCTATGAATTAATTAAAGTAACTTACTTACTCCACAAGACCAGCAGCATTCCCCCACGATGTCAGGTAGCAATAATTAATTTTCAAGGCTACATAACGTAACTATCTGTGCTGTATAGGTACACGTTTCTAATTAGAAAATATTGCGACTACAAAATAATTCACGTTCATAAAACAGTACAAGAACAGTACCTTTCGTGTAATTATATATTCTGTGCTTTCGTACTTACCTACTTACATCCGTAGGTACCTACAATGTGACAACTAAAACTGTAAAACAAAGATGTTTTTGATGTTTCACTGTTACCCTTTTGCATTAACTTTGTTTGGCATTGGCGTGTATTTAATCCGCAAAAAGTTGGTAATCGCACTTATTTTCATCTAAACGGAAAAGAGTATCGGAGCGGTGCGTACCAATCACCGATCGATCTTTATTGTTTTCTGTCAGGCTGTTAAACTGTTTACGAGTAGCTATAGCTCTAGCTACTGGCCAGATTGACTGGCATTCTTTGATCACACCTCAAAATACAACCTGGTTGTTGTGTTGTTGTAATGTAATTAGATAGTTCAAGTATGACGACCTGCTGCGAAATTATGGTTTTGTCTTTTTTACGGGACCTCGGGCGTTTGCGAAGAAATTTTTTATTGGGTATATTATAGTGCTAGAAAAAAAAGGCAGAATTTTAATTCTCAGAAGCATATCGTGTAACGAGTTGCTAAGAGTGCTTTTCCGGGGTGTTGGACATCGCTGATTACGAAAATCAGTACTAATTTTTCGGTTTGTGCCCCAAATAAAGTATGGCTGCCGAAAAAAAAGTTCGCATATGATAAAAGTTGCATATGGGATATCAAATGTAAGGGTATCATGAGTAGATAAAAGGGCATCATGAGTAGATTACAAATACTCATCGGCTCATTACAATTTTGTCGTGCGAGTACTGTTATACTATTGGAGGATATTTCAATATGGCGGTTTCTCATGATATTTTGACAGCTAGGTAAGGGATAATAGTTTGTCACAGTAGTGGTTATGCTACGGGGGTTGGTCCAGCAAATATAGCTGGCTCTATGGGCTGGGCGGGCACGTAAGGAATTAGATGTTATCTTCTTTTTTTTAGCCCCCAATGAAAAAGAGGGGTGTTATAAGTTTGACGTGTGTGTCTGTCTGTCTGTCTGTGGCATCGTAGCTCCTAAACGGATGCGCCGATTTTGATCTAGTTTTTTTTGTTTGCAAGGTGTCACAATCGAGAGTGTTCTTAGCTATGATCCAAGAAAATATCTTCAGCCATTTGAAGATTATGAGCTCTTTTCTATTTGTTGAAAGCATCAAGTAACGGTTTCATGTCGGGGGTTATTAAATTTTTAATTTAGTGTTATATTAAGGCTCGTTATCAATCCGCCGCGTAGCATTTCCCTGATGCAAAAAAAAACATACTATCCTTGTCCTGACTATAACAAACATAACAGAAGAATTTTATTGTCCAAATCGTTGCAGCCGTTCTTGCCGCTTACATTAGGTACTTATTTTTGTGGTCTCAATACCTAAAGAACATTTGTATTTGTACTTCTCATCGAATTATTTTTAAGAACATTTTTCTCACAATAACGAACACATCAAACCAAAGTATACAAATTGCTGCAGCCGTTCCAAAGCGATTTTACTTTTTAATATAGAAGATTCAATAGTAGAATTGAAAATTAACGTTGAATATAATATTTACATAGGCAAAGTCAGCAATACTGTGCTGTTACGACGCAAATGGAAAATGCACGTGTTCGTCCATACAACCTCTGGCGCCGAAACACGTGGTCGCATCGCGTGGAATTATGAAGCCTCGGTCACATTTAGCGAATAGTCGCTGCGATTGCATTCGCTGCGAATATAATATTAAATTTTAAAAAATAAGAACCCCCGCCACAAAATTACTTGATCCTTTCAACAACTATAAAAGAGCTGATAATCTTCAAATGGCTGAAGATAATTATTTTCTTGTATCTTTGCTAAGAACACTCTCGCTCGATTATGACACCTTGCAAACAAAAAACACGGCGCATCCGATTAGGAGCTACGTTGGCACAGACAGACAGACACACACGTCAAACTTATAACTCCTCTCTTTTTTGTCGGGGGTTAAAAATGAACACAGTCAGTATCCCTACTGACTGAGAATTCGCAACGAATAGCCCTGTCACACTGAGCGAGTTGTCGCCGCGAGTGCCAATTCGCAGTGACTAATCGCTGTGTGTGACCGAGACTTTAGCCTACCGCCTCATATTTTCCTTGGGGGAAAAACGTACTTTAATTGTTTTTCTTCAATATCTACTTCTGGAGAAACCCAATAGGCAAAAAAAGTTTCAAATATCTGAAAAATAAACTTCATACGTACAAAAAACACGCTCTTTTCCCTAATAGGGTGAGCAGAGTTTTATTAAGCCCTATTGAAAACCACTTTTAGCAAAGTGTTTGGTTGGGATAAGCTATCTTTATGTTTCGTAGTGCATCTATGGTTTGTTTCATATTAATCCGGACAATAGGTCATTGACACCTGCATACAATGCGCACTTTTTTTTTCAAACGATACAATAAAGCAAGGAAAATCAAAATTAAGCTTATTGATTATTGTTTTTTCTTCTTCTTTCTTGGTAATTAAGTAATTTGGCATACCGTAGAAGAAGGCGGGGCGTGTGACCTTGCCAGACATTTCGGCGTTACTTTATTTTTAATAACTCAAGAAAAGAAAGAGGTCAATGAGCTTTTGTGCGGACTTATATGAAACAGACCATAGGGACATGATTCCAGCCTGCTGCCTATACGACAACCACACCACAGTCCCTTAGGCGTCTTCTTCTGTACCTAATGGGAAGATATGGCTGATCCTTTTCTAATGCCGAAATTACACGGCAAAAAGAAACTGTAATTTTTCCGATTTTGTTTCTATTTACATTATTCTTCTCCTAAGTCACGTGACTCTGGAACATGCTATTATTCATCCATCAGTAATGCTGGACAAAGAGCAAAAAATATTTCAAAAACCACGCTTGCGAGCAGGTGCAGTAGCCAGCACATGCGGCTGCACTTGTTGACCTTGAGAGCGCCCGTATTCCGTAGCGGTAGGGGTGAATTTCGTAGTGCGAATGTCCAACCGCATGTGCTGGCTTTTGTACACTACTAGCTGTAAATTGTTGATAACGTAGGCTTATTTCGTTTTCGTTTTGGTTGTGGTATCCATATTGGGAGTATTTGGGAGCCTTTGTATGCGGGCAGAGTAGAACCTATCGTTGTGGAGATTTTTGGCAGAGAGAGGCCTTTTGTCCAGCAATGAACGTCGTTTGGCGAAAATTTTGGTGATGAGGCTTATTGCACAGATTTTGGAAAATTACTGTCGCAGTACACCATCATGATGGTAATAATCGATTGAAAAGCACTTACGACAAGCCCCATAATTATCTACCAAATGCCGCGATTATTGTGAAATTAATGTCTACCTTTTATAATGCTTTTTGACAAAATTCCAATATTCGATCTTAAAAGGTAAGAATTGTCAAAAAAACTTTATACCTGGTCATTCTTTGAACAAATAAGGGCTTTTCTAAAGGAAGTTATCTCTTTTCATAAAAAAAGTCGTTGAACTCATTTTATAAAAAAAACTCATAAAGCCGTCGCGTCATCCATCATAGTGTCTAATCTAAGCCAAGTACAAAACTATTGATCGTTGCGTACATCAATTTAGTATTCGCCACAATTTAGTTACCTAGTAGAACAAAGGTTATTTACCAACGAGGTCGGAGTGGTGACCTTACTCGGTCAGAGGTTGACAAACCTATGTAGCTTTAGGTAGGTATAGGTATAGCAAATTAAAGGTACTGAACTTCGGGGATGTTTGACTGGCGTCATTACGGTTTATGGTTTTATCGAAATTGCTGGGCAAATTGCGTTTTCATTGTTGTATGAATTTGTAAATACATAGCTATAACACGTCTGTGCATAATGCTATAGTCTTTTATTTAAGTGTCTTAAAGAAATGAGCTGATATAGGTATATATAGGAAAAATAGTCACATTGATTTGCAAAATTTTTGATTTGAACAAGAAGTTTTTCAATGTTTCTGTTTTATTTCTTTAACAAAAAATTATATGCTATATTATCTGAACTATGATATTATAACGTTTTACTTTTCTATGCATATCTCCTAATGTTTTTCTTTCACCAAGTTAATTTTTTATACATTTATTTTCTATGTTCAGTCCGTTCAATTTGGGTGGCCAAGTGACTGGGCCTGTTGACTGACTTCAATTCAGATATTCGCGAGTTAAAGCCCCGACACGTGCCAATGTATTTTAGATTTTCGGTACATCTTCTTATATTTGCTATCTTTTAACTAATTTCTTTTGCCAACATTAATTTTCTTTATTCGTTTGTTTATAGATGGGGCGGATTCAGACTCGGAGTCGGGCTCCGAGAGCGGCGAGAGCGAGCTGTGGGTGGACGATAAAGAAGCCCCGGCGAGGGCCCTGGCCGCACTCAACGCTCTGCGCAAGTCCAGGCAACACTTCGACGTGGTAAGTTGCTATTAGATACTGCCCCCGTAACATAAATAAGAATAAGAAAAATATATTTGCGAGACATCACAACACAACAGAGAATATAAGTTACAAGTATGACAAAAATTACATGAAGTGCTATGACAAAAGTTTGTCGCACATTTTACTGTCAAAAAGTTAAGAAAAACCCGCCATATTGAAATATCCACCAATAGGATATGCATATGAGAATATGCACGACAAAATTATGTGTGTCACGCGTGGAAGGGCATGTTAGAGGGCTTAAACAACTAGTCAGTCAAATTATAAAAATGTATAAGCTCATTTTACAATATCAGGATCTGGACTCCCTGTACGGAGGTAGTTTTAGGTATTACGCCTCCATTGATACTCGTAGACAGATAGATTGAAACTTTATTGGCACACAAAACACAGGCAGCACAAACATAAATCATAAAGAATTAACGAAAGATACACAACAGAGAAATACATAAACAACGCACAAAACAAATAGATATAATAGAATAGGTCGCATGCATAATGTGCACTGCACCACGCTACCTGCACGAAGTGCACCAAAATAGCGCTAACTCAGCATTATGTTGCAGTAATATGAGATACCTACAACCACAGAACATTTAAAAGAGGTCTTTTAAATGTTCTGTGGTTGCAGAAGACCTCTTTTAAATGTTCTGTGCCTGCAACGCTTATATTCTGTCAGTAATAAATATCAATTTGCCCCAACAGGCGATGATTTTAAAAAGAAATCCTCTTCTACAGGTGTTAGTAGCAGGCGGTGCAGAAGTTCCAGCTCACCGAGCGTTACTTGTCGCCGCGTCGCCATATTTGCTCCAAGCACTTGCCGCCCCAGCATCCCCAGCGGGCCCTATCGCCGCCGTGGGGCCCAATCCGGGGTCCCCTCCGCCGGAAACTGCCGCCCCCGCCTACAGAGTTGAGGGCGTCGAAGCGGACGCCCTGAAAGAGCTCGTGGAGTATATTTATACTGGAAAGCTTTGTGCTAGGGACTCGGCTGCTGCGAGGCGTCTTTATCGAGGTAAAATATACATTTTCAGTCTTAGTTTTAAATTTCTGCCTTTCTCTCCATACTATTAGTTTCTACATACCTACTTACTCAAATGATCCGCGCCGGAAGACGTAGGCAGGCTCCCCACGAGGTGGACCGATGATCTGGTAATGGTCGCAGGACCAATCATCGTGAAGATCTTTGGGGAAGGCCTTTGTCCAGCAGTGGAGGTCTTTCGGCTGAAATGATGATGATGACTCAAATGATACTAAATCAATAGATTTTTCTAAACTTATTGATTTACCAAGTCATTATCATTATTTCAAAGAAAGGACTGGACAAAATAATTCCGCAATTACTGGTCCAGCGTTCTTCGAACACCAGCTTCCTGCGAACCTCACTACATCTTGTAAGGAGCCTCTGCCCTTTGTCCGGATTAATATGAAACAAACCATAGGCACAGACAGAAGAAAATAATAGTACTAACCCGTACAGAAAGGACACTCACCCCCCCGCGCCAAAATGAGTTTCCCACCCGATATAGCGCGCCACGCCCCGCACCCCGTAAGCGCCGCGGGACTCCGCCGGTGGTGTTCGGGGGTGTTTTACATAGCGGCCAGCGCCATTGACTTGTAGTTGATATTCAGTTGTTATTCAAAAAGAAGTAGGTTGTCAAAATGCGTTTTCTGTATGGAGTGACCGCCCAGTGCCATAGGTCAAAGATGGATTATTACTAGGACCTATTTTCTCCAGGCGCTTGGCGTCTTCGCTTAGAAGCAGCTCGCACGGCATTGGCTGAACGCTTGGTGCGTCGCTTAGCCCCGGCCGACTGTCTCGAGACCAGAGCCCTGCCAGACCTCCCCCCACAACATTTGCAACAACTCGACTCCTATATCGCTGATCATGTGAGTTTCTGTACATTGTTATACTTGATATTTGTAAGGGAACTGTCCGCTCGGCTTCACCCGCATTTTTTTTTTGCGGGAATGCAAACAATTTATATACACCTTGTCCTTAAAGTGAATAATGAATAGGTATAAGAGTAAAATATAAATAGCTAAGGATCCCTCAGGCTCTCACCTGATTTGTAATTTGACCTCCATACCATCGACTAGTACTAGAGGCATTAATTCAACGAAATGAGAGCGGTTATTTAGACTGTAAAAATTCTTTCAGTAATTTTCAATCGAAGTGAACTGAACATGAACAAAAGGTCCTGCTAAATGACGTAAACAGATCTGTTTTTTTTTTTAAAGAGATACAAGTTATTTTTATTCAAGATTAGTAACCTACTTACCCTAGTTTCATCAAGTACCGACGATCGCAAATATTACTCATATAAATGTTCAGAGAATTCAAAGACTTTTTTTTAACATTAAGATATTTAAAGCCCGACCAAAGAAATATGACACCTCGCCATATTGCGGAATTTCAGAGGAACTAATTTTATAAGGGAAATTGTTGCCATAGTCGTAAAAATATGCACGTGGCGCCCCCAGAGCAGGTGTCATATTTCTTTGGTCAGGCTTTACTTCACTTAATTCAGTCAGTTACATGTTACTTTTTGAAGAGTAAAAAAATTTGGAATACCACAGGCGTTGCATCATATCAAAGTATTTTTACGATGTATTAATATTGTCAGTTCGACGAGCTATGCGGCGGCGGCGCTATGACGGCGTTGCCTCTCATCCGTATGGAGTTGTTGCGAGCTTCAAGCGCTGACGGTGGCGAGGAAGCTCCTTTAGCCGTCGCAGAGGCAGCGCTAACCTGGCTGAGGGATCATAATGCTGGGGAGTCTACAGCTAATGTTAGTATTTAACATGTATTCCGTATCCTTACTACTAAGATTCATGCTTGCTTTTCGTGTGGATTTCGAGGTTAACCTACCTCACTCCCTTGTGTCAAAATTATTGAGCCACCTAAGGCTTCTGACGTGGTTCATGTAACACGTCACGTGGCTCATGTAACGACTATATCCGTAGATCATTGCCGGGACCAACGGCTTTACGTGCCTTCCGAAGCACGGAATCATCTTTTCGGACAATCAGGTGATTCAGCCTACATTATTCTTACTACATGATCCCATCTGCCGCCTTTTTTCTCGCAACACAATCCTTTTAAGCTTGATGCATCAACGACAGATTCTCTCAATAATAAAGTAAAATTTTTAAATGCCAATTCTGTCTGGCTGAAAATCGAAATTGAAACTCAGTTAATTTAATATAGGTTGATTTAAATTCTTAATGTCAGAAGTTCCATGCTTTCGGATTCTTAGGGCTATACGATACGGATTACGATAAAAAATGCACGATACATAAAGTTTTAGTTTTTACTGTGGAAAATAATTTTATTGATATTAGATATATGTAGGGTCATTTCATTCCATAGCAAATTAAAGCACCTCTAATGACAATATTTTACCATAAGTGGTATTAATTGGCGAGCCAGTCACCCCTTAATTGTACATAAACAAAAAAACACCAATATATAGAATATTTTTCATGTTTATATATTTGTTATTTTAGGCTGTAGTTTATTGTGCACGTCTGTTCCGCTTTTCTGTTTACTTCTCTCTTCCTTCCTAGGTCTGCTGTAAGACATTTCCTTGGAAATAAGCAGTACCTGTTGGGTCCTCTTCTTCTTTGTGCCTGTATTTTTGTATTTTATTGTGTACAAAAAATATTAAACAAATAAATACCAATTAAATCTCACAAAATTCCCCATAACGAATCAGCTGACGGGAGCTATATCTACAGCTCGAGGAGCTATGTTCGCGAACGCACCTCGTATTCGTCGACTCTCGCGGCGAGCTTCGCGACTGCGGGGAATTACCGGCGGCGAGGGGGGACGCCCCGGAACTCCAGGAATACCGCCGGGCGGCGCATGAGAGGGCTGAGAGGCCCTCCAAGAAAGTGGCGCCCCCTAGGCCCTTGCCGGGCCTGGAACTGGGCGCTAGGGACCCGAGGCCCCATACTGCTGTTCTGGCGGCTAAAGGCGCTGTTACTAATGCTGCTGGTAAGTTGAACTTGTATTGTTTATTCATTAATAACACAGATTAATAATGAGACTAATTTATGGTTCAAATTAAACATGTATGGAGGAATAAAAACTGAGGCACTACGATAATTTTATATGATGATGATACTTAGGAAACGGATACAAAAAAAAAAAAAATATATTTTGGCTTACAAAGAATTATGCAGGCCTAATGTCCTCTGATTTTCACGCAAGAAAATTCCTGCGTCGTAAAAGTCAGCGGTTTGGGTTAGTGTTTGCACACCAAGTTTAGGATTCCTTTAATCTTAGGCTTAAAGATTAAACATTGTCAAATTGTAATTAATTTATCTATTAAAATGTGACTTTCTCAGAATGAAGAGACCGTATATGGGCACTTTTGAACGGCCAATCATGGACAGACTGGTCCTTGGTATTAATTAGCTTTGGCGTCGAAAAATCTTACTTTGAAAAAAAAAGGCTTTTGATTTTGATCTAGTATTTGATTTGGTATCTAGTATTTGCATACAACGACAAAAAGGGCCCGTTTCATACACAAATAGTGAATCTCAAACATTTGTCAATTCTCCAGGCTCCTGCCGCGTGACCCGAGCGCTGGTGACATTACACGGGCGTCTGTTAGCGGCGCAGATCGCGTGGCGCGATGTAGGAGACGGCGTCAATGTGGCGGTTGGGGGCCCCTTAGGGGGCGCCAGGGATGCTGAGGGCGCCAAACGGGCTGAACTTACTATTGGCAGATGCGCGCATGGGACGGCTGGTGAGAGCATTTATTTAAAGTTTTTTTTTATTTTTCTCGGGGGAGCCTAAGACGCTAAGGGCGCTATGTCAATCAAAAGCAAAAGACAAGTGTTTATTTGTTTTTCTTAATAACCTTGTGTCGAATGATTCCCGTCCTAAAATTGGATCAAACCACTTTTGAAATAGGACCAACACACCTAGGAGATGTACTTATTCGTATATTGACGGCCCCGTTGCCTAGTTGGTAGTACGTCTGCCTACTGAGCACAGGGTCGCGGGTTCGAATCCCGCCCAGGGCAAACATTCGAGTGATGAGCACTTGTGTTTGCCTTATGTATATTATGTATATCAGCGGTCTGTCACGCATAGTACAGGCTCTGCCTAGTTTGGGGTCAGATGGCCGTGTGTGAGGTGTTTGTTCCACAAATTATTATTATTATAGCAGCGTTCACCTGTTCAGTAAAACACAATTAGCTTTTTTTTTAATTGACCTATGCTTGAGTCGAAAAAGTACGACGAATCAAGCTTCACCGGACTTGAAACACAATAGAATTTTTATTTTTGTGAAGAAAGATATAATAATAGTTATTTATGATACTAGTGCGGAAAGTATATTGTGATTTCCGATGAGTGTCATTTTATTCACGAGCGAGCAAAGCGAGCGAGTGTATAAGCCGACACGAGTCGGAAATCATCTTTCGCACGTGTATCATACAAGATTTTACAATGCATTGTGCAAGAAAAAAAAACAGTTATATTAAAAAGGCGTATAAAATGACGGGCTTCATAAACAAAACTAATTAAAGGGAAAATAATTAAAGGGAAAAGAAAGAAAAACCTTTTACAATGCATGTGCTCGAAAAGGAGCGTTTTCGAAGCAGCCAAACAGTGCGGAAAGTAGCACTTTTCCGCACTAGTGCTTTTTACTTTTCAGTTTTTTTTTTTTTTTTGCTCAGCCTGTCATTCAGCCAGTCAACCTAACATTTCAGTATTTGAGATATTTTTATAACCAATTGTTACTAATATAAAGAAAACAATAAAAATAACAATTCAATAAACGCGTTTATAATTAGTATAATTACTTTAGAAATTGATTTTTATTGATAAATTACGTTCAAATATTAATTAAAAATTTGCGTGGCTGAATAAATTTTACTCATTGCCTTATTGCGATTCGACAGCTTTGCACATGCGCAGTAGATGTTTTTTTCAGCGCGAATGTGTTTTGTTTATGAAGCCCGTCATTTTATACGCCTTTTTAATATAACTGTTTTTTTTTCTTGCACAATGCATTGTAAAATCTTGTATGATACACGTGCGAAAGATGATTTCCGACTCGTGTCGGCTTATACACTCGCTCGCTTTGCTCGCTCGTGAATAAAATGACACTCATCGGAAATCACATACTTTCCGCACTAGTATCATAAATAACTATTGTGGATTAGTCTGTAACTTCTGTAAGTCTTGTTAACATCTTTGTATTTTCTCTTATTTGTGTACTTGTTGGCAAATAAACGTATTATCTATTTATCTATCTAAAATAGAGTTTTTTTAATATGCCATAGACATAGACTCTAATAAATACTTTTCCCCAGTGCTAGGGTCCCGCCTAGTGGTATGCGGCGGTTACGACAGGGCGCGCGTTTTGCGGAATGCCGAGGCTTACGACCCCGTTACCAACTCGTGGGGCAAACTGCCCGACATGCGTACCGCGCGGGCGAGGTTCCCGGCCGCGCGGCTGAGCAACAAGATATACGTGTTTGGAGGCAGCGACGGACACAACGAACTGGATTCCGTTGATGTTTATGAAGAGGTTAGAATGTTTGTTATGCGCTTTATTTTCAGGGTACAAAGGGGCCGTCCATTAATCACGTGATCTTTTTTTTTGCATTTTTTAACCCTCTCCTTCCCCTTGGTGATACGTGAGGTTTAAGACTAAAAAACATCACGTGTATTTTTAGTACCTGCAAAGAATCTTAAAATTTTTAGAGAATCATCTTGAAATACAGGTATAAAGTATAATCTTATTTTATTCTGAAATTATGGACTATGATAAAAAATGCCTAGACAGAAAGGTCGCAGGTTGTTTTTGATTGGAAAAAATAAATACACGTGATATCCCCCCCTCTCCCCTTGTGATAGCTCGGGATTTTTGTCAAACCCCAATTCTCATGTCTGTGGGTACGCGACTTGAGGAAAGATCATTTTGATCTGCCCCCGTTGACAAAAGTTTGTCGCACATTTAACTGTCAGAAAACCCGCCATATTGAAATATCCTCCAATATGATAAGAGAATACACACGACAAAATTATGTCTGTCACGCGTGGGCATGTTAGAGGCGCTGACACTTATTTACTTATTTCCATTTCCAGGGCGCAACAGCGTGGGCCAGCCGAGCCAAGCTGCCGGTAGCGGCGGCGTACGCGGCGGCGGCGAGCGACGAGGCGCGCGGGGCGATATACGTGGTGGGGGGCTGGGCCATCGGCCGCAGCCTGCGCTCCGTACACAAATACGAGCCGCTCACTGACATGTGGATCGAACAACCCTCACTCACCACTGGTAACTCACTACCTATAACCACATGATATATTGATATACGTGGTGGGGGGCTGGGCCATCGGCCGCAGCCTGCGCTCCGTACACAAATACGAGCCGCTCACTGACATGTGGATCGAACAACCCTCACTCACCACTGGTAACTCACTACCTATAACCACATGATATATTGATATACGTGGTGGGGGGCTGGGCCATCGGCCGCAGCCTGCGCTCCGTACACAAATACGAGCCGCTCACTGACATGTGGATCGAACAACCCTCGCTCACCACTGGTAACTCACTACCTATAACCACATGATATATTGATATACGTGGTGGGGGGCTGGGCCATCGGCCGCAGCCTGCGCTCCGTACACAAATACGAGCCGCTCACTGACATGTGGATCGAACAACCCTCACTCACCACTGGTAACTCACTACCTATAACCACATGATATATTGATATACGTGGTGGGGGGCTGGGCCATCGGCCGCAGCCTGCGCTCCGTACACAAATACGAGCCGCTCACTGACATGTGGATCGAACAACCCTCACTCACCACTGGTAACTCACTACCTATAACCACATGATATATTGATATACGTGGTGGGGGGCTGGGCCATCGGCCGCAGCCTGCGCTCCGTACACAAATACGAGCCGCTCACTGACATGTGGATCGAACAACCCTCGCTCACCACTGGTAACTCACTACCTATAACCACATGATATATTGATATACGTGGTGGGGGGCTGGGCCATCGGCCGCAGCCTGCGCTCCGTACACAAATACGAGCCGCTCACTGACATGTGGATCGAACAACCCTCACTCACCACTGGTAACTCACTACCTATAACCACATGATATATTGATATACGTGGTGGGGGGCTGGGCCATCGGCCGCAGCCTGCGCTCCGTACACAAATACGAGCCGCTCACTGACATGTGGATCGAACAACCCTCACTCACCACTGGTAACTCACTACCTATAACCACATGATATATTGATATACGTGGTGGGGGGCTGGGCCATCGGCCGCAGCCTGCGCTCCGTACACAAATACGAGCCGCTCACTGACATGTGGATCGAACAACCCTCACTCACCACTGGTAACTCACTACCTATAACCACATGATATATTGATATACGTGGTGGGGGGCTGGGCCATCGGCCGCAGCCTGCGCTCCGTACACAAATACGAGCCGCTCACTGACATGTGGATCGAACAACCCTCACTCACCACTGGTAACTCACTACCTATAACCACATGATATATTGATATACGTGGTGGGGGGCTGGGCCATCGGCCGCAGCCTGCGCTCCGTACACAAATACGAGCCGCTCACTGACATGTGGATCGAACAACCCTCACTCACCACTGGTAACTCACTACCTATAACCACATGATATATTGATATACGTGGTGGGGGGCTGGGCCATCGGCCGCAGCCTGCGCTCCGTACACAAATACGAGCCGCTCACTGACATGTGGATCGAACAACCCTCACTCACCACTGGTAACTCACTACCTATAACCACATGATATATTGATATACGTGGTGGGGGGCTGGGCCATCGGCCGCAGCCTGCGCTCCGTACACAAATACGAGCCGCTCACTGACATGTGGATCGAACAACCCTCACTCACCACTGGTAACTCACTACCTATAACCACATGATATATTGATATACGTGGTGGGGGGCTGGGCCATCGGCCGCAGCCTGCGCTCCGTACACAAATACGAGCCGCTCACTGACATGTGGATCGAACAACCCTCACTCACCACTGGTAACTCACTACCTATAACCACATGATATATTGATATACGTGGTGGGGGGCTGGGCCATCGGCCGCAGCCTGCGCTCCGTACACAAATACGAGCCGCTCACTGACATGTGGATCGAACAACCCTCACTCACCACTGGTAACTCACTACCTATAACCACATGATATATTGATATACGTGGTGGGGGGCTGGGCCATCGGCCGCAGCCTGCGCTCCGTACACAAATACGAGCCGCTCACTGACATGTGGATCGAACAACCCTCACTCACCACTGGTAACTCACTACCTATAACCACATGATATATTGATATACGTGGTGGGGGGCTGGGCCATCGGCCGCAGCCTGCGCTCCGTACACAAATACGAGCCGCTCACTGACATGTGGATCGAACAACCCTCACTCACCACTGGTAACTCACTACCTATAACCACATGATATATTGATATACGTGGTGGGGGGCTGGGCCATCGGCCGCAGCCTGCGCTCCGTACACAAATACGAGCCGCTCACTGACATGTGGATCGAACAACCCTCACTCACCACTGGTAACTCACTACCTATAACCACATGATATATTGATATACGTGGTGGGGGGCTGGGCCATCGGCCGCAGCCTGCGCTCCGTACACAAATACGAGCCGCTCACTGACATGTGGATCGAACAACCCTCACTCACCACTGGTAACTCACTACCTATAACCACATGATATATTGATATACGTGGTGGGGGGCTGGGCCATCGGCCGCAGCCTGCGCTCCGTACACAAATACGAGCCGCTCACTGACATGTGGATCGAACAACTCTCACTCACCACTGGTAACTACATCAATAAATATAAATAATAACACTAAATTAAAAAAATTAATAACCCCCGATACAAAACCATTTCTTGATCCTTTCAACAACTGTTAAGAGCTGATAATCTTCAAATGGTTGAAGATATTTTCTTGGATGAAAGAAAGAGACCAAAAACTTAAATTCAGAGATTTTAGTGGCTACGGCAGAATTGAGCCCAGTATGATAGACAGTACGATAATGTGCCGTCCGTATGAAATCCGATGTCGCCGATTCCACCCCACCTTTCACCTCCACTACATCTGTACTTCAATAAAGATGAAGTTTACGTACATATTTGCAATTTCAAATCTAGCCAATCATAGCGCCGCTCAATCACGCCATTTCAAATGGAAACGAATCATACGCATGCACGCATACCGATGTACATTTTTATAGCTATGTGTGAGTTAGACAGCGCGATCGCGTAATTGCGTGGAGTATGAGCGTTTGCTCATAGTCTTGGCGCGCCGGCCCCGCCCACAGCGCCGCCCTAACCTCTTTTAAATGTTCTGTGGTACAATGCGTTGTTTGTTGTTAGGTCGGTCGCAGTGCGCCAGCGTGGTGTGGCAGGGCGCTCTGTGGGCGCTGGGCGGCTGCGACGCGTGGCACTGCCTCGCCACCACCGAGAGACTGCAGCTGGACACTCCCGGCGCGCACTGGACCGCTGGTAACTACACCCTATATACCAGGGCGCTCTGTGGGCGCTGGGCGGCTGCGACGCGTGGCACTGCCTCGCCACCACCGAGAGACTGCAGCTGGACACTCCCGGCGCGCACTGGACCGCTGGTAACTACACCCTATATACCAGGGCGCTCTGTGGGCGCTGGGCGGCTGCGACGCGTGGCACTGCCTCGCCACCACCGAGAGACTGCAGCTGGACACTCCCGGCGCGCACTGGACCGCTGGTAACTACACCCTATATACCAGGGCGCTCTGTGGGCGCTGGGCGGCTGCGACGCGTGGCACTGCCTCGCCACCACCGAGAGACTGCAGCTGGACACTCCCGGCGCGCACTGGACCGCTGGTAACTACACCCTATATACCAGGGCGCTCTGTGGGCGCTGGGCGGCTGCGACGCGTGGCACTGCCTCGCCACCACCGAGAGACTGCAGCTGGACACTCCCGGCGCGCACTGGACCGCTGGTAACTACACCCTATATACCAGGGCGCTCTGTGGGCGCTGGGCGGCTGCGACGCGTGGCACTGCCTCGCCACCACCGAGAGACTGCAGCTGGACACTCCCGGCGCGCACTGGACCGCTGGTAACTACACCCTATATACCAGGGCGCTCTGTGGGCGCTGGGCGGCTGCGACGCGTGGCACTGCCTCGCCACCACCGAGAGACTGCAGCTGGACACTCCCGGCGCGCACTGGACCGCTGGTAACTACACCCTATATACCAGGGCGCTCTGTGGGCGCTGGGCGGCTGCGACGCGTGGCACTGCCTCGCCACCACCGAGAGACTGCAGCTGGACACTCCCGGCGCGCACTGGACCGCTGGTAACTACACCCTATATACCAGGGCGCTCTGTGGGCGCTGGGCGGCTGCGACGCGTGGCACTGCCTCGCCACCACCGAGAGACTGCAGCTGGACACTCCCGGCGCGCACTGGACCGCTGGTAACTACACCCTATATACCAGGGCGCTCTGTGGGCGCTGGGCGGCTGCGACGCGTGGCACTGCCTCGCCACCACCGAGAGACTGCAGCTGGACACTCCCGGCGCGCACTGGACCGCTGGTAACTACACCCTATATACCAGGGCGCTCTGTGGGCGCTGGGCGGCTGCGACGCGTGGCACTGCCTCGCCACCACCGAGAGACTGCAGCTGGACACTCCCGGCGCGCACTGGACCGCTGGTAACTACACCCTATATACCAGGGCGCTCTGTGGGCGCTGGGCGGCTGCGACGCGTGGCACTGCCTCGCCACCACCGAGAGACTGCAGCTGGACACTCCCGGCGCGCACTGGACCGCTGGTAACTACACCCTATATACCAGGGCGCTCTGTGGGCGCTGGGCGGCTGCGACGCGTGGCACTGCCTCGCCACCACCGAGAGACTGCAGCTGGACACTCCCGGCGCGCACTGGACCGCTGGTAACTACACCCTATATACCAGGGCGCTCTGTGGGCGCTGGGCGGCTGCGACGCGTGGCACTGCCTCGCCACCACCGAGAGACTGCAGCTGGACACTCCCGGCGCGCACTGGACCGCTGGTAACTACACCCTATATACCAGGGCGCTCTGTGGGCGCTGGGCGGCTGCGACGCGTGGCACTGCCTCGCCACCACCGAGAGACTGCAGCTGGACACTCCCGGCGCGCACTGGACCGCTGGTAACTACACCCTATATACCAGGGCGCTCTGTGGGCGCTGGGCGGCTGCGACGCGTGGCACTGCCTCGCCACCACCGAGAGACTGCAGCTGGACACTCCCGGCGCGCACTGGACCGCTGGTAACTACACCCTATATACCAGGGCGCTCTGTGGGCGCTGGGCGGCTGCGACGCGTGGCACTGCCTCGCCACCACCGAGAGACTGCAGCTGGACACTCCCGGCGCGCACTGGACCGCTGGTAACTACACCCTATATACCAGGGCGCTCTGTGGGCGCTGGGCGGCTGCGACGCGTGGCACTGCCTCGCCACCACCGAGAGACTGCAGCTGGACACTCCCGGCGCGCACTGGACCGCTGGTAACTACACCCTATATACCAGGGCGCTATATGTGCAATCGTTATACAAAATAACATAACATATCCGGTAAAGAAATAGACATTGTTTATCAAAATTACCAAAAAAGACACAAAATTTGCAAAGCGTGATATAACGAATGAAAAAAGAAATTACACTTTCAAACTATTTTTGTGTGTGGTTTCTATAATCGCTTCTTTTAAATCGATTATTTTAGTTTAAAAAGTCGATTCATATTTTGGAATAATCGATTTTAGTATAAATCGATTTTTTTTACATCCCTAAATTTAAGGAGAAACGGAATTTTGCAAGGATTCAAGGAGGATATGTTAAGGTGCCCTTACACGAGGGCAATTCCGGGCAATAATTGCTCGGCAACACGAATGGAGCGATCTGGAGCAATAAGTGGAGCAATATGGAGCAATTTCAATAAATTGCGGCAATTATTTCGGCGAATTGCTTTTAATTGCTCCAGATATTTCATATTGCTCAATGTCGCAGATACGAATTGCTGAATTTCCAATGGGCTTGGAAATTCCAGGCAATTTTTGTATGTACCTTAAGGTGCGCTTACACGGGCAACTAAAATTGCTCAATTCCAGTCAATTCTCGTCAACTATGACGTCACGACCACATCAGGCAATTTACGGCAACGGCGACAAGCATCAATATAGGGCAATACAAAATTGAGCGATATGGAGCGATATGGAGCGATATCGAGCCCTACTTCCACCCGACCTCTCGCTCTCCCCGCGGAAGCAAGACGGCAAGCCGCAAAACAAACAAGTGCGAACGAGATACATACAAAAATTGCCTGGAATTTCCAAGCCCATTGGAAATTCAGCAATTCGTATCTGCGACATTGAGCGATATGAAATATCTGGAGCAATTAAAAGCAATATCGCCGAAATAATTGCCGCAATTTCTTGAAATTGCTCCATATTGCTCCACTTATTGCTCCAGATCGGTCCATTCGTGTTGCCGAGCAATTATTGCCCGGAATTGCCCTCGTGTAAGGGCACCTTTAAGGAAGTATGAATAAAGGAAGGACTCAATAAATATTCAAACAAATAATTCATGTAATACTCTACCTACATACAAAAATACATAAAAGCTTATAAACTGATTTTATTAAGAGTTATAAAATTACTTAAACATTTATATATAGAAGGGTCATTAGAAGCTAATAAGATAGAAAGCGATGTCGGAAAAGGTATATTTAGCATCTTTAGACATAAAAAACACAATTTTAGCCATTTACTAGTGTATTTTTATATAATCTCGGGCGAGGAGCTAGGCGCCATCTAGTTTTAATACGGGATTTGAGCTTTTTCCGGTCTCTGTATAAAGAGAAATAGTTCAGTAAAGGGCAAGCAAAAAAGATATGATTGTCATCCCCAACCCCACCACATACACACAGCTCATCACGAGCTATATTAAGTTTGGCAAGGTGAACCGGTGTACAGGCATGACCTAGCCTCATACGTATAATTATACTGGTAGCGCGTTTCCCAAGTTTCAACTTCCAAAACCAAAGTTTCGAAGGTAAAGTAGGTTTGATTGTAGCATAGAATTTACCTTTTTGTTGTGTACTCATTGTCCAAATCTGATCCCAAGAGTTGCGAAGATAAGATAAGGGCAAGGAGGCCAAATCATGAGAATATTTTTTTAAACTGATGTTTATCTCCATTAAGAACAGTTTCATTCGCCAGACGGTCGGCCTTAACATTCCCACTTATACCACTGTGCCCTTGTATCCATGCAAACGATATCAAAACCCCTCGTTTGGAACATTCATGTAACAACTGACGAATTTTTAAGATTAGGGTAACGTATTTTAAAATTGAAAGGAAACTTTGATAAAGCTTGCAACGCGCTCATTGAATCGGTGAAGATCATGCTATTACGGAGTTTTGCTATGCGAATATATTCTACAGCCTTATATAAACCAAAACATTCACCTGTAAATACTGATGATTCCAGAGGGAGTTTTATTTGTTGAGAACATTTGTATTGTGAATGGTAGATCCCTACACCTACATGACCGGATGATGAGTGCTTAGAGGCGTAGTGAAAATGTTGTGATAATTATGCCAGTCTCTATCTGTTAAGTAACTAAAAGTAGTATTATTATGTGGATCATCTCTGATTATTCCTAAATTTAAGACGACATCGGGTGAAAAAATTAGCGACTCAAATGTATTACAAAACAATGGATATGAGGGGAAACTGTTTGTGGGACCTTGCATATTTAAAAATTTTTGGAAACTTTTTACAAGACATGGAACAGATTTGTGAGTCCAGTAACTTGAGGAAGTAATACAATCTTTTTTGGATTCGGATTTCGGGTAATTGCGTTAGCAAATGAGAAGGATGACAATTACAGTTGGATGTTTCACCTTGATGTGAAGTTTGATATTGATTCCGGAATTGTAAAATTTTTGTCAAAGTTTTTACATACTTTTCATCAACTTCGCCTGCATCTTCACTGTCTGAAGCATCAAGCCCAACGATTTGAAGATTGAAATATTCATACCGCAAGAACGGAGATTTTCTTCTTTTATTTTTAAAGCCTCTTTGGACAGTGAAAAAGCAGCTTCTGACGACAAATCACGAAAATAATTACACAATTTTGTTATGTTACCTTTGATATAAGCTCTTTGTTGTTTAAGAGTTTGAACTTTGTCAGAATCACTTGTAGCACTTGAAGTAGCCATTTTTTACTACTTTAGATAACACTTTAAACACTTGTTGAACCTTTGACCGCACTTTTAAACACTGCACGCACAACAATAACAAAGAATCTTCGTTGAAAGGAGCACGAGCGTGCAAAGGAGCGTGCGAAGTTTGACCGATGAATTGATTGCTCTGCCGTGTCACACCAATCTCTCCTATCTCTAAAAATAGCATCTTGAGAAAAAGGGCATAGAAAAATTTTTCAAAATCTTCTCATATACTTACGGAGAAATTAAAAGATTTTTAAAAAAAATTTGTACTAGGTTTGGTGATCATTAGGTACTGTCTTTACAAAAGGATTTTTTTTTTGTAATTGTAATATTTATATATTTATTTTTATAACCATATTTAGTTTTTAACGGATCAGAAGTTCATACAAATCGTGTAACGCGAAGGTCCTATCTCAACATAAGAGACCCTGCCATTACTTGTGTGTGGCTAAGTGGCTATCGCTTCTTTTATATGAGAAATAAATGTTACTTGACATTATAGGGAAAGAAAATATTATAATTTTAAAATCGTTGTTTTTATTTACTTATATGATATGACCTTAAGTGTAAATCAATTTAAAGAGTAGGGAGTTTTACTTGAAATAAACATTTATTAAATACTAAAGAATTTTAGCAGTGTTAGATATAGGAAACATAGTTTCTATAATTAGACTAGTTTATCTGCTAAAAAAATATCAATATAAAATGTACCAGATTTGATATAAACGCAGTCTTGACAAAAAAAGAATATAACCACCTTATATAAGATACCAACATTTTATTTATACATATTATAGAGTTAAGGCTCAAAGTAAAAGTATTATTTTTTAAATTATAAAGTACTGCCCCCGTGTTACCTATCTCACGTAACTTACCTAATCATAGTGGAACCTCGTAAGCACAGGAGTATTGAATGCAATGCCAATCTATCTTATCTGAAGTTAAAATAATCCGGCGTTACGAAACCCTCGAAAATTCGAGTTAAGTGCACAAGCCATTTTAATAATTATGCGTAAAAACATACGTAAATATTTTTATTAGTATTAAGCCGGCACTACACTCTCGACAAAACCCGAGAGCCGAAAGGGACGAGGTTATGCGTTAGAATGAGATGCACATACACCGCGCTCACTCTTGCGCAGGGATGGAAAAACAGGGTCCATAAGTAGAACCCGCTATAAGTGTAACAGGGTGATTCGGTTACAGTTTCGTCAAACTAACACTTTGAAACTGTTAACAGAAACGAAATACCATAACAGAAATAAAGTGGAACCGATACAATGATTTCGGTTAATAAGTGTTGTTAACACCTTTTTTGTAAGGCGCTGTTGCCAATTTTACTTTCGAATTTAGTGATGTGCCTTTGTTGAAAGTAATAGCTTGAATTCTGGCGGCTATTTTTGTATAATCGACCGACCGAGCGCGAATAGTCTCCGTTCCAGCTTAAACAAAAATGCTTTCGTATAGGTACTGTCATTTTGTCACTTTGTCCATCTTTATAAACTGTTCTGTACAGATCGCATTTCTCTACCGTTTCTCGTGAAATTTTGTAAGCAGGTTCAAAATTTATAGGTACCTAAATTTAAATGTAAAAACTAAAATTAAATAAGCTCGAGTTAGCGCGATAAAGGCTCAGGAGTACCAGGGAAGCATCATAATACAGAAGACCTTTATTTTGATTTTATGCTTTTTCTACAATGTTAATATTTTAATGATTTTATATTTTTTAGATTTCATATTATTTTAATGAATTTAACTTCTACAATATGGGTATCAAATGAAAGGGCTCGTTAAGAGTAACTCGAAAAATAATGTAACGTCATTTTAAATCCAATATGGTGGATCATAGCCAGCGATAAATAAAAAGTAAAAAATAAATTAAACGCAAAAAAACTAAAAAAAAAAAACGTTTATTTAAACGCTGTAAAAAGAAGAAAATATATTTTTCCTTTGAAATTTTAACTATCAACTTATAACCTCATTATATACAATTCATATGATCGATCACAAAAGCTTGTCGCGAGGTTTAATTACCTATCAGTATTTTAGTTAAATTGTAATTGAAAATAAAATCAACTTGTAATAGTTTATTTGCAAATCGCGCGACAAGCTTTTAAGATCATATGAATTGTATATAATGAGGTTATAAGTTGATAGTGAAAACTTTTAAGGAAAAAATATTTTCTTCTTTAAAAAAGCGTTTAAATAAAAGATTAAAAAAAAAGTATTTCTGAATTTATTTTTATTTTGATATTTCTCTTTTTTAGGCATACAGAAACGAATAAAATACACAATCAGTCTTTCATTTATTATTTAAAAGAATAATAATTACACAATTCGTATGAAATACAATTTAGAGATTGTTACGTACCGACCCGAGGATAACAGTAAAAGATCTTTCTTAATTCCTAAATGATTTTACGATTTTCGATAGGCGTGACACAAATTATCTTAATTTCTTCGATTAAAATAGATCTTTGTTTTCCCTAATAACGAGAATATCTTTTATCAAACTATCTATCAGATTAGCTCGTAGAGGTGACAACACGAATTTTAAACTTGAAAAAAGTCTTTCCACAGACACTTGCGTTGCTGGCACACCAAGGGTCACAAATGCCAGTTTTGCTGCCGTGGGATTTGTTACTAGTTTACTACACCAATATTCCAGTATATTTGTAGTGAGCGGTAATCTTTCTGCTGCACGAATTTCTTGCAAAAGGACATTCAAATTATTTCGTTGTTCCGGGGCATAGTTTCTGATTCTTTGAGTGTTTTCTAAAATTCTGTCCAAGACCAGAAGATCTGCTTGACTAGGTGAATGTGACTGAGGATTAGAAACGCCTTGAGTAGAACTTTCTTCGTTGACGTCAACTTCACTGATATTATTTTCCACAAAGTGAATTTGCCTGTAAGTTTCTTTCAAATATGTTATCGCTGAAGTTGCTTCTTCATCTGAAAGAGTTATATTTAATCGCCCGTCCATAAAAATTGCACTTAGAAAAGCTTTGTTACTTAGAAGTGAAGATTCTCGTGCTTTCATGGCGTTTAAAATGGTTCTCGATAAAGATGTTGCTACCTCTTCCAACTTGTTCTTGCAAACTAACCAATTTATGTAAAAGTCACTAATACATAACTGCTCTTTTTGCAAATTTAAAGTTGCTTCATAAACTGGCTCTAAGCTTGTAACAATTTCAGAAATATGTGCCCAAACTGCATCATCAAGAAGTGGGTCCAGTTCGGGTATAGTAGAGCAAATCTCCCGCAAAGATATCAGTCTTACTAACATATTGTAAGTAGAATTCCATCGGGTGGCGCAATCAAGAATAGGTAGATTATTGTTAGATCGCCTTAAGATGTTCTTTACATTAGGTTTTTTCAGCACTTTCACCGCTTTCCGAGCAATCTCTATTGTTTCTTGAGTGAAATATTCATTGTTCAAGCCATCTTTGATAGCAAGCTGTAATGTATGCTGAGCACATGAAATTGAAATTATTTTGAAATTCTCCTGTCTTTCTGATTCTGTGTCGTACAGTTCGTCTTGGTTAAAATGGAGCTCAACACCAGAAGTGATATCTAAATCGTGCTGCTCATCATTAGAATCTTCATTTACTGTTTCATTAAGCAACTGCTTCATTTTAATATAGTTAGCACCATTATCTGTTGTTACCGTATAAATTTGGTTGATCGAAATCTTATAATCTGTAAGGATAGACAATAGAATTTCTTTTAAATAATCAGCGGTTTGTCGGTTGAAAATTTCTGTTGTAGCTATATGCCTGATCACAATTTTATTTCCCTCGACGAACTGCAAGTTAACGCCAACGAAATTTCTTTCACAGCAAGTTGCGGAATCCAGTTTAAGCGACAACATTTTTCCCTGAACAATTTGTGATATTTTATGTTTTACTTCATAGGCTTTATTTATGACATCTTCTCTGATTCTGTGTCTATTGAATTTTTTGGTAGTTTCTGATGGAAAAATTAGAGCCAAAATATCTTGGAATGCGTCATCTTCAATAAGTGATAGTGGTCGACCGTGAATAGTTACCAGTTTTAAACATGCATTTGATGCCAATTTGTACTGTCTTTCTTCTTTTTTGGATGGGTTGTTATTTTCCTTAACTGATGCTGTTGAAACATTCGGTAATTCTTGTAATTTTTCAGGATGCTTCAATACGACATGATTTTTCAAATTTGTGGCATGATTTCCCTGAAATGGAATATCGTAATTTTAACATCAAGCAATAAAAGCTAATCAGCTCTACCCCAGTAGGCTTTTTTACACTCTATAAAGGAAGAAAACATTAATGAAATACAACTCATATAACAAAAAATAAGAAAAGAAATCTTATTCCTTTATATCCGGTAGGTTACTAATTATTTCTGACTACAATTGTTCAAAAATATCCAAACGAAGGCTTGCTACGTAAAATCCATCACCATGCGAAAAGGTGCGCCAAGCCAGCTTAATTTCATCTGGTGGGTGGGCTCCGGTTACTAGGGTAGTATATTTCATGCAATATCTTAAATTATAACCAATTTTCATTTTAGTTTGTAATAATTGTAAGATATTGGATGAAATATTGATCTGAAGTAAAGCGAGTTACCGTGAACAGACCCTGGTGTAAAAACTCGTATATAGTATACGAGTAGGTACTAGATTGAAAGAAAAGTATGTAGTACCTATACGGTATCCTACTAATATTATAAACGCGAAATTTGTGAGTATGTATGGATGGATGTAAATGTTTGTTAGTTGTTACTCTTTCACTGAAACTTTACAGTAATCTAGCTTATACATCAGAATAATACATAGACTACTTTTTACCGCGGCGCGGGAAAATACCTCATTCCCACGGGAAAAACAGTTAACGAGGGGGAGTCGCGGGACGTAAAGCTAGCACTACATAACTACTTTTCTTTCAATCTAGTACGCGTAAAAGAATATAGGTACCATAGGTAGGTACCTTAAGTATGTACGTGTTATTAAGAGTAGGTAGGTACTCTTAATAACACGCGGGGGAGTTGCGGGACGGAAAGCTAGCACTACATAGGTACCATAGGTGGGTGTACGTGTTCAATCTAGTACTCGAAAAAGAATATAGGTACCATAGGTGGGTGTACGTGTTCAATCTAGTACTCGAAAAAGAATATAGGTACCATAGGTAGGTGTACGTGTTCAATCTAGTACTCGAAAAAGAATATAGGTACCATAGGTGGGTGTACGTGTTCAATCTAGTACTCGAAAAAGAATATAGGTACCATAGGTGGGTGTACGTGTTCAATCTAGTACTCGAAAAAGAATATAGGTACCATAGGTGGGTGTACGTGTTCAATCTAGTACTCGAAAAAGAATATAGGTACCATAGGTGGGTGTACGTGTTCAATCTAGTACTCGAAAAAGAATATAGGTACCATAGGTGGGTGTACGTGTTCAATCTAGTACTCGAAAAAGAATATAGGTACCATAGGTGGGTGTACGTGTTCAATCTAGTACTCGAAAAAGAATATAGGTACCATAGGTGGGTGTACGTGTTCAATCTAGTACTCGAAAAAGAATATAGGTACCATAGGTGGGTGTACGTGTTCAATCTAGTACTCGAAAAAGAATATAGGTACCATAGGTGGGTGTACGTGTTCAATCTAGTACTCGAAAAAGAATATAGGTACCATAGGTGGGTGTACGGTCAAGTTCATAACTGCAGTCATATCACGTGTTTTTGAACTTTAAAATTTCTTTTTTCCTAAAGGCTAGTTATTTTTATTTTTGTGTGTTACGTATACAGTGTAAGGGACTCAATATTTTACTACAAATGACATGTCCTGAATACTTTCGGAAAGAAAGTAAATTAAAAGTATAGATGCACGTGATATGACTGGACTTATGAACGCGACTGTACGTGTTCAATCTAGTACTCGAAAAAGAATATAGGTACCATAGGTGGGTGTACGTGTTCAATCTAGTACTCGAAAAAGAATATAGGTACCTACCTACGGGTACGACTAGGTACGAGTACTAGATTGAAAGAAAAGTAGGTATGTAGTGCTAGCTTTACGTCCCGCGACTCCCCCGCGTTAACGTATGTACTTACGTGTTATTAAGTCGAGTAGCTACAAATATAAAATATTTTTATGATAGAGAAAGACTTACCTTTAATTTGTTTCCACATAAATTACACTGGCTTATTTTTTCATCTTCTTTATATAGAAAAAACTGCCGTACTGGGTTTGTCAAAGGACGAGGCATTGTATCTAACACTAAAAGTACTTCTTCCAATAAACAATAAAAAATCTGGCTTGGAACATGCGTAAGATTCGAGCGACACGGCTGACAACAAAAGAAATTGCGTAATAACTAAAAAAATGCATTCATTGCATCTATCCCGACGGCAACAGCGCGTGCGCGGGGAATCCCTAGCTAGGCCGCGCCGCGTGCGACGTTGCCATACTGTGCACTAAAGCGACTCGGAGAGTAATAAGTGTAACCGAAATTAACAGTTATTAACAGAAATGAAGAAAAACACTTTGATTCGGTTACAGATACATCTGTAACCCCAAAATTCACGTTTCGGTTACACTAACCCTTTTATTTACAGTGTTAAAAACCTTTGTAGGGGTTACGGTTTACATCCCTGCTCTTGCGCATAACTGCGTCCCTCATATTGGCCATGTCTCGTCTAGTTTTGTGGAGAGTGTAGAGCGGGCATTACACTATATAAAACATACTCAAATTATTCGATTGAGCTTTGTTAAGCGTAACTCACTTATCTATAGATAGATAGGATAGATTGGTGTGACACGGCACACGGCAGTGCTGTGTTCAGTGCTGTGCCGCGCGGCGCGCGAGCGAGACGTTCGTTGAATTCGGGGTTCGCACGTCAAAAAATAAAGTTTGCTACTTGTATTGATGCGCAAATTAGCGCGCAACAAAATTGAACGCAGCTATTGTATTGTTATGCGTTTATAGCCGCCAAATCTAATAAATTATAAAATATATGAACTGGCCAACGTCTAGAAGCTACCTTTAGGTACTGTATATTTTCTGCTCATCGAATCTACAACATCTACTACTTACATACTTCGTGCTGTGAAGAATAGCAGTTTCCGGCTTTTTCTTTGAATTAGAACTTATTGTTACAACTTGATGCATAGTGGTGAGGAGCAATAAAACATTTTTATTTGGCTTGGTTTGATAAACAGTCAAAGTTGTGTCACTAGTTTTTAGGAGATTCGTCTTGTATAATTATTCTTTAACCATTTTTACGGAAATAGGTATTTTTCTTCGAACTCTATTGACAGTGCCTACGATACTAATGTTTTTAAATATCCCGCTAGTAAAATTGAAGTAAAAAAGTTGTCACAAGTAACATTCCTGCCTTTGTTGATGTAAGGTTCCATCAATTTCTTTACCACCCAGTCACCTAAACGCTCATTAGGTCTGTGATCATCTTTTCCAAGGTAAGGCAGTTAGCCAGAGCAATAACCATACGTCAAATTATTGCTTAGCGGGGCAAAACCGACCCGGCAGCAATTCGAGGTAAATTGAAAATTATTTTATTTACTTTTGCTTTTATTGAATAGAAAACATATTGAATTTAAAAATGACAATAAATTAAAAAACGTCAAAAAGTTTCACTTATTGTTCCACCCAGTTCAAAAGGAGACCATTTCAAACAACCCAATACCTACTCAAAATTGTCAAAATACAACAAATATAACCTTCAAACCTTCTGTCAGTTTACCCTATATTCCTACAAAATTAAATAGTAACGGCATTCCTTAGAGCAACGCCGGCCTTCCGTACCGGGAAGGCCGGCGTTGCTCTAAGCGGCATTCTAGTCAAACACGTAGAAACAATATCATATTCATCTTGGTTGCCTTATACATTCGTTCGTCATTCACAAATGAACTATAGAGTAGCAATACTCAGTATGAATTACTATTTCAATGTGTTCGGAAAACGTAAACAAAGTTATCCAAGGGATAAGTCAAAAAATATAATTTATTTATGTATTAGTTATACCGGTATAACTTCAAATTTGGTCGAATCGGCCCTTAGAGCCGTATTTTTCTCCTCTTTCAACCACCTTCTGCCTCGTAGATGGCATTTACTATTCCGAAAGCCCTGCATTTGCAGAGCAAAATTGAACATGCAGGGCATATTTTCTTTGTCAATTTTTTGACTGACTTGTCTTCTTCAATTTCTTTCAGCATGACCTTTGATTTCATTTTCTTTATACGGTTTTGAAGCTGACTTTGTTTTGCATATTTGGAGCACTTGTTAAACAGGTTTTTCTCCCTTTCTGTTGGTTTCTTGCTGCATGCTTGGCCCGTGGGGTTGGCCTTCTGCGGTATCTCCCTGCAGGTTTCTCATCTCAGCGTAATCCTCATCGCTTAGGAGGCTTATAATATCCTCCTCGTAATAAACAACAAAACAAACAACAAACAAACAATTTATTTTATTTAAATAAACAGAGTTCAACAACACGTCAGTCGTTCAGTTTAATACGTCTTCTCCTCTATTTCTGGTCTTTTACAGACAGCGCCTGTGTTCATGATTATAATTTCATTGGCGCGTCTGCGCACGACGTTCATTTTTACTTGTGCCTGTTGTGTAAGGTGCAATCCGTTTTATTACCTTGCCGCTTATTACCTGTAGGCCTACTATGTAAGTAGCGACAGGCTCGAGAAGCTGTCAAACGCGACATATTGACAGAACTGCTATGGCTCTAATGTCACTATGTCGCGTTTGACAGCTTGTCGAGCCTGTCGCTACTTACATAGTAGGCTTACTGGTCTTGTTGCATCGATCATCCAGCCTGTCGCGACCGACATATACTCGTCTCCTCGCCACGGGGCGTGCAGGGTGGGGTTGCATATTATTATTTATCTTTATCTTTCTTTAGTCGACCACGCTGGCCCAGTGCGGGTTGGTCAACTTCATACACAACCTTTGAATTTCTTCGCAGGTGTGTGCAGGTTTCCTCACGATGTTTTCCTTCACCGTAAGAGCGTCGAATAAACTATCCACCCTGGTATCAGGGTAGGCTCGAGCCCCTCGGTGGGGACATATATATGAGCTGTTAACGATCTTTCTTTATGTAAATATGCCAAATCGACCAAATAAAAATAATTACAATAAAATTTTGTATCATATCAGCAGGTTGAGTAACGTCATCGTGTGTGAGATCCGATATCCAGTTTAAATTCCTTTTCTTTGCTGAAGACTTGTTGAGGCGTTTAGCAAGCAAGAACACGAATTATTGATTTGTCAATTCTCAAACCTTCCTTTTTCCCAAAATTTACTTGATAAATTTTATTTCTTTTACCCAATTTCGAGCTTGCTTGACCTGGTAAGGCCCTAATGCCAGCAATAATAACTGGTTGTTATCTGAAATTGGATAATCCTCCAGCTGGGGTAGGTTGCCATCAATTCTCGTGAAAATAGAGCTTTGTCTGTTGATGTTATTTTCTCTGACAAAACTTCCTAAATAATTGGGCCGATCCATGCTGCTTAATGCCTTTCGAATTATTTCACCTGCATTTGGGCCATCTTTCAGAATGATGTGATATTTGTTGCTTTGCTCTTCAGGGTTTGCGCTGAACGGTGCCAGTAAGTCGTTTGGCTGTTATATTTAACGTATATAATTTTCTATTCTGCAAGTTTTGTCTTTATAGACACGCCTGACGCCATCCGTTTTTTTATTTTCAATTACTTCAATTATTAATATATTGTCAAAAAGAATACAAAATATACATTGAATTGTTAAACTAAATAAAAAATAAAACAAACTCCAAATAAAGAAAATTCAGTCAAATAGGCCGCCCCGAACCACTCCCTGACCAAACGTGCAATTACTTGAATATGCTTTTCCACCAGTTCTAACAATAACATTTTTCTGAAGCAAGCCAATTTGGGCTACGCTTCCTCTTTATCGATCACTGCAATTTTACACCAAACAAACAATTCAATTAAACTTCTTGTATGGCGCTCTACAAACAACCCGAAACTTAAAATTGACAAAATACAAAAAATATGTATAACATTCAAACCTTTGGTCAGTTTACCCTATAGTCCTTCAAAATTAAATAGTAACGGCATTCTAGTCAAGCACGAAGAAACAGTATCATATTCATCTTGGTCGCATTATACATTCGTTCATCATTCACAAATGGACTATAGAGTAGCAATACTTAGTATAAATTAAATTCAATGTGTTCGAAAAAGTAAACGAAGTTATCCAAGGGATCTAAATTATTTATGTAATAGTTATACCAGTATAACTTCAAGTTTGGTCGAATCGGCCCCTAGAGCCGCATTTTTCTCCTCTTTCAACCACCTTCTGCCTCGTAGATGGCCTTTACTATTCCTTATTTGCCCTTACAAAAGCAATGCAAGTGCAGGGCTTATTATCTTTGTCAATTTTTGACTGAATTGTCTTCTTCAATTTCTTTCAGCATGACCTTTGCTTTTATTTTCTTTATATGGTTTTGAAGCTGACGAATTTGTTTTACATATTTGGAGCACTTGTTAAAAAGGTTTTTCTCCCTATCTGCTGGTTTAACAGTAGTACTGCTGGACTGAGTATCGGCAACTTCATTCAAGTTGTTTCTATCACCGAGTGGCTCCCTTGGTTGAAAGGGTCCTGGTTGGTAAAACGCAGACACCTCAGGTTGAGCCTGCAAGAGTAATAAATACTGATATTGATTAAGAAAGTTAAGCAATGTCAGTTGCTTTGCTAGTATATTTTATTTTGGGCTTCGCTGTTCTCAGGGTACGTGAAATACAATGTAGTTTTAGGTGGCCCTATACACTCAAAAAAAAATTTTTTTTTCACAGTCTATAGTTTTTTTTATTGTACGTCTTGTATACGAGTCTCTGGGTTTTACAGTATTTTTTTAAAGTAATGAATGTAAATAAACAAATAATAGAAAATACACAAAATTTATTTGAAAAAAGGAAATATAAAACAGATTCATGATAGCGCTTAATAAAGCAATTTCTTCTTACAACAAGGCATAAAATGCATGTTGCATTTTGAACAATATACTCTGGCTTTCTTGTTCTTACAACTTGACATTCGGCATCTGTGGTTATCATTTTGCTCGTCAATCATCGGCAAATAGCCTCACTCACGTTGAGCCTGCATGAGTAATAGATATTGATATTGATTAAGAAAGTTAAGCAATGTGATTTGCTAGTATATTTTATTTTGGGCTTTTCTGTTCTCAGGGTAGGGTAAGAATGGGTAATGGCGGTCACTTAAGGGAAAACAATCGTATCTCGAAAAGTATTAAAAATTTCTTTATTCAGTTTTTAACAAAATAAACTTAAATCAATCTTCTAATAATATGGTAATAATAGAGATCAGTAGTTACAATATTTTTGGAGCAATTTTTTAATTTTTTTAAAGTGGTATTGACCGGTATTAAACACATGTGCTGTTAATACCAGTCAGCATGTTTTTAAAACCGGTCAAGGACTATTGAGGCATAAATCACACTTATAGTCCCTGGGTGAATCATATCCTGAGCATGCTTCATGAGCCCATCGACCACAGATTACACATCTGTACCACATTTCATTATCTCGTCCATAATCATCGCATATAATACATCTGTTCTGGTAATCTTCATCTATATCTTCATCTGTATCATTGTCTTCTCGTAGGTCTTCCATATCTATCTCTGAGTTAGATGTATTACTATCATAATCTTGTAGAATTTTTTTCTTTACTCGTCTTACTTCAGATGTTCTCTTATTCTTGATTTTGTTTATTTTCCCCTTAAATTTTGCATCACTTTTGGTTTCAGTCTCTTTGAATGTAGTTTTTTTTGTTTTATTTCTTCCAGCAGTGTTTTTTGGATAAGTTTGAGTTTTACTTTTATTTAATTTGGCTAGCCTTCTATTTTCCTTTTCTACTAAAACTTGTTTAAGAGGGGTTCCTGTTAAGATTGCTGAATGTTGTTTTCGAGAACGTTGCTTTTTAATTTCGGTCTTTCGCTTTGGGATTGGCAACAATGCTTTTGCAGTGGCTTGTTTAGAAGTGGAAGGGATTGGATTGTTGAAATCAATTATTTGTGTAACGTCTGCAGATTGGGTAGTCGACAATACGTTTTCAGTTGGTGCGCTGGCGGTGGACGAAGTGGTGGCGGGATGGTGGCGTGGTGGTGTGGTGATGGTGGTGGTATTTGAGAAAACTTCGTTGGTGCAATCAAGTTTTTGTTGCTCAAGGTGAAAAGTTTCAGGCTCATCAATATTCAAAAAATGAATATCATCGTCGTTGAATATATTTTCTTCTACGTTCTGCATCAGATCTTGAATAAGGAGTGATTCAGAAATCGTAGAATCGGAAGAAGGGCTATGAAGTGCTGGTCTAGATGCAAGATTGAGTGTTTGGTTATCAGTTTCACGCATATTCAAAAACTCTGCAGCAAGGAAATCTTCTTCTGTAAATACGTCGGGGTTCAGAGGATAAATGCCAGTAGCAGCAAAACCCGATTCCGCTTTTGGAATAGTTGCTACTTTTTGAAATGCTTTCCTGAACAGTGATGCAATGTCATTTTGAGTGATTTGACGACCCAAATTAGATTTCATAAACAAGTTACACTCTTGCTTGTAGGCAGTTTTGAATGGTCCGTAAACAGAAACATCCATTGGTTGGATTCTGTGTGAGGCATGAGGTGGTAATGATAGCATAACGATATTATGGCTTTTGCAGAACTCGTAAGCTCTTAAAGAGATGTGGCTGCAATGATTATCCAGTAAGAGGAGTATTGGCTCATTTTCTGACGGTTTCGTGATGCCAGCGAAATGTATTAGCCAATCAACGAAGAGGTCTTCGTTGATCCAGCCATTTTTGGAACATTTGTATATGGCTCCACGTGGTCCGTCAACTTCTAATGTAGCTGAATGCCTTTGACGTGGATATATCAGCATTGGCGGAATGAACGTTCCTGTTGCGCTCATTGCGCATACCGCTGTCACGTTTTTACCTCTTTCGCCGCTAGTTATAGACCCCACACGCTTCTGTCCTTTCTCAGCTACGATTTTTCCAGGTTCTTGAACCGAAGAGACTCCTGTTTCGTCAACGTTATATATGTTTCTGGGTAAAAACTTATACTTTTCCATCAAGTTTTGTAGCAGCTCAAAAAATAGTCCTACCTCCTCTTTGTTAAAAGCTGTAGCTCTATTAATACTCGTGCCTTCAGCCTTTCGCACAGATAATTTATTTCTTTTCAGAAACCCAGCCAGCCAGTCTCTTCCAGCCATTTCAAGAGTTTTGTTGAAGTTGTGAGGTATTTTATTTTTTTCAGCATATTCATATGCCACCATTCTAATTTTAAGCGACGTACAGCCATAAAATATTTTAGCCAATAATTTGATTTGGTCAGCCATTTCAGTTTCTTGGTCTTGGTTAAATACTGTGTTCCTTCCTAGTCGTGGAATACCTTGGTTTTTATTTTTCAGTCTCTCCTGTAGTGTAGAAAATGGTATGCCAGACTCTCGTGCAGCTTTTCTTATTGGAGTTCCGTTTGACACGAGATTAAATGCTAAATCAAGAGAGTTCTGGCTCCATTTCACCTTCATCCTTTCTTTATTTCTTCTTCCAGACATTCTGTAATAAAAAGTAAGCGAAAAAATTATCATGAAATGGCATGCTATCCCGTTAGTATCAAAATTCACTGTTGGTAATACCGGTCAACCTGACCGGAATTATCCGCATCTGTCATATTCCAAGTAAACCTATTTTATTACGATCCAGGTTATTTAAACAGAAAATTCAATATATACAGACACACACAGATAATTAAGGAACACGATTAACAAATAGCAATGTTACAATAATACGATAAACATGCTCTTACCTCTTATTTTCTTCCGATGTAAATTTACTTCGAATTGGCGCGAAAACGTTTGACGTGTACCTCCCCTAAACGCGCGCTTGGAACTGAGCGGGTGTGAGTGCGGGGGTGTGTGTCGGTGTCACGCCACCTATTTTGTTAATGTGCGTGCTTATATTACACGCAATTTATGACATAGTGTGGTGACCGGTATTGTCGGCTGACCGGCATTACCCAGTCTTACCGTGAAATTGTCACTTTTGGGTAAATTGTGTTAGATTTTATAATGCCTATTACTTTATCTTTTCTCATTTTATGGGTTTGATAGAGAAATTAAAAAATAATCTACCCTTGTTTTTTTTTATTTTAGATTCATCTCTTGTTTAATGAATAAATATAAATTATTTTATGAAATTTATATCAAAAACGGTTTGTTTACTATAATTTTTTTGATTCCTATACAAATATACAAAACAGGTAGTATGAATAAACACTTATATCACAAGGGATAGCAGACCTACTTATATGCTTTTTGTCACCATCTATGAAGTCTTCATCTCTAAAATGGTTTTGACACAGCATCCTGTGTTCACTGTATAGTTTTTTTGCAATTCTCTTGTACAATTTCTATCTGGAAATATGTATTTCGCCTATGACTCGCAACTGAAAAATATGAAAAAGACCTACTTATATGCTTTTTGTCACCATCTATGAAGTCTTCATCTCTAAAATGGTTTTGTTTTTTTGACACAGCATCCTTTTCATCATCCGTTCACTGTACAGTTTTTTTTTTTTTCATATCTATTGTACAATTTCTATCTGGAAATATGT
This sequence comes from Teleiodes luculella, assembly GCA_948473455.1. Taxonomy (NCBI): domain Eukaryota; kingdom Metazoa; phylum Arthropoda; class Insecta; order Lepidoptera; family Gelechiidae; genus Teleiodes; species Teleiodes luculella. The sequence continues at coordinate 4,782,200 of OX419603.1, forward strand.
ATTTCGCCCATAACTCGCAACTGAAATGTATTAAAATATAGATATAAACAAATTGTATAAAATGAAAAAGAAATCACGTGCTCGCCACCATCCAGACAAAGCTTTCACTATGGTAGAAACACAAGTAATTATTCCGCAGCCACATATCGCATAGGCTAAGAAACTCGTGTTAGAGGCCTAGATCTACATTGGATTTCAGACTTAGCAGGCAGAGTAATAAATAACATTCTGCATTAGTAAAAAAGTGACTTATTGATAGTACTTTAAAACAATTTGAAAGGAGTTAAACCAAATTTTGACATCTTCTCTTGTTGTTCGCAGCATTGTACTAAGTTTACAGATGTACTTCACTGGCATAATAATATTTTCCAAATATTTTCCAGTCTTCTTCCATCTTCTGTTCCATATCAGTGTTAGTGTAGCGCCACACCTGCGGAGCGTACCGCGCCGAACGTACGGCGCGGAAAGTTCGGCGCGAAATATTCAGTTGCTATGACAAACCAGCGGCGCGGCGCGTTCAGCGCGCTACGCGACCGAAGGTTACAATACGTGGCGTCGTCTTCAGTTGGCGTCGGCCCGTCGCACTCTATACCAGAAGGCCAATCCAGCTGGACAAAATTATTTAAGGCCTTCAATGGGTTCTAACCGTTACATAACTTAATATTTTGTCATAATTTGACAAATATATGAATAGGAAGCTTCTTACTAGCTTTACACTAGAAACCAGTATAAGTTGACCTTCTTCGACAAACATTTTACGAATAGCTACAGGTCAAGATAAATTGGTTTTAGTATTTTAGCTTTTGCTCGTATATTTTAGGACAGAGAGTACTTTTATATATTTTTATATCCGTTTTGGCAATCTTCTTCTTAAGAAGTATTAAACATGTAAATAAATTATATAGGTATATTGTAGGAAAAAAGAAGTAGAAAAAAAGTATTCTGTATTGACCTACGAATAAAGCACAAATATACTGGTAATTAGTCATTCATAATACGCGAGATATAAACAAATATATCCATTCACAAGACTGAAAATGAGGTGGAACAAATCAAATCTTATCAAAAATCTCAACTTTTTCCTATGAAAAAATTAAAACTTCTCTATAAAAAACAATATACAACATAGCCGCCACCCGATTGGTTTTGATAAGTTTGCATACCAAATGCTCTTGGAAAGTAAATAGGACAGATAGATATCATTCTTACTTCTTCGAAAACTGCCCCTACGCCACTGTTTCTGCTATAGCCACTGTATGACAACTTACCCTATATATTATCGTTGCAGACATTTTTTTTTATCTCGCTAGCAATTTCGGGACTGGTAGTAACATTTTTTATTACTTACATTTGCTATATCTCGTTTTCCTGATAATCTGGCTGATATCTCAGCAGCTATTGTTAATTCATCGACACTATGAGACCGAACTAAATCGTCAACTCGCCTTTTTTTAGTCTTAAACGAGGCTTGGGCAAAGTCAATTTTTGGACGACCAGGACTAGGAGGGACTATATTTTCAGATGATGATGTAGATGCTTTCAAAAATCTCTGAATTTTAAATTTGAAGTCTTCGCCGTGCAGCCAAGCAACACCTATAGACCTTGCCTCAAAGCGTTTCTTACTTTTTCCGCATTTAAACCAAATCTCGTTTAATTTAGCAGAAATTCGAGCAATATTTGACTTAATATCTCTAACGCAGTTCGCAGTAGTCGCTTTCAAAGCAAATCTCATAGAAAAATAATTCCATAGTCCTGATATTTTATCACTATTTGAGTATGTTACCCATTGGTTAAAAACCTCCTGCCGCGATATAGCTACTGAGTATTCTGTAAAAAAAAACAAAGTTGCGCTGCAGTGCGCTTGTTCAAAAATTGTTTTTCATCAAGTGCAGACATGTCACTACAACATATAAAAAAATTAGACCGGGTACAAGAGGGTGCAAGTAGTTTCTGGTCTACGAAAGATCAAAAACGCTTAAAAAATGCATTAACTTGTTTTTCAATCGCATATATCTAGGTCATATAATTAGTGTTTAGAATAAAATTTTAGTTTTTGACATAGTACATACCATCTACTTCACGATCCATAACTAAAAATAATACAATCTTAACTATTTCTTGTTTTAAGCGATGACACATCGAAGCGTAAACAATGAATGATTTCATCGTAAAAATCTAAATTGTTGACGTTTGAGAACCAATAATAAATTATTAGTGGGTAGTTGCTTAAAAATTATACCAGGATGGTTTCTACTGGGGAATGAACTATCGTTTTAACGTTTTAATTAAAAAAAATAAGGTAACCCTTTCTGTCCAGCTAGATTGGCCTATTGGTTCATAGTGCGTCGTCGAGTGTGGTTATTATAAACTAATTGAATTGCCAAGAAAAATGTTTTTTTTTTACAATAATTGCTAATTGCTATTATTATCCTCGTTAAATTCTTGAGCAATTTGTTCCCATGCATTTCGTTTTGCCAAATGGTCGCTATACAATTTCTCATTTAAGTTCCATATACACGGTCGTAATTGAACTTCCAGTATTAATTTTTCGGAATCAAACATTTTTTCTTTATGAAGGAAGAATAACGCGTCTTTCTTTAGGAAAATTACCAAGCACGAGCAATGCATGAAAGCAATTTCGCCGCTCTTCGCAATGTGACCATTAACATTCAATACTACGAACACAATTTATTTATTTACTTTTTGTTACTTTTGGAAACCGTCATCTGCCACAGGTCAAATTTGAGGAGTGAAATCTGCCAAAAGGACAGAAATCTGTCACAAATGGTAACACTGCCTCTTCGCCTGCCGCTGCGCAACGTTCAGTTACCTACGCGCGCCGAACTTTCGGTCGCGTAACGTTCCGCGTGATGTGTCGCTTGCTATGCGAAATACATTGAACGCGTTTTGGCTGAAGTAACCGCCCGACGGAAGGTTCGGCGCCACGCGGAACGTAACGTAACGTCGGTTGATGTGTCATAGGACATACAAAAAGCATTACGAGCGTATTCAGCGGAACTTTCAGCGCTGTACGCTCCGCAGGTGTGGCGCTACACTTATGGATAAAAAGACATATCTGTCTCGTAATCGCATACTTCTTTGAGTTTTTCTATCGCCCAGTCAGTTCTTTGGGTACAATTTACCTCTGTGTCCCGTATTAACACTTAAACAAGTCAATCAGAATATATAAACTTGAGCCGGTGAATCGTTGCTTTGGTGTAACCAAATTAAATTTAAGAGGTGTTTAGGACATGTGACATATACCTACAGTATATGTCTTCATAGTTAGCTAGTAGTATACCGAAACAGGTTTCTTATTCCAGGTTTAGGGAAGCAAAACAATTTGATGTTGTCTTCAACAGCAAAGAGGAGCATTTGAAGCACTTCCTCCTGTTTTCTTTGTCAGTCCCAAAGTTATCTTTTTTTTTTAATTGATGATATTGATATGTATAACAAACAAAATGATATATTGGGTATTTATTCTGATCTTCAAACCCTGAGATACTCGCTTGTTCGCACTCCATAAGGGCAACAAACCTCCGCTCACTGTGACATATTTCTTGAATGCCAATCTTTGTGGCTCATGCATTTTTGATACAAATTTTTGCACCAATTATGCACTTGCAATCTTATAATAAAAACATAGGCCAGGCGTGAAATGGGTAACCAATTCTTTGAGGGGTGAGATCTGGTGGTGGAACCTTTTTCTGTAGCTAGGCCATTAATTGTGTTTGTTTTATAATTAATTTGCCTCTTCTTTTTTATATTTTGTAATGGTTTACATGTTGTAGGAATCTTTTATCTAAGAAGTTGCTATTATTTAATACCGCTAAATTGCTACCTAGTGTTTGTGAGGATGCGATTACCTTTTAACTTCTCGATAAAATGTTTTAAATTTTGTAGTCTACCTGTGGAAACCTGTTATTCGTTATTAGTTGTTTAGTTATGTTGTTATTGAGTTTTTGTTCACTGATGGTTTTCCGAAAAATAAATAAATAAATAAAACCTATTTTTTTAATTGTTGTGGTGGTTCTGGCACCCTAACCACGATAGTTTTAACACTTTTTGCAAGTTCATTTTTTATTTTTGTCTATATTTTATTCGTGGCTACGTAAATTTAAGTAATTATGAATATTATGCTGTGCAGCATCTCTATATATAATATATATATATATAATTAAAAATCTCTCATTTGGGTAAGATAGATTACTGGTTTTCAAATTTTTATTTGTCTATAAGCTATATACTTACTTATGTATCGACTGAACTTCTAATGTCGTGTATGTTTTCAAACAAGCTTTACATTTAATAAAATTTTACATTTTTCTGCACAATTAGCCAGCAGTGTACGCAGAACATTGTACTTAATTTTTTTCCAACTGAACATCCGCCCTAAAATCGTTTTCACTTTTTTCGTAAGAAGATGATGCTGAGGGTTGGAAGTTGGGCATAGGTGTTAAAGAATAGAATATACTTTATCGCACACCAGGAATGACATAAATTACAGTCTACAACGGTAGAGATTGGGATATATTTATTTATTTTCTTCTTTAAAAAACAACCGTATTTATTTTATTTGTATAATTATATATAAATCAACACAACAAAAACAGAGAAAAGAAATTACAAATAAAAAATGTTGTCCAGCGCGTCTCCTCGATGTGGTAATATTCCTAGCAAGCAAGCGAAAAAGCTGCCTGCTCCGCGGTCTCAGGAAAACTCGACGAGTCGCGCCTACAGGTCCTTGACAAGACTCCTAGCCCCAGGTTCCCAAGGGCTTAGAATATGGATTAGATTGCCTAGAATCTAGGTCATCCGTGATATGTGCCGAGCACTTGGAGTTTTGAACAATCAGGCTTCCTTGGAATCGTTGACGCCTCGGTTGATTGATTGATTGATTGATTGGTAGAGAATCTTCTCTTACTGTGGTTGTTTTGCTAGAGAAGTAATATTCTGTTCTATGAGATACAGTCAGTTGGTATTCCTTTGGACAAATTTATGGGTACTTGGCGACAACTCGTGGCAGGGGCGCTATTTAGTATCTCACTTGTGCAGTTATCGGTTATGAATATAATTTATACTTGCGATTGTTGGCGTTTGGTGAATCTCCATTTTATTGATAGTTTTTTTAAAAACACTTGTAGGTACTTGTTTCACTTATTTAATATTTATTTGGAAACCCAACTAGTTTCGCTCACATGAGCATCATCAGGGGCACTTTTTACATTATATTCTAACACACAATGTTATTACTAAAAAACAAAAACCATCTGAAAATAAAGGTTATGAATAGCTTCTTCTGACATACCGATGGATTGCCGTCATGGCATGTTTCTACAGTAAACGCCTCTGTTTTGTACTTTACCATAGCTTGTATTTGTTTTACTGGTTATAGACAGGTAAGATCGGGTTGGATAAGTATTATGGGAAGAAGGGTGAATTGTTCATAAATTACTTGGCTTAAAAGGTGTACCGAAATAACGTTTTTTCTTGAAAGATGAGCTGATTCAGGGTTCTATACTTGTCAAATTCCTACCAAAAAGAATTCATATGGGGTGAAACTAGTCGTATCATGGTGTGTTATAAGCAGAAAACAGAGAGTACATCATAAGCCTATTAGTAGGTATTTCTTTGTCATGTTCATGTTTCATTACTCCTAGTATCTCTCGCAGCGTGGAATGAAATCTTTCTATGTATATCTGATGTTGATGTTTGATGAGCTGGTGCTGATTTATGTAATTCTATATTAAAATTTTTCAATGCTTCTTGAAATGAAGGACTGGTAAAAATTGTATCAGAAGCATGAATTATTTTAAGTTTTTCCCGTTATACTTAGTATCTCTAAAATTATATCAAGAACATTTTGAGTGTTCGCAGAGGTTAATTCGCGTACGCATGTCCATTTTGAAAAGCAGTCTATTATAGTCACGCAGCTTTTTACCCGACTGCAAAGGAAGGGTTATGTTTTTCACGCGTATCTGTGTATGTATGTATGTATGTATGTATGTATGTATGTATGTATGTATGTATGTGGGATTCTTTATACCCTCGAATCATCCAAACGGCTGGATGGATTTTAAAGAATGAGGTGTCTATCGATTCGTCTGAACCGAGCGATGGTTATAGGCTAGGTTTTGTTTTATTATTTAACTATTATATTTACTATATTTTTTCAATAGGGCGCGAAAACAGCTCGCTCGCAGTGTCATGGCGTCGGGTGTGCTTAGATAAACATTTGGTAAAGGGGAATTATAAAACGAGCGAATAAAAAAACAACTTTGCGACTGATGATGACTGACATACTGTTTTAATAACTTGAGCGGCATGAATTTGAGTAAGCGAAAAATTAACTAAATTAACGACAAATATTGATTAATAATAAAATCCAGAACGAGCTTACAAAAAGTGCATAGTGAATAATCCATTTCAGATATTAAAATTACCAAGTGAGCGACTACATTACTAAGTGAGCGACTGGAAATACAGAGAGGGCAACTGGCAACACGAAGGTCACTGGCTTTGATAATAGTAGCCAGGGCGTTAAATGAAGCAGGGCGACGGGGGGGCCCTGCCCCCCAACACAGGGGGGCTCGGGGGGCACAGCCCCCCGCTAAAAAAATAAATATACCCAGAATCAAATCGGTTGGTTAGGTTAGGTTAGACTGATGTCAATAACAGAGCGGAGGGAGCCGAGCGAGCGGAGCGAGCGTGCCGCGGCAGCGGCCGGGGACCGCCGGAGTTTTAATTTTTTCAAAGTTGACACTCAAATAAATATTAGGTCGCTCAAATATTATGAAGCTGCTAATTTTGTATTTTAAGAAACTCAAATTAATGTTTATAAGTTGCTGTTATGTTGATTTCTCGTCGCTCGCAGTCAGTCGCTCACTTAGTAATTCTATAACCCAAATTAATTAATTTTGACACTCAAAACTATAATTTACAGTCACTCGTTTAATTACTAACCCTTTGGTAAACATCAAATGCAGTGTTACCATATATACGGATTTGTCCGTATTTATACGGATTTTAAAAGTTCAGTACGGATAATTGATGTATACGGATATTTATACGGATTTACAGCACAATGCATATTCCAATTTATTATTCGTAATAATCATTATTATTCACGGATTAAGTATATCTGTCGAATCGGATCGGAACTATAATTTTTAATACCATTACCACGTATGGCTTGCTACATACAAATAACTTTTAGGGAAATCGCCCTGTTTTGACTTAAATATTAATTAATAATTATGAATATACATCTATATAAATAGGTACCTAATCAGAGTTTAATTTTTATACGGATTTCATACGGAATTTCGTTCATATTGGTAAATACGGATTTTATACGGATTTTTTCAATAAAAATACGGATTTCACGTCCTCACCATATGGCAACACAGCAAAATAATGTGTCTGTCTGTTAGACATGCGCAAAATAGTACGTTTTAATGACATATCACATTACTCATTACTTTCGAAAAGGTGATATCACCCCGTACTATTACACATCACCCTAAACATTACCCGAAATATTGAATGAAAGGACACGTCAAAATTTGTATGGAAGGTGGTTTTAAATTATTTCAAAAAATGAACGGGTATTCTACGCATATAGGATAAAAGGGTATATTATTACGATTATCAGGATCACTTGAAAAAAAAATGGAAACTCCGTTTTTTTTATAAATTGATTGAATATTGTATGGTAGAAAAATTAACGAAAAATCTGGCAATACAATTATGCCTCTGGCAGTCCTTTCAAACCAATTTTTTCGTTGCGTGGTTGCTTTGAATGCTTTTTAAGAAAGAGATAGGCATAACATAACGATGATATGTTGTCTCTTTCTAACTTTTTATTAGGATTAGATCGATAAAAAAAGAAACTTGATATGACATTAACTTGAATACCTGTCAGTTGAATATCTGTCGTCCATCACGTTGACATTCTCTTTTTTTTATTAGTTTACTTTTTCTAAAAATGAAACGAAAGAGCCTCAAGTTATTCATTAATTATTTTAATTATTTACTGCAAAAAAAAGTACTTAAAATAAAAATAATGTTGGTTAAAACAATCTTGGCTGGAAGATTTTAATACAAAAAAGACGGAGGATCGATAAAATAATTTGATTAGTTATCCTGAAACCCACTTACCTTTTTAAGTAGGTATACCTACTACTTATCCGTTCAATTTTGGCCGAATAAAAAACCACTTTTATACGTCTCCTTTGTCTCTTAGTACGAAGAAATACTCTGTAGTATTCCGTACCGTCAGCACATATTACTTTATCATAACATTACCTGCGCGCAACCGCATTACTCGAGATAGATAGCACCCAAAAAATGGTTTTTGTTTTTATTTTTTACTAACTGACCCGACAGACTAAAGTTAATTTTCCTTTCTTTAAAAAAAAAGATAATGTGTGATGTGTACTGGTGTACTGGTTACAATAACCGCGTAATGTGTGATATTATCATACGCATTACCTACACATCTCTACTGTCTGTCTATGCGTAGCCAGAGAAAAGTAAACAAACATTGCATAAATTTCGTGTGATAAAAATGAATTCCAAAGTGTTTAAGTGGTGTGCAGTACCAAAGTGTAATAAAAACGCATCAATAACAACACCCAACAAGGTGTTTGTATTGTACATGTCCCAAACAAGAAAATAATAAGAGATAAATGGTTCAAGTTCGCACGGCGAAACCCGAACAACGTAGTCACGAATTCACCACTTTATTTCTGTGAAGACCACTTTGATGTGAGTATCTTATCATGTATTGATAGGTTCTAAATAGAGATGGGCCGACTATGGTATTTGCTGACTAGCCGACTAGCCGACTAATCGGTTTTGAAACCGATTCGATCCGATTGGCCGACTAGTCGGCACTGCCGATCATTCTAAAACTCGTTTTTTGAAGGTTTTCGGGTTACTTCGTCACCACTCGGTTAGCTCACGCATGCACACTAGGGCATCGAGAACCGGAACCGTACAAGGGAACTGGGATTTTTGGTACCGGTCTATGCTACACCCGTAACATGCAGTGCTATGACAAAAGTTTGTCGCGGCGAGAAACCCGCCATATTGAAATATCCTCCAATAGGATAAGAGAATACGCACGACAAAATTATGTCTGTCACGCGTGGACCGGGCATGTCAGAGGGGCTGGAACCGGGATTTCCCGCGATTTTCGGTAATTTCTAATCGGCGTTTTTTTTTGTTCATACACATTTTATTGTATTTTCTTTCTACTTCTCTATTACTAGACTTTCAGAAAAAAATTAACATACCCATACCTACACAAAATCACAAATAAAACAGTTCTTTTAATAAGTCTTAAAAAATAAAATCATCGAATAAGACGAAACAACAATTCTGGTTCCCAAGATAAAAGGATGCCACTTCCAAGGATTATTTCACCTTTTTATCTTGAAGTGTCTATTTAGCGCGATTAGATCGAGGAGCAGTACCCACCCACAGATATCGTACTAAATCCTCGCGCCTGCAAGTATTAGGGTACTTTACCCTAGGGTAAACATTTGGCACAGCAACACTAGCTAGGGGGTACAGCTGTTTTGAGTAGGTTTTTCGGCATGTAATTACTCGGCCAGTGTCATCTAGAGTACCTATCCACCAACTTTGCGTGTACTAATCGGCTGCTAATGGGGTAGGCATATTCATAACAAATTTTTGTGTACCATATTAAGTGGCACATAGGTCCTTCAAAATGAAGATGATGTTCCTTAAACCATTTTTCATAAAACTAAAAAGACTCCAATAAAAAATTAAATAAAAAAATCTAAAAACCCGACTGCTTCAAAAGCGAACTAAAAAGATGAAAACAAGATGATGTAGGAACATAGTAGCATGTATAATTGAAATCCTCTTTTTCTATAAATTGAAATACTTAGTCATTATTGCAGTCGGAGGCATAAATGTAGCAGAAGTCTCAGCAAGTAAAATATGAATAATATGCCTCCGACTGCAATAATGACTAAGTATTTCAATTTATAGAAAAAGAGGATTTCAATTATACATGCTACTATGTTCCTACATCATCTTGTTTTCATCTTTTTAGTTCGCTTTTGAAGCAGTCGGGTTTTTAGATTTTTTTATTTAATTTTTTATTCCGTCATACATAATGATATAAGTAATATGTCAACTGTACAAATTTGCAAAGGTTTTGTCGTATTTTAGGTATGTTCGAATGCTGGTTTGTGTGGATGTCCTTTGTATTTTTCTTTTGTACATATTTCACAATTTTTTATGTAGCGTAGTACCTGCTTAGGAATTTGTTTTTTTTTTTTGTTTCAACTTACTAAACTTTGAGTCAAAATTCTTCCGATAACATTCTGACAATAGCTGATATGTTTTTTCTTCCTTAGTCACTACTGCATAGAATGGTTTCCGAAGATAATCGCGAATGAGTTTAAATGCATAATTGTCAAAGTTTTTGTAAGCAAGTTTTTGTGTTTGTTTTTGTACAATAGCTCAGATATCACGGTCTTTTGCCTTGACAGAGAAATGGGAACTCGGCTCTATGAATAGGCAGTTCATTCTGGAATGCACGAATTTGTTTTTAATTATCATGCTTTTATCGCTATCGTCACTATTGGAATGTACTGTACCATTATCGAAGTCGTCTTCACTTGTGTTTAAAAAATACTATTTTGTCATAGCTGTTATGGAAAATTTGAATACGTCTTAATGCGTCGGCTACGCGGTTTTCTTAGTCGTATTCTTGAAGCTTTAACTTTCACCGATTAAGCTTTCCATTTGGTTCTTTTAGTCTAGACAACCAAGCAAGGGTTTTGGTGATCGGTTTCTATAAAAAACTTTCGTCGGTAGATATATAGTCGAAATTGTTGGCAGGCCCATATGATTCCTAACAATTCCTTTTCCGTTTCTGTTTCCGATAGGACGCATAGCCTATTGGGTGTCCTGATTGGGTGAGTACAGCTCCTATAAAGCTTTGTTAAAAGCGTCGGTCGTTAGTGTAAAGTCTTTATTAAAGTCGGGATATTGTAGTACAGGAGTAACGTCAATAATCGTTTGCAGTCTTCGAAAGCTTTTATATAGTATACTACAAAATTGCAACGCTAAAATTTAATAAAGAAAGAAATATTTTCTTACTCCTCGTCGCTGTCATCGTCACATAACATTGCATCTTTAGCGTGAGGTCATTTATTGCTGATAAGACCCCTTCCATTTTCTGTAAACGCAGCGTCACTGGCCACTGCGTCTTTGTCTAAAGGTCCTCGTTGCTGATTGCATATGAACTTTGAAGCCTTGGTCATCTTTGACTGACTCTGAGATAGCATTAGTCTCAAGTATTTTTCCTTTGCGGCTTTGTCAACCGATGATGCGTCTTCGTCCTTGCTTGACTTTCTTCGACCGCCTATGATGTTACAGTATTTGCAATTTGGAATAAGCACAAATTGGTAGTGATTGGATGTGATTTTTTTGTTAATTACGGAATGCCAGTTTTCTACTATGTATGTTTGTGGTACGGTGTTGCTGTTGCTGACCATAGCAGCACCATTTACCAGAAAAGTGAGCGGTTTCGTTTAGCCATCTTTCTACAAAATAGTTAAAAAATTCTGTTATATTTTCTTTGTCTGGATTTCGAGACATTACATAATTATATATAACCAACCGTCGTCTCTAGATTGATGGGGTGAATGTGCCAAAGATATGCAGCGTTTCACGTATTTCCTGCTTAATTTCGATTGATCTAAACACAATTCGTTACAATTTTCCACAAACTTTTAGAAATGTGAAAATATCATCCATTGATGGCAGTTCCAGGAAAAACTATTTCAATAGCTTGCAGAGCTGCTCGGCTGTCCTAAAAAGAAACTGAATATTATGCCATTTTAATAATTTTACGCTACAGCGGTTTCTGTGTTTGTGTTGTGATAGGGGACTAATTGATTCATTTTATGTATGTTTTTGTAATTATATGGAAGATAAGTACTCGAATTATCATATTTAAGCGAATTAAGATCCATTGTACTTACTTAACGTTTGATGAATATTGGATTTATCTTGTATATTCAGTGTATATTTGTCTAGTTTATATTTTATTTCTGAATACCAAATATCATAACATTGAATATGCCATGGTGCTCTGGCGCTAGGAAAAAAGGGTTTTCCTACATTTAATTAAGTTTTGTCAGGTGCGGGAAATTAAGCTTTATGCGTTTTTTTTAATGAATTAAATGAAAAAGTGTGAATTAAGTATGTATGAAAAATATTTTTATAAATATTAAAGATAGATTATTCATCGTCACTTTCCATTTGTCCTCCTACTACTAAATCTAAAACTTTTTGTAGTAAGGCTTGGGGATGCAAAATGTAAAGACCTTGTTCAAGTTAATAAGAACGGTTTATTGTTACAAGTCTAATGGTACTGTTACAAAATAATAGAAAATCAAAGCGCGGCTAAATCTCGGTACGCAAGGACACTTTCCATTTGTCCTCCTACTACTAAATCTAAAACTTTTTGTAGTAAGGCTTGGGGATGCAAATGTAAAGACCTTGTTCAAGTTAATAAGAACGGTTTATTGTTACAAGTCTAATGGTACTGTTACAAAATAATAGAAAATCAAAGCGCGGCTAAATCTCGGTACGCAAGGACACTTTCCATTTGTCCTCCTACTACTAAATCTAAAACATTTTGTAGTGGGGCTTGGGGATGCAAAATGTAAAGACCTTGTTCAAGTTAATAAGAACGGTTTATTGTTACAAGTCTAATGGTACTGTTACAAAATAATAGAAAATCAAAGCGCGGCTAAATCTCGGTACGCAAGGACATACGTCCTTCCAGAGCGCGGGCCGTTGACCACCACAGATTACTCTATTAGTACCAGGGTACAGATAGGACAGTGCGAAAAGGTCAGTTCCTCAATGTGCCGTCTTGGCGCTAGTGTCGCTTATAGTACTGTCACGTACTGTGTAGACAGGTAGTGCAGTGATTGTGTATCGATCATAATACTCGTTCTACATAATCGATCGACTTCTAGTGATGGACTATACTATTCAATGTAGCATTATTTCTCTATTCACAAATTGTATTTAACTGTCATTAAAATAAATAAAACACAAACTTCTAGTTATATAATTTTTATATTTTTTCAATTCGTTTTTTCTTTATTCTTATTATGAAAGATCCACCACCCCAGTCCGCGCCGTTCTTCCCTTGCGCCTTCGATGTTCGCAGACCGAGATCGGTTGGAGCTTTCCAACGTTCAGTGAAACATAAGAGAGCTCGGTTTATCTGCGCGCAGGGTCTAGCCGTCGCTCCGTCGACACGCCGCAGGCCAGGGAATCCACAGGCCCCGTTGAAGTCGCCGCCGTTGTCTCGTCGCTATGCCGCCAAGTACCACCTTTTACCGCCACCATTTACCACCGTTGTTTACCTCGAATCACTACCACCCTTCAATCGGCCCTTTCACTGTCTCACAGAGACGCCGATATACCCTTCAGACTAGGTACCACTCCGCAGGGGGTATGAAGTGAAACTCCGGTTTCTTGTAGGAAGCCTTTTGCTCTCTAGCTTCTAATTGGAATGAGCAATTGGAATGACAAACTCGCCGGGATTGGCCCGGCTTATATCTAATTTCGGACTATTCGCGGGGTGGAAGCCGCGCGCGGGGGGAAAGAGCGAGAGAGCAATAGGGTTTTGATTTATTGGAATTTGCCACAAAATACATTTTATCATAGAATTTGAATAGACTTATGTCAAACATAATAATCTAATAAGATTTGTAACGATTCTAGTAATAAAATACAATATATTTGTGAATTCCTGCCTAATCATTATTGTTTCTCGAAACTTTATTTCCTATCTTTACATAGTTTTTTCTAGCTAAATTATTGTAAAAAACATGGGTAATGACAAATATATTATAGTCTACATTTTTCTTTCTTTTTTAATAAATAAACCACCACCATAATTAACTTAAAATTCATACTCAAACGGTGTGCGTTCGCATATGAAAGCCATATCCCTCACACATCGATGATCTTCGAACTGTGCGTTCCGATCTAATGTGAGCAATACGTCATTGAATCGCATCTCACTTGGATAATCATTTGGTCACCCTTTTACCCTTCGTGAATCGCCAGAAAGCCTTAATATTATGAGTAAGATCAGACTCAAGTAATGTTCCAGTTTGGACAGCAGCGTCTCGTGATCAATGCAATCGAAAGCCTTGTGACTCCTCTCCCAGGCCCCATGCACATGTTTCAAATGAGCAACTGCAGCGTCGGTGGTCGATCGTTCTTTAGTAAAACCAAACTCTAGAGGTATAGTTTTATTTATTTATTATTATCTACTAACATCGTTATATTGTTTTAAGTTAAAAGTTATATTGTTACTAAAACTCGAATTCACTCGATGGATTACATGTAGGTATTACTTTTATCTACTAACATAACATAATCTTAAAGTCACATTATTACAAACATTCTACGTATGGACTTCGTAGTCTACATTTTTCTTTCTTTTTTATTAAATAAACCACCACCATAATTAACTTAAAATTTATACTCAAACGGTGTGCGTTCGCATATGAAAGCCATATCCCTCACACATCGATGATCTTCGAACTGTGCGTTCCGATCTAATGTGAGCAATACGTCATTGAATCGCATCTCACTTGGATAATCATTTGGTCACCCTTTTACCCTTCGTGAATCGCCAGAAAGCCTTAATATTATGAGTAAGATCAGACTCAAGTAATGTTCCAGTTTGGACAGCAGCGTCTCGTGATCAATGCAATCGAAAGCCTTGTGACTCCTCTCCCAGGCCCCATGCACATGTTTCAAATGAGCAACTGCAGCGTCGGTGGTCGATCGTTCTTTAGTAAAACCAAACTCTAGAGGTATAGTTTTATTTATTTATTATTATCTACTAACATCGTTATATTGTTTTAAGTTAAAAGTTATATTGTTACTAAAACTCGAATTCACTCGATGGATTACATGTAGGTATTACTTTTATCTACTAACATAACATAATCTTAAAGTCACATTATTACAAACATTCTACGTATGGACTTCGTAGTCTACATTTTTCTTTCTTTTTTATTAAATAAACCACCACCATAATTAACTTAAAATTTATACTCAAACGGTGTGCGTTCGCATATGAAAGCCATATCCCTCACACATCGATGATCTTCGAACTGTGCGTTCCGATCTAATGTGAGCAATACGTCATTGAATCGCATCTCACTTGGATAATCATTTGGTCACCCTTTTACCCTTCGTGAATCGCCAGAAAGCCTTAATATTATGAGTAAGATCAGACTCAAGTAATGTTCCAGTTTGGACAGCAGCGTCTCGTGATCAATGCAATCGAAAGCCTTGTGACTCCTCTCCCAGGCCCCATGCACATGTTTCAAATGAGCAACTGCAGCGTCGGTGGTCGATCGTTCTTTAGTAAAACCAAACTCTAGAGGTATAGTTTTATTTATTTATTATTATCTACTAACATCGTTATATTGTTTTAAGTTAAAAGTTATATTGTTACTAAAACTCGAATTCACTCGATGGATTACATGTAGGTATTACTTTTATCTACTAACATAACATAATCTTAAAGTCACATTATTACAAACATTCTACGTATGGACTTCGTAGTCTACATTTTTCTTTCTTTTTTATTAAATAAACCACCACCATAATTAACTTAAAATTCATACCAAAAGGTGTGCGTTCGCATATGAAAGCCATATCCCTCACACATCGATGATCTTCGAACTGTGCGTTCCGATCTAATGTGAGCAATACGTCATTGAATCGCATCTCACTTGGATAATCATTTGGTCACCCTTTTACCCTTCGTGAATCGCCAGAAAGCCTTAATATTATGAGTAAGATCAGACTCAAGTAATGTTCCAGTTTGGACAGCAGCGTCTCGTGATCAATGCAATCGAAAGCCTTGTGACTCCTCTCCCAGGCCCCATGCACATGTTTCAAATGAACAACTGCAGCGTCGGTGGTCGATCGTTCTTTAGTAAAACCAAACTCTAGAGGTATAGTTTTATTTATTTATTATTATCTACTAACATCGTTATATTGTTTTAAGTTAAAAGTTATATTGTTACTAAAACTCGAATTCACTCGATGGATTACATGTAGGTATTACTTTTATCTACTAACATAACATAATCTTAAAGTCACATTATTACAAACATTCTACGTATGGACTTCGTAGTCTACATTTTTCTTTCTTTTTTATTAAATAAACCACCACCATAATTAACTTAAAATTCATACTCAAACGGTGTGCGTTCGCATATGAAAGCCATATCCCTCACACATCGATGATCTTCGAACTGTGCGTTCCGATCTAATGTGAGCAATACGTCATTGAATCGCATCTCACTTGGATAATCATTTGGTCACCCTTTTACCCTTCGTGAATCGCCAGAAAGCCTTAATATTATGAGTAAGATCAGACTCAAGTAATGTTCCAGTTTGGACAGCAGCGTCTCGTGATCAATGCAATCGAAAGCCTTGTGACTCCTCTCCCAGGCCCCATGCACATGTTTCAAATGAACAACTGCAGCGTCGGTGGTCGATCGTTCTTTAGTAAAACCAAACTCTAGAGGTATAGTTTTATTTATTTATTATTATCTACTAACATCGTTATATTGTTTTAAGTTAAAAGTTATATTGTTACTAAAACTCGAATTCACTCGATGGATTACATGTAGGTATTACTTTTATCTACTAACATAACATAATCTTAAAGTCACATTATTACAAACATTCTACGTATGGACTTCGTAGTCTACATTTTTCTTTCTTTTTTATTAAATAAACCACCACCATAATTAACTTAAAATTCATACTCAAACGGTGTGCGTTCGCATATGAAAGCCATATCCCTCACACATCGATGATCTTCGAACTGTGCGTTCCGATCTAATGTGAGCAATACGTCATTGAATCGCATCTCACTTGGATAATCATTTGGTCACCCTTTTACCCTTCGTGAATCGCCAGAAAGCCTTAATATTATGAGTAAGATCAGACTCAAGTAATGTTCCAGTTTGGACAGCAGCGTCTCGTGATCAATGCAATCGAAAGCCTTGTGACTCCTCTCCCAGGCCCCATGCACATGTTTCAAATGAGCAACTGCAGCGTCGGTGGTCGATCGTTCTTTAGTAAAACCAAACTCTAGAGGTATAGTTTTATTTATTTATTATTATCTACTAACATCGTTATATTGTTTTAAGTTAAAAGTTATATTGTTACTAAAACTCGAATTCACTCGATGGATTACATGTAGGTATTACTTTTATCTACTAACATAACATAATCTTAAAGTCACATTATTACAAACATTCTACGTATGGACTTCGTAGTCTACATTTTTCTTTCTTTTTTATTAAATAAACCACCACCATAATTAACTTAAAATTCATACTCAAAAGGTGTGCGTTCGCATATGAAAGCCATATCCCTCACACATCGATGATCTTCGAACTGTGCGTTCCGATCTTATGTGAGCAATACGTCATTGAATCGCATCTCACTTGGATAATCATTTGGTCACCCTTTTACCCTTTGTGAATCGCCAGAAAGCCTTAATATTATGAGTAAGATCAGACTCAAGTAATGTTCCAGTTTGGACAGCAGCGTCTCGTGATCAATGCAATCGAAAGCCTTGTGACTCCTCTCCCAGGCCCCATGCACATGTTTCAAATGAGCAACTGCAGCGTCGGTGGTCGATCGTTCTTTAGTAAAACCAAACTCTAGAGGTATAGTTTTATTTCTTTATTATTATCTACTAACATCGTTATATTGTTTTAAGTTAAAAGTTATATTGTTACTAAAACTCGAATTCACTCGATGGATTACTTACATGTAGGTATTACTTTTATCTACTAACATAACATAATCTTAAAGTCACATTATTACAAACATTCTACGTATGGACTTCGTAGTCTACATTTTTCTTTCTTTTTTATTAAATAAACCACCACCATAATTAACTTAAAATTCATACTCAAACGGTGTGCGTTCGCATATGAAAGCCATATCCCTCTCACATCGATGATCTTCGAACTGTGCGTTCCGATCTAATGTGAGCAATACGTCATTGAATCGCATCTCACTTGGATAATCATTTGGTCACCCTTTTACCCTTCGTGAATCGCCAGAAAGCCTTAATATTATGAGTAAGATCAGACTCAAGTAATGTTCCAGTTTGGACAGCAGCGTCTCGTGATCAATGCAATCGAAAGCCTTGTGACTCCTCTCCCAGGCCCCATGCACATGTTTCAAATGAGCAACTGCAGCGTCGGTGGTCGATCGTTCTTTAGTAAAACCAAACTCTAGAGGTATAGTTTTATTTATTTATTATTATCTACTAACATCGTTATATTGTTTTAAGTTAAAAGTTATATTGTTACTAAAACTCGAATTCACTCGATGGATTACATGTAGGTATTACTTTTATCTACTAACATAACATAATCTTAAAGTCACATTATTACAAACATTCTACGTATGGACTTCGTAGTCTACATTTTTCTTTCTTTTTTATTAAATAAACCACCACCATAATTAACTTAAAATTCATACTCAAAAGGTGTGCGTTCGCATATGAAAGCCATATCCCTCACACATCGATGATCTTCGAACTGTGCGTTCCGATCTAATGTGAGCAATACGTCATTGAATCGCATCTCACTTGGATAATCATTTGGTCACCCTTTTACCCTTCGTGAATCGCCAGAAAGCCTTAATATTATGAGTAAGATCAGACTCAAGTAATGTTCCAGTTTGGACAGCAGCGTCTCGTGATCAATGCAATCGAAAGCCTTGTGACTCCTCTCCCAGGCCCCATGCACATGTTTCAAATGAGCAACTGCAGCGTCGGTGGTCGATCGTTCTTTAGTAAATAAAACCAAACTCTAGAGGTATAGTTTTATTTATTTATTATTATCTACTAACATCGTTATATTGTTTTAAACTCGAATTCACTCGATGGATTACATGTAGGTATTACTTTTATCTACTAAGATAACATAATCTTAAAGTCACATTATTACAAACATTCTACGTATGGACTTCGTAGTCTACATTTTTCTTTCTTTTTTATTAAATAAACCACCACCATAATTAACTTAAAATTCATACTCAAAAGGTGTGCGTTCGCATATGAAAGCCATATCCCTCACACATCGATGATCTTCGAACTGTGCGTTCCGATCTAATGTGAGCAATACGTCATTGAATCGCATCTCACTTGGATAATCATTTGGTCACCCTTTTACCCTTCGTGAATCGCCAGAAAGCCTTAATATTATGAGTAAGATCAGACTCAAGTAATGTTCCAGTTTGGACAGCAGCGTCTCGTGATCAATGCAATCGAAAGCCTTGTGACTCCTCTCCCAGGCCCCATGCACATGTTTCAAATGAGCAACTGCAGCGTCGGTGGTCGATCGTTCTTTAGTAAAACCAAACTCTAGAGGTATAGTTTTATTTATTTATTATTATCTACTAACATCGTTATATTGTTTTAAGTTAATAGTTATATTGTTACTAAAACTCGAATTCACTCGATGGATTACATGTAGGTATTACTTTTATCTACTAACATAACATAATCTTAAAGTCACATTATTACAAACATTCTACGTATGGACTTCGTAGTCTACATTTTTCTTTCTTTTTTATTAAATAAACCACCACCATAATTAACTTAAAATTCATACTCAAACGGTGTGCGTTCGCATATGAAAGCCATATCCCTCACACATCGATGATCTTCGAACTGTGCGTTCCGATCTAATGTGAGGCACCATGGTACTTTTGCTGTCCCACTGGGACGATTGGGTTGCCAACGATTATAACCTGCTTCAGAATAAAGTTGACCTAAAACAAAGGTAAATATATATATGTCGGAGATTGAAGCCAGATTGATCGTTTAAATCGATTGTAAACATCGATGACAGTTTTTATTTTACTTTCTCGAGTATCAGAGGGTAGAATCGATATAGTCGACCGGTGTGAAGTTGGCGCGGTGACGTTTGACAGGAGTCCCTACTACCGGGAGTGGGACCGGGTGGTTCACTCACATAAATAGCGCTGCTCAGGGCGGGCGAGCCCTCTGGGTAGATCTGCAGCCGCGTTGATAACTTTGTGTGTCTGAGAGTGTGATTCTGGTGGACGTACTGGTCCGGTGTGTTTTGTGATGTGTGATTCGATGTGAGATCTGGATGTATGTTGAAATAATGGTTGTTGGAATATTGTTTGTACCACAGTCCAGTGGTGTCTGTAAACCGTGAGTAAAGTGATCTAATTATCGTGTCGCTAGCAAGGTTGGCTAGGTTCTGTATTCGTATGGTGTTAGCTATGGCATTGTTATCATGACCGCGGGTAGAGTAACTGTAATATGGTCGAGTTACATAAGATCCGGGCGGGGAGGCCCCTTGGTTGGCCAGTTTGTAATTGTTCAGTGTTTTCCATGCCAGTTTCCCCTTATGGCATTTTGATGGTGCTCGGATCTACCTAAACCCCTTTTAGGGATTGATTAGGTCCCGATCGTTCATGATAACAAGCAACCGAGTCGATGGTGGTATAGTGTGTTTCAATTGTAACGACATTCGATATAGTTGGTAAAGTCTGTTTCAATAGTGTTGACAAATTGGGGTAGTCCTGACAAAGATAGTGTACGATGGTTCTCTAAAAGTTATTGTAGCATACGCCTACGCTTAGTGTGTTTCCGCGTGTAGCCCTTTGCGGGTTTCCTTTATTTATTTGCTTTCACCACCACCGTTTTGTCTCCATTTCCGACATATATATATATAGAAGCTAAATTTAATGTGAGAGGAATTTGGCTTTACTGCATTCCTTAATTTTCCTCGCTTTGAGCTCCCAGGCGAGCCGTTGACACTATCGAATAACATGTCAAAAAATTCGACAATATCGGCAGTTGTAGCCATAGTAGATTCGTCTAGATTTTCGCAACGAAATTAACTAGAATCTCCTTAAAAGAATTTTCAAATTAAAACGTTGTTGTTACTTTTGATATCAACATATTATTTTGATTCGTCCAGAAATAAAAAAAAATTTGGCCTTTGTGTTAGTTTAGAAATAATAGGTAGGTTTACTTACTTAGAGCATGAGTATATTTCAACATAGCACCAGTACTAGCAATAAGGACTAGTGTGGCTGGACTAACTTTTTTTTTTTTTCACTGGTATGACATGGTTAGCTGTCAATTTAGGCAATGCTCTGGTGTGTCCTAATTTACTGTCAATATCATATATGAGCATTATATCTTTCCATCACCCAGTTTTCTAAGTCGTTTCTCATTCACACTGAAAACAGACATGAAGAATTTCTTGCATACCGGCACAGCCTTCTTTCGTCGAGTGAAAATGTTGTATGTACAGCTCACTTGACGGCTTTTTGAATTTTTTGGAGGAATTTTGTTCCGACGAACTGGCTCATAAGTGGCTAATAAGCGAGAAAGAAAGAAATCTTGCTGGATTTTGGTTTTGTTAGCATAAAACATCCTTCGATTTTTCAGTACAACATCAATACTCAGGGAATCACAGCGAAATTTTGATTTCTCACTTTTATGCGTGCAACTTTTTTTAAAATTTATCCCCAAGGGGTCATTGTCTTCATATCTGAAAATAAAAAATACCATTCTTTAGCAAAATACAATAAAATCACAAACGCAGTACCTACCTAATCTTAACAAAATACATACGAAACCTCAGAATAGTTTGTTGCAAATTTAGGTACTCACTTCTTTTTGTTTTTAACTCTGTTATTGTTTCTACATTTTCTGCCACCGCTGTTTATGTTTTCCACTCTGTTTTCTTCCATTTCCATAAACTTTTATCAACATATAAGTCGTATCGCAATTTGCAACGGTCGCTTGAAACACTACACCCAGCATAACAGTCAAATTGACAGCTGTCACATAATACATTAGAACGAATTTGGCAACATATTTTTTAAACTTTGTCTATGGTCACAGTGGTACCATGAAACTAGAGAATATCAACAGGATTGTGTCCGAATTCTCGAAAAGATTTCACCATTTTTTATAACTATTAAAATATGCCCTTTAGTTTGAAATTGTTTGAACTACTACAAATTTACGTAGGAAATGTGGCGTTTTGTTTGAATTGGATTACCCGCTTATTCATACATGGAATTATGACTGTTTTGTAAGAAATTCCTGATTTGATATCCATTTTTAGATGGGAAATAAGGCTTTCTGTATCGTTCTGTTGACATAAATAGGTGCTATTTAGCCTTGCCAACTAGATTCCGTCGAAATCTGCTCTAAAGTAAAAAATGGAAATACGGCGTTTTGAATAGTCACTCCTCAGTTATAAAGTTATTTCTTACACTTTTTAAAAGATGTGGTGGATCATAAAATATACTCAATTTCTGTCCAGATATTTCGATAGTCCCATCTGGAAATAAAATATACATGAAACATTGTATATGTCTTTATATGGCTATTGTTAGTGTGGCGATACTTATATTGTAATCTAAATACAAATAAGCTCTACTTGTTACTATTTTTTTTATTATATATAGAAAGAAAGAAGAAAATTTATAAGCTTACCATCTCCATCATCCCTTGGATACCTACTTCTAGAACGCATTGTGTCTTGTCGGATGCTGTTCATTGCGACTCTAAATGTGGTACCTTGGTCGCACACTAGACCCAGAGGTTCTAAGCCAGTTTGAGCTACTTGAGCTACAATATCTTTCAATATTTAATATTATATCTTTTTTTTTATTATTAGTTCTGGTGCAGGTACTGTCCCTTCGCAAAAGTAATAAGCGAGAGTTTGGCGCCATGGAAAGCATATGCCCCTGATCATAAAGACAAGGGCGTGGTCGCAGTATTTTGGTTTTCTTTCTTCACCTAATTCTACAAACCCTTCTATTGTATCTTTTGTTTCATTAAATGTTAAGTGAGGGCTAAGCGCAAGTTCATCAATGGTTATGATGCACAGTTTATTTTTTCTTTCCCAGCTTTTTGTAACTTCTATAACATAATTGAACACTTTTGTGTTAATACCCGGCTCAAAGCATATTTTTTCAGCTAATCTGTTCAGAGTTCGTTTGGTGGGAAGTGCAAACATTTTCTGCAGTAATTTGTAGCCTTTTTCATAAGTGTAAGAGCTTAAAGCTTTTCTTCCATATTAAATCTTCTTGCCATTTTATTTTTCCTAACCAGCTTTAATTGCATGATCAGCAATGTCTTGGCTTGTTTGGTTAAGTAATTAAGATTTTACAAAAAGTCAGGATTTTCAACAAGTTTTTGGGCATCATTCAATCGTTCTGTGGCAGGTTTTCCCAAACTATCAACTGAAATTTGTTTCGTTTCTCTAATAAACTTCAGTTTTTTAGAGATCCCGAAAGCTCTTCAATGCTCGCTCCAACTCTGCTAGGCGCAATTCCAGGCCCCCTAGGTCAATTAACACCTGCTTTTCTTGTTCGTCAACAAATTTCTCTGTACGTGTAAGCAACGCTTTAATTTGGCCGATTGCTAGACGTAGGCGTTGGGCCGCTTGAGTCTCGGTTGCTGTTGCTTGATTTTTCTGCGGCATCCTGACTCACCCTTAGTTGCGTTGAAATAAATACTCATTGGCAGCATTTGCCAGCGCTGGTCGCTTAAACATTGCTTCGATTTTGTATTTATTAATACACTTTAATCTCTTTGTTCCCTTTTTTTTTATTTCAGGTCATTTCTTCTTTATTAATAAATTATTACATTATGCCACCGTCTTCTGGATATTGTCGTCCATAGTTGTCGACTCCGATTTTTTGTTGCTCACCAAAAAACGTTTAGAAGAAAATATTTAAAATTCTTCAGTCCGTACCACATTAGGTGAAGCTCCACATTTTAAGAAAACTAGTGAAAGTAGCAAGTAATTTCGGGATTAAACTTTCGTCTTAAGATTTTCTTAAAAATAAATGAGAAAAGCGGGAAGTATGGTTGTTAGATGGTTGGTCGTTAGCGTACCTAGATGTTATATAATAGCCTGTGTTATAAAAGCCAGTGTTTTAAAAAGGACAGACAAGATCACCATCTTGCTTATGTAGACTGCCTACGGCAGGGTTTCTTAAACTTTTTGGAGTCACGGACCACTTTCGAAATTTAAACAAGTCTACGGACCACTGCCAAAAAAAAATGGTAAAAAAAACTTGGTTATATAAAAATACTTTTATTTCAACTTTAATTACACTCATTACTACGAGTAACTTAATGAGAAGGGTGCTGTTGTTTGGCCTCAATGAGAACGTTAAACTGTGGGAACGTCTTCGACAAGGCAAGTCGCATGTCATCTGCGACGTTCAATCGATTGCGACTTTTTGTCTTTATTGACACCAGAGTCGAGAACCCTGCCTCGCAAAGATACGTAGTAGCAAATGGTATCAGAACGGACATAGCTCGCTTGACAAGAAGATAGGGTAAGCTTGACTTAAGGAACCCCAAAAGTCGCCAAGATCTTTTGCATGAAATTCAGCTTTCAAAACTTCTGTAGATCTCATGTCAATTAAATCATCTTTAATATGATCTTCATCGCTGATACTGTCAATATCGATTAAAAATGGGCTCCGCATCCATGTTTCTTTCTCAAGCGATTCTGAACTGAAATAACCTTCAAAAGACGTCTGCAATGTTTCCAGATGATTAGACACCTCTTTCTGTACCGTTTTTGAGGTCGTATGGCCGTAACTTTGTGTTATCAACTCTTCCAACATCGGAAAATTTGCAAAATTACCGGATTCCACTCTCCTTTTCCAAAGTGGCAGTTTACCTAAAAAACCTTTCAGCCGTTCAGACGCATTCACGATGATGACGGCAGGACCCTGAAGAGACAGGTTAATCTCGTTCAAATGATGAAATATATCTGCCAAGTACGCTAGCCCTTCCACAAAATCTTCTCTCTCAAGATGTTCATACAATGAATTTGCTTTGTTTTTCAGAAAAAGTAACACTTCTTCTCGCAACTCAAACAGTTCCGTAGGCCCTACGGAATCCGGAGCACCTTTTCCATGACCATTTTCGTTGTAATTCCATGTGAATACTTTGACACCTGAAACTACTCCTTATTTGGGTGTCACTATACACCCTGAAATTTAACTGGTTCTATTTATTAGCAACATAATGGTAGTACTCACGAAACTGAACAATTTTCCCTGAGGAACATAGGTACACATAATACTCAATATTTCAAGGTTGAAATCTTAAACATAATACTCAATATTTCATATCAACAAGTTAAATTTTAATTTTGAGATTCTAATGTTCCTTAGGGAAATGGGTACTACCAGTATGTTGGGATTGGGAATTAACAACCAATTAAACTTCACGGGGTATAAAACATCGCTTTGTTCATCATAGTGATTACAGATGGTGTTTCGTTTCCAAAGAGAGACATTTTTTTTGTTTTGAAATTTAGCGTGACATTATAGGGCTTTTTTTACGTTTTTAACCCCTTTAAATATTGTTGTACTGGAGCAATGTTTGTGTTTTGCTCCAGGCGTGGATTTGCCGACGGCGCGACGTTCAGTGGGAGGGTGCGTGTGGAGAGACATGCTGGTTTCGGCTGGGGGCTCCGACGGCGCCGCGTCCCTGCGACGGTATGTCTTTATTTTTATATGGCAGAGCATTCAGGTTACGTACAATATTAGAGAAGACACCTCGAATACACGGTGGCGCGACGACGACGCTGGAGCGACGTTCAAAAGACGCCAGGCCTAAAGCGTTGATACGGAAAACATCGTGAATGAGACGTCGCCTGCCTATATGACTATATTGAATTAGGCCGAGCCCCCACCGACGTTTGCGGACGTTCATGTTACCTAAAGCAGTCAGTTCAAGTCCGGTGAAGCTTGATTAGTCGTACCTTTTTGACACAAGCATAGGTCAATTAAAAAAAAGACTAAAGCAAGCGCGGCGCACTCCGCGCCAGAGCTCCAGAATGTACCTACGCCGGGCAGCCCCATTTATTTATTTATTTATTTATTATTAAATAAGTTTTAACAGCAATTACAGCCAGAGCCAATGCGCTGATAAACTTAAGAGGCCAGTTAGGCCAGTTAGTAGGAAAACGCGCGTGCTTGTGACGACGCTATTTTTTATTCTGTGGTAATACGGACTCTCGTGACGCGGTCTTAAGGTGCATTTTGTTTTAATACGAGTGCGGTAGGCTATTATAGCCAGGGTCACGTTCAACGCGTTTAAAGTAATTTGAACGTTAGTGGCGTGGTAGCTAGAATTAAATTCGCATGTTTGCTATCAGAGAGTGCGCCCTCTGTACCTAGTACTAATATTTATTCTGTGCCTGAAGGGTATTTATTACCAGAAGGGTATTCACTACCAGAAAGTAACAACATCTAGAATACTGTTTGGTTTGTTCTGATGTGTCTTTAATTACTCCTTTTTGTGCTCCAGCTGTGAATTCCTAAGTTCGGGTGGCGCGGGCGGGTGGCGATCAGGCCCCGAGCTGAGGCGGGCCCGGGCCGCACTGGGCCTGCACGGATTGGGCGACGTGCTATATGCGGTCGGCGGGTTCGACGGCAAGGTATATAATTGTTTATATTATTACTGGGAGCCAGCAGACGTGTCTGGGAGCTATTGCACGACGAAACTTAGAAATTACAAGTACAATTTCATGTTCAATGTGTAGCCAGTTGGTCTCAAATGTGATCCATTACATTTTTGTCATGGCACTACGCAATGTAGGGTGATGTAGGGTAAACCAAGGTGTTACTGACTACTTTGTAGTTTAATGTTCCAAAATAATTTTATAACGTTATAGTTTTATTTCGGAGGATTATACTGTCTGTAACTACTGATAGTGGTCAGTAATACTTTGGTTTACCTTAATTGTAATTTGCAAATAGTATAGTATGTTATTTGCAAATAGAAAATAAAGTATAGCTTCTTTGCAAATAATATATTAAGCTAGCTTCTTGTAACGCGGCTCTGTAAAGGTGCGAACCCACAGTCACGCGAATAAAACTGCAATCTTATTGTAGTCTGTCAATGTCTTGCTAGCTGTGCCCGCGGGGTACAGTGGTCGGGGAGGTAATATTATGGTCTCAGGGTTACCGGAGAGGCCCCTATGTCAGCATCAAAGCGTTCTTCTATGGACTTAGGAGAATACGAGTAATATTATTATTACATATAAGGTACGGGCGCCAAAGAAGGCCCACTTAAATTTTTAGATATTTTGTTTCCCAAATAAATATATTATAATTTCCATTATGTTTTTTCTTTACTTTACTTAACTGCAAGATTTTACAAGGATTTGTCCTTGTATATTTATTTGGGAAACAAAATATCTAAAAATTTAAGTGGGCCTTCTTTGGCGCCCGTCCCTTAGCATGATTCTAAAGATCAGTACTGACCAGATAGTTAATTACAGGAGTTCCTATCATGTGTGGAGTGTCTGTACGAACCGGACGGCGAATGGACGACGCTTTGCGACCCGCCCGCCCCGCGCGCCGCCCTCCTACCCGCCGACACCCGCGAAGACCCTCCGATCAAGGTAACATGTTCAACTTTTGTATGCAAGCGCGCGAGACTTCGCGAAACGTACAGCGAATCGATAATACTCACGTTTATAAGTATTGATGTAAGTTTGTTACTCTTTCACGCAAAAACTACCGAATGGATTTTGATGAAACTTTACAAAATATAGTGTATACATATCAGAAAACCACATAGGCTACTTTTTACCGAGGGAAAATACCTCATTCTCACGGGAAAATCTGTTAGCGCGGGCGGAAACTAGTTATAAATACTAACGCCTTTTGTAATAACAGTACAGTAGCTGAGACTTATTTTCTTTGTTTGTCATTGTTTTAGGAGGAGCGGTTAGAAAACGGTTCGTCCATCGCGGCGCAGTAAGACATTTACAATAGACAAATTATATTTTTCTAGTATCGTTGGGGTGGGGAAGTATTAACACTATAATTAAATTACGTATATTACTTTATGCGCCGTTTATAGGCACTAGCCTTTGAAAAAGTAATAAATTGTTTAACAACCTACCTCGGAATTCTTCCGCCGTATGTTACGCACGCATACATTAACATTTATCATATTTAGTTTTTTTTAGAACGTTCATGTTCAATGAATTTGCAATTAAATTTACGAGAATCATAGGAAAAAGTTTGGTTTTTTATTTTGTCGATTATGATTGTGATTGAGATATTATATTTTATTATTAATATTTATTATGAAGATAAATTTGCGAAAACTTTGCAAAGAGTGTAAATTATAACGACGACGATGAAATTTCAATATGGCTACTTTCTCACAGCACTTCTAAAGTCTGAAAGTAGTCTGAATATTTATTTAAAATAGTATTTAGAATCTATAATCTATATTTGAATAGTATTTCTTTATTGTATTCTAAATATCGTGTAATTTTTGTATATGTCGATTTGTTTTATACAATTTTAAGATTAAATAATTAAATGTTTGTGTACGCGTGCAAAAATACGGCGCGTCGACGCCTTTTATTAGAGCATTTTAAAGCTAAATAGTATTGTCCGTACGCATGTATTGATGTATTGTATATATTGCTCTTTTGTACCTATTCTTTACAATAATTTTAACTTAAAATTACTTATATGTGATACCTATTGCGAAGAGAACAAATCTTTTATCGAATTTATTAAAGAAATATAATTAAACTAAAATTTATTAACTCATTAATACTGTTTGATGTGATAGTTGATGGAAGTGAGTTCGGTTTTAAGTCGTTTTGTAATGAGCGAATAGGAAATACCATAAATTCTTGAAAAAAACATTTTATTTATCTATACTATAATAAAACTGAAGAATCGGCGTGTCTGTACATTGATTTGTTTTTCAAAAAACTGATTGTAAGTGATAATGAGAGTGTAGCTGAACACAAGAATACAAGTTTTGAAAAAAAATTCCGTCTGTCTGTTTGTTCGTACACGCTGATCATTGGAACCGTTGGACCGATTTAAATAAAAATTTGCATGGTGGTACCACCTTATATCCCCGGTCAACATCTTACACTTTTTACCACGGGAAATAAAAAAACAACGCGTGCGTAGCCGTGGGCGGACAGCTAGTATTTAAATAATTTTATAAACAGGAGATATAAAATGTGGTAGTTTCAGGGGGGCTAGCATGAAGTTTCACACGTGACAGATATAAGTAGTTTTGTCGTGCGTATACTGTTATCCTATTGGAAGATATTTCAATATGGCGGGTTTCTCGCAGCTTTATGACAGATAAATGTGATATAATCGTTTGTCAAAGTGTTTCATATGCTAGGCTCCTACAGGTATTGTTTTTTTTCTTTTTCGATTTATTTTCCAAGCCCGAAAGTACGTACTTTCGGACTTGACATTATTTTTGAAAAACAAAATATTATTTTACTCATCGACATGGTAAAGTCGTTTCTATTCGCTCGCTATGAAAGATACATTTTTTATTTAATATAATTAATAAAATATATTAACGTGCATTTATTATAATAATATTGTATTCAGATTCGATCTCTTTGCAAGCGGTTAAATAAGAGAGCGCTTTGAAGACCTCGCTGCTCTGCCGATTGTTACAATTTTTATTACCCAGTACTTATTGTAACAATCTGTTTTATGATTCAGTAAAATAATTTGTGAATGTCATCCAGTGTGCTGTCTCGCTCCAACCCATACATTTAAAGCGAGAGAGAATAGGGTAGTTGATTTTCAAATAACTTGAGTATGGAACAAATAAGTAACCAAAATAACGGTGAAACTTACAATAACTATACAATATTTACCATATCACATAAACTCCAGTAATTGGTTACTGTATCTAACAGAAATAAACATGATTGTTTGAGTTTGTTGTTACTACCAAAAGGATTTCTAACAAGAATATGTGTTTTCTAATTTGAAAAAAAATTACTAAAATTTACTTCGACATAATGGTAAGTTTTTTCTTCCATTGTTCGATTTTTAGTATGAAAAATTATCTGCAATATTCTCTTATTTCATCAAGAATAATACTATAATTTTGCAGAGTAATTTTGGTTCTTGCAAAACCTTGCAAAAAAAATTGCAAAAAAAATGCCGGTCAATAATCCTTGCAGAATTAACTGTCAGAATAGAAGTTAGGTCCTCGTAGAGCTTAGGGTATGGTATATACTGAAATCGATGTCTCTTATTTTTGTCCAATATTATACTTATATCGCACTGTCCTAACAATATACAAGATATAAGTGGCAGCGAAAAAAAAACTAATATGCCTTGCTCAGTAAATTGTTTTTCGCAGTATCCCAAAGAAACTTTTCCCGGAAACAGAAATAATAAATTGACTTCTCCATTCAAACAGTTTTAAAACTTTTCGGCCGTTGTCATCGCAACTGTGTTCCACAACCAGTTGTCTACGAGGATTTTGAATATTTCCTGTCAACCGTTAGGAGTATAGTTTTTGTTTTAATTTCCGAGAAAACTTTCTTTAGGGATTGCTCAAAACCATTGATTTAGGATGTTCTTTCAGTATTATCTAAGCCACTTACACCAAAAAATTAAATTTATGAATCCTTCCATTAGAAAGACACAATCGACTACCCAGTGGTGTACAAATTGTATTACTGAATCGCGTTATACTTTAGTAACTACGTGTTGGTAGGGCTAGCAGTGTATCGTTAATATTATTCCATTTAAGACCAAGATTTTGCTGCCCACGATTATATCCCCTCTTCACAGTAACTTAAAACGACAACGGTTGCTATATACATTGCCGCATGTTTGAATGAATTGATTATTGTTTAGGAACCTAAAGAGTAATGAATATTAAACTGTCGTCGTTAGTTATGTGAACAGCGCGGTCGATTTTATGATTGAATCTCTTTGTGGCTTACTAACAGAGTAAAATTTTATGTATACGAACGAAGAGATTTGCTCATAAAATTTATTAGAGGAGTATTTATATTAGAAAAAAAAATACAAGCCCAATATTTTAAAATACTACATAAAAATAAAATAGTAATAATATGAACTGACTATACGAATTAATACTTACTCTTAAAATTTTTACAATATTATTATTTACAGATTTGGGTACTAGGTCTTTTTTCGAAATGTTTACTAAAAGGCCATTTTACTTTCTAATATCAGTACTCCTCAAAACATCGCTAGGTAAGGCCTAGTGTAGGGTCCACTTTAAAAGACACTAGGTTTAAGTTCCTGCTTTGTGCCGCGCCATGCCTCCTCAAGGAAAATGGCGCGGCCTGAGGCAACATATCGTGTACCTTTTATTGAATAAATGCATTTTATGTCGGTAATTCGTTTGTTTTTTTTCTACCATTCTCTACCTGGCAAGGAAAATAAAAAGCAATTTAATAAGTATTGTTACAAATCCTTGGTTGGGGTTGGTTGGCAATTATTTGCGTACGTGTTGTACTTATGTTGTATTTTCTTGTATCCTCTTGTATTCAAAAGTATATTCTATTTTATTCTAATATACCTCGTCGGATTACCGAAATTCAGCGAAATTTGCCCAGTAGTGTCAGAGATGAGGGGGAGGGGGGAATAGTAAATTTTCCGTCGTCTAACTATTTAACACGAAATTCTAAAAAAATACATTTGAGTTCGTTAAAAGAAGCCCAAGCCCTTTCGTTTGATATGTCACACGGTATACTACGATATAGTTTACTTACCTACTCCGCTGGCTCAGCGATCCAGTTTTCAAAACTTTCAATGTCTTAATTTATCACTGGTCTAACAATGGTTCGTGTTTCGACTTTTATATATATGGGGTATAAAATAATAATAATAAAAATCTGATATTCTAATAATTTATTTGAAGTCAATAATGAG
This sequence comes from Teleiodes luculella, assembly GCA_948473455.1. Classification (NCBI taxonomy): domain Eukaryota; kingdom Metazoa; phylum Arthropoda; class Insecta; order Lepidoptera; family Gelechiidae; genus Teleiodes; species Teleiodes luculella. The sequence goes on from OX419603.1 coordinate 4,814,081, forward strand.
TTTGAAGGCCACGTATGGGTGAATCACCAGACACCCGAGTGATCTTATAAGGGTTCAGTTTGTTTTTTAAGGTACGGAAGCCTCTAAATATTTTGAAAATCAGAAGAAAAAAATCATAACTTTATACCCCATATATATATATACCACCAGTTTTCAATGAATTTCGAAGTGAAAGTGATCTATGAAAATTTTTGGGAATCTATCACAGATAATTGAACAATAAAAAACAACACTTCCAGTACAAAATCATTTATTAGCTTAAAAACATCCTTCACGCTTGTTCAGACTGCAACTCCAGTAGCAACTTCGCTAGAGTATGTCTCGCGCCTAGATCGAGATGGGCGAAGTTGCCGTCCCTTTCTTCCCTGAGGCAGGCTTGGGTCGCTTGATCGCTATTGGGCAGCCCACAGGGGGGACCTTGCGGCAGGGATATGAATCCGGGCTCCGGAGCATGGATGCAACGGAGCGGCGACTGGGCTAGCACTTCTGCCACGCTCGCGGATTGAGGAGCGCTTAAACGGGCTGGAAAGATAAATTTACAGGTAAAATAAACCCTACAGTCCACTTTCGTAACTATTATTCATAACTAGATACGATTTTTTTTCTTTGCATTGTTTCATTACCATTTATTAAAATGGAGTAATTACTTCAGTGTTTGCATTAAAAGAAAAAGTAGTAATTCACGCCGGACCGTGGGGCTAACATAAGGTTTGACGAGTGACAACACATTATTTTGTCGTGTCTTATATTTTTATGCTATTGGAGGAAATTTCAATATTTGTTTTATGCAGTTTTTGTGAGATAATCTCTTGTCACATGTTTCATGCTATAGCGATCAATGTTCTTATTTTTGTGTGGGTTTTCATGGACCCTGATGTAGGAATATTACAATTATTGAGCTCCCTAGGACTTGGCATAGCTCATATAAAGACTATTACGTACAGAAGCCAGCACATGTTATGAGGTTGGACATTCGCACTACGAAATTCACCCCTACCACTACGGAATACGGACGCTCTCAGCGTCAACATGTTCAGCCGGCATGTGCTGGTACTGTGCATAAAAGCCGGACCCAATGAGTAGGTGTATATTGGGCATTCTAAAACACATTTCATCATCCACCGTTTCACTTCACTCCGTTCACAGCGCGACGCTACGCGTCGCCCCGTTCACTGCGTTCTTGAAACGATGGATGACAAATGCGTTTTAGAATACCCAATATAAAAGATAAAATAGTGCTTCGTTCAACCTACACACGTGTTGCATGCATTTGTTTTAAAAAACACTTACCTATCGATCTGTTTGTAGAACAAAACACTCACTGAAATTAACACTGCTTTACTATTTTCAAGATTTAGATTTTTTAAGATTATCCATTTACTTATTTTTTTTACGACTTAATAATGATGATAAACACTTAAACTGGATGAGGCTTCCTAACTGCTAGGACTGGATCCTCGAATAAGTGTTCACACCACACCACAATCTAGAGTATTATAAGACACGAACTGATGATAAAAACTTAAACTGGTTGAGGCTTCCTGACTTTCAGGACTGGATCCTCGGATAAGTGTTCACACCACAACATAATCCTGAGTACTTATTTTAAGACACGATATGATCACTTAAACTGGTTGAGGCTTCCTGACTTTCAGGACTGGATCCTCGATTAAGTGTTCACACCACACCATAATCCTGAGTGTTTTAAGACATGATATGATGATAAACACTTAAACTGGTTGAGGCTTCCTGACTTTCAGGACTGGATCCTCGAATAAGTGTTCACACCCATACCACATCATGTACAAATTAATAAAGTTCCCTAATGAAAACACGTTCATAGACACTAAATAATGCACCACAAATGACTCTAGTAACATGTCAACTAAACTGCACACTAACCATTTCAGAACATAGAGTATGAGCCACAAGCAAGAGCGATTTCAAACTTGTCACCATTCAAATGAAAGTCTCCGAAAAAATTACACAATTTAAATACATATCATCTAAAGTTTTATACGTAGCTATACTAGTCTATGCTCAAAGCTTCGCTCTCTTTTTAATTTTTCGGAATGTAGTTCACTCTATAGAGTTTTCACAAAAGCTTTTTTATATAGTTCTTATATTACGGAAAACTTTGTATCCCCGTATCATCTATTTAGGAGGTTAATTTTGGGAAATCCTTTCTAAGGAAACTGTTTAAACAATATTGTTTACAATAAATTCCCCTTTTTATTTGATTTAAACAAATCAAACACCCTATTATTTTGGCGAAGTTGTCAATTTTAATATAAATTTCCATTTATTTTTGAAAGTCACTTTTATTATATCTTATCTTACAATGGATACCAAGTGTTAAATTTTATATTTGTATAGATCCCTTCCACACAAACTAAGAGAAATCTAATCATCACGCGATCGCTATTGACTTAGCGTTCTAGCATACTCAATAGGCTAAGTACGACTTTTCTTTTACGCCGTGGTTCTGTGTAGTGGAAACAATGCAATAAAATATTATAAAATATAATTATTAGCTAGGATTCCATTGAAGTTATTTAACTATTCTACAATAATGAACTGATTTATATACATTAATATGTATAGTTACGTTTTTAAATATGGAAATTAAATGCTACTTAAGTGGTAAAGAATCATTTCTTTGTGTTCATAAAAAAAATTATACATGTCTACATAGATTGATATAATTCATCGTCATTGTGACAACCTCCATGGTTGAGTGGTTAAAAGGTTACGGAGGTTCCGGGTTTGAAACCCGGCACGGTCACCTTTGGATCTGGAATGATTCTGTGCTTTGGAAGGCACATAAAACCTGGTCCCGGCTATTATCTTCGGATGTAGTCGTATTTTTTATTTTATTTGTAATGAGGTCAGTAGATAAATTTAACACTATAATTTTAAAAACTTATACAAACCTAAACAAACTTAAATAAAAAAATATATAAAACTTAAAATACTAATTGACATAAGCCGTGCTATACGAACCACATCAGACGCCCACGTCAGATGGTTCAATAATACTGGCACCAGGATTTTTAAGGTAGATTAACTTCGAAACCCACTTCTCCCAATTTATGTTCCCACGCTCAATAAATATGTTTTTATTTGCAGCGGACCCTTAACAAATGTTAGCAAATTATGTTGACGCAGCGTTAATATCATGTAGAGAACATGTGTAATGCAACCGATGTGATATTCATTTCTTATTGCTGTCGAAGCTTATAGAGTATTGGTTATAAGCGAACAGCGACTTTCGAGAAGTCCACATAATTATTGACTTTAATCTTAATTATTATTTTTTTTGTTTTGTATCTTGTATATTGGTATAAATCCTTTCACAGGAAAAGGTGAGATAAGCAAATAAAGCATAATAGGTAATAAAACTACTTAAAACCATTTCACTTTACAAGGTAAACTATAAACATCGGTGTCGCTTCTGGAATAAAATACGGTTTCGGTAAGAAAGAACGTTTATTTAGCCCTTTCCATAACACAATCTTAAACCACCGTCTACCAATTTTTATACATTTTCTACATGCTAAATACCTAGTAGAATAGATAATATGGAACATCTTTCCTATTGTCATTTGTCGCTTAAACCATACTCCAACAGACCAGTACCGTTTGATCCATTTCAAATTCTGTTTGAATGCGTATACCTACTAATATGTCAGTAAATAAAAAGTTTCAAAATTATATATTTTATATTTAGTTACACGATAGGTAATGTGAAAAGTGACAGGTCATTTTATATTTTTTTCATAAGAAGCAATAGAATGGCATATTTTTGTATTCAAACCTAATCAGAATAGGTTCAGTTAGGAATAACCCATCAGCGCTTCCTATTACATATTGTATTAATTGCTGAGTTTTCGATTGCTTGGGAATCATTTTTTGCAAACTATGGAAAATGGTCTCTCACCTAATGAAGCCGAACGTTACACGTTTACCATTTGACCGGAGTTCGACAACTAAGTAGTACGTGCTACTACTACGCGCAGTGCAATCATCGACTCTACAGAACTGCAAGCAGATTTGCTTCCCGACCTCATCTAAAGATCACCAACTTCGGTGTAGTACCTACTTACGAGTATCTACAAGTTTTCATCCTGAGGATCCGCTGTGTAGAAATAATGTTCGTAAGTTTTTTTTTTTTTTATTTAATCTTAAACTAATTGGTCATTGGTTATCCTTTATATAAATTAATCATCAGCCTGCGGTCACGTTGTTTCTCACATTGTTTAGCAACTTTTCCTTTGGGTATATGACATTTATCCGGAATAAAAAGTAGCATAATATTTATCTACTTATAATAACCAAAGTTCACTTAAATCCATTCAGTAACATTTTATATGAAAGAGTGACAATAATTAATATATCCATCTGCAAACTATCACGTTTTTATTCGTTATAAATTAGACACTGGTAGAGTGATGTAATTTATTTGATTTAATTTTTCTGTTTTTTTTATAGGTCTGAGTACAACGCAAAGAAACGGGCTGCAGCCAGCTTCTTGGACGACACGGACAAGGAAGAGGTTGAAGAGAAACCAAGGTACGTATTTTTAATATCTAAATAGTAAAATAGGTTGGTAACATAGTAATAATTTAGACTGCTATCCCACATTTGGGAGACGCGGGTTCAAACCCTGCCATATATGTAAATTCCGATTATAGAATATTTAATTTTGCGTTTATGTAACGTTCTTACTATAATGGAAAATATCATGAGGTAACCGCAACTGCAATGAAATTCAAAGGTTGAGTGTGAATTTGACTAATCACTCATCTTTGATATGGTTTTAAGATGTATGTACCAGTACAGGTCAAGTAGTAATTTTTTATTGTTTATTTTTCAGCTTAAAGAAAAAGGTCAAGTGTCCGAAGCGCGCGGTGAAGGTGTCAGCTGCGAGGGCGAGCGACCCAGCCGCCAAACTAGTGTTCGACTCGGACGACGAGGAAGAGGAGGGGCGCAGGGGGAGCAGGGTCGACACCACCACCTCGGTGTTCACCAGGCGCGTGCCCGGGGGCACGGTCAAGCGGCTCATACAGCTCGACGGAGACATTACCGCAGAGCTAAGAATTTACAATTCTAGCGAAATCAAAAATATTTCAGGCATCGAACGATGTGAAAAAGCCGCTGTTTGGCTTCGTTACCAAGGCGACAGCGATGCGCCTGAGTTTAAAACTTTAAAAAAATTTCTTTCTCAGGCAAAAGAAAAATTTGTTAATGAGGGGACTTTCTTTGCTGAAAAGAAAAAGTAATTCTATTTCTTTTTTTTTTGTTCTCGTAAACAGGCATACGTATTATTAATCATTATTACGAAATTAGTATGCCTGTTACATTTTTCTTTTTATTTTTAATATTAGAACCGTAAATTGCGTTTAGTGTCTAAGCTTTTATAAAGTTATATTCTATAATAATACTTTTTAAATAAATATATTAAAACTGTTATGATCATTACTGATTTTAAAATAACTTACTTGCCTAACCTTACCTTAAAATTGAAATTACTTGACTTATAATTTACCTTATTACTTTAATAACTTTTAACTTATTACTTTAATAACAATCTTAATAATTCAATATGACGAAAACAATATTTTGCTCTGTTTGTGACTTATCAATTGCTAGTAAAGCCTTTTCTGCTCATTTGAAAAGTAAACTGCATAAAGATAATAGTTCAGTAAACGAGTGTGAAGGTGTAGAAAAGATAAGCAGTGCATTTAGAAGCCGTATAGCTTCGTACCGCGTGTCTTGTGTGGAGGGGGAGGCGGGCTGCGGGCTCGCGGGCCCTGCGCAGCGCGCTTTGCCGCCCGCCAAGTTCGTCGCACAGCTGCGCCGGCGCGTACACTCCTTACTTTCTGCACGTTTACAAACTCATAATAGTCTCAAAGTTAATTTCGAACTGTTTACAGAATTTATGTTAACAAAAAATGACACCGTGGCTGTAAAATCTTTTGCAACAGAGAATATTATTTTGCAAACAAGTTATAACTTTAACGATATGTTTATGAAAGTCATTAATATGATTAGTAAAAAAGTCGAAGATTTTGAAGAAAAAGACAGTGGTTGGGCGTTTGTTCAAAACTTGTACCTTGAGATTAATATGAACAAATATAATCCATTAAGAGCATCAAGTTATATTGATTTACCGAAAATTATCAAAAATAAACGCTCTTGTATAAATATTCAAAATAATGACAACTATTGCTTTCTATGGTGTATAATGGCAGCCTTATTTCCTGCTAAAAGTAACGCGCAGCGAATTTCTGCATATCCACATTTTAATACTGTTCTTAATACCGAAAACATGTCTTTCCCTGTCGAACTTTCAGATATAAAGGTTTTTGAGAAAAATAATCCAAGAATTAGTGTTAACGTCTACGGTCTTAACAATAAATCTAATGTTGTTGGTCCACTATACAGAAGCGAAAGTCGAAAAAAAAATCATGTTAATTTACTATTTATTGAAAACGGTTTGCGAACTCATTATTGTCTGATAAAGAATTTGGCTAGATTACTTCGTCAGCAAATAACTAAGCACCATTCAAAAATTTTTCTTTGTGAGGAATGTATGATATTTTTTGATAATGGCGATAAGTTGAAATCACACGTTTGCAGTGGTGTAAAAACTATTTTACCAAATAAAGGGACCATCATGCAATTTACACATTATGAAAGAATGCAGGATATGCCGTTTGTCATTTATGCCGATTTTGAATCTTTGTTGAAACCAAATACAAACAATTCTAGCTCTGGGACTAATACAACTTGTTTACAACAGCACGTCCCTTCTGCGTTTGCTTACTATATTGTATGTGCGTATGATAGTTCTTTAAATAAATATGTATCTTATCGAGGACCTGATTGTGTAGAAAAATTCTTAGAAAATCTTAAACGTGATGCTACTAATATCCATATCATTTTAAATTCACAGATTCCTATGATATTTACGAAAAACGATGAAATTAGTTTCTCTAAAGCCAAAGTTTGCTTTCTTTGTAACTTATTATTATTTGATGATAAAGTCAGAGATCATTGTCATCTTACAGGACGCTATCGTGGCGCAGCTCATTCATACTGCAACATTAAGTTTAGTTTACCAAAATTTGTACCCGTATTTTTTCATAATTTATCAGGCTACGACAGTCATCTGTTTATTAAAAATTTAGGTGAAATGCCAGGCAGTATCAAAGTCATAGCAAAAAATAAAGAAAACTATATTTCCTTTACAAAATTTTTGGAAATCGGTGATGAAGAATATGTAGCAATACGTTTCGTGGATTCTTATAAATTCTTAGGCACAAGTCTAGAAAAACTAGCTGTTAACTTAAGTAATGAGGATTTTACTCATTTACATAGATTTTATCCTTCTTGTGCTCATTTTGACTTATTAAGACGCAAAGGTGTGTATCCTTACGAATACATGATTAGTTGGAGTAGTTACTCAGAAAATAAATTACCACCTCGGAATTGTTTTTACAACAGGTTGACCGAAAGGGAAGTTTCTGAATCAGATTACGTTCATGCTCAAAAAGTGTGGCAGTCTTTTAATTTAAAGAGTTTGGGAGAATACACAGACTTGTATTTGAAAACAGATGTTATACTACTTGCGGACGTATTTGAAAAATTTCGTAAAACTTCTAAATTTAATTATAAACTTGATCCTGCTTTTTACATAACAGCCCCCAGTCTTAGTTTCGATGCAATGTTATTGAAAACAGGTGTAAAACTCGAGTTGATTAATGACTTGGAAATAATACGAATGATTCAAAAAGGCATCCGCGGAGGCATATGTTTGTGTTCTTGTAGGCATTCTAAAGCTAATAATAAATACTTAAGTGACTACGATCCAACTGAAAAGGAGACTCATTTAATTTATATAGACTGTAATAATCTTTACGGTTTTGCAATGTGCACGCATTTACCTCATTCTGATTTTAAATTACTTAAACAGTCAGAAATTGCTGAAATTGATTTTAATAATATCCCCCTTGATGGAAATTATGGTTATTTTTTAGAAGTAGATCTTGACTATCCTGAAAATTTACATGACTTTCACAATGACTTTCCATTTTGCGCACAACAGTTTGCACCACCCGGTTCTAAAAATTCAAAATTAATTCCAAATTTATACGATAAATATCACTATGTCATTCATCTTTCCCATCTAAGAACATGTCTGAAATATGGTTTAATATTGAAAAATATTCACAAGGTAATTCAATTCAAACAAAGTACGTTTTTAAAACAGTACATAGACATGAATACGGAACTAAGAAAAAAGTCTAAGTCAGTCTTCGAACAAGACTTTTTTAAATTGTTGAATAACGCTGTATTCGGTAAAACTCTGGAAAATAATGAAAAAAAGGTAGATGTAAAATTGGTAAATAAATGGAATGATAATAGAAATAAGACTAACAAGTGTGTTTGCGCGGAACAGCTTATAGCTAGACCTAATTTTCATAGTACTACTACATTCACAGAAAATTTTGTAGCTGTTCAAATGAAACCTGAGAAAATTATTCTGGATAAACCAATTTATATCGGTTTTACTGTATTAGAAGTATCGAAGTGTCATATGTTCGAGTTTCATTACGGTGTTATGAAACCATTTTATGGAGAAAAAATAAAGCTTTGTTATACAGATACAGATAGCTTTCTGTATTCAATTGAAACTAAAGACTTTTATAAAGATTTGAAATACAATTTTATGTCTCATTTCGATACAAGTAATTACTCGGAAAACAATTCTTACGGTATTCCCATTTTAAATAAAAAGATACCCGGGCTTTTCAAAGATGAACTTGGTGGAAAAGTAATTTCTGAATTTGTTGGGCTCAGATCTAAGCTCTATTGCATCAGAACCGAAGAAGACGAATTAAAGAAAGCGAAAGGTGTGCAGAAACGCGAAGTCGAAAAAGTGAATTTAAAAGACTATTACAATGTTTTATTGACGAATAACGTGCTTCGAAAAAAAAATTTAATATTTAAATCACTCAAGCATGAAATATTTACACAACAACAAAATAAAGTAGCACTTTCAGCTAATGACGACAAACGTGTGCTTTTAAAGGATAAGATTTCAACGTTATCTTGGGGTCACAAAAATAATATTCTTTAATATGTGTGAAAGTTATTTATTTGATTGCATTGTTTCAATGCGTACTTACTCACATCCAAACGGTGTACAAATAAAAAGTGGTCTTTGGGTTGAAAATGATTTTATCCCCCAAATTAATTTTTTTAACACCATAGAAAGTGTATTTTTTTCGTTGGAAGAGTGGGATAGTATTTATCAAGAGTTTAAAGATTTTGGTCTCTACTATGTAAATGATATACTTCAAAATTATAATTTGTTAATATTTAAACTAATGTTTTGTCACAAACGTTGTTCTATTGATTTCATATCTTTAGTTATAGAGTCCATCAATGTTTTTGGTTCGTGTATTAATTTAAAAATAGAAGAACTTCGAAAAGATTATGTCAAAGCTTGCGAGTTTGTAAATTTTATTGAACGTAGTATAAGAATAAATCATGTACTATCTTTACAAAATATGATTCTGATATTAAATACTTGTGTACATCCTAGTTCTTTACTTGAATTCGAAATTGTAAGCATAGGTACAGAATATTTGATTTTAAAATTGTGGTCTAGATGAATAAGTTATTTGGATAAAATAAATAAAATTGTGATTAATCTTAGTTCTTTGTTTCATTGCATTACTAACCTATGTATTTTAACACTTTTCTCATCACGGAGCCGTGTGCCTCAACAGCGGCAAAATATATTAACCAATTCAAGAGGCACACTGCTCAAAGCGTTTTGTTAGAAATAAATAAAAAAAAAAACGACTAAAATTAATAATAAATAAAAAAACGACTGCATCCGAAGATGTAGTCGGGACCAGGATTTACGTGCCTTCCGAAGCACATAGAACCATTCCAGATTCCAAGGTAACCGTGCCGGGTTACGACCCCGGAACCTCCGTAATTAGTCGAGCGTTTTACCACTCGACCACGGAGGTTGTTACGAAAACGATGAATTGTGTCAACCTATTCATACAGACCTGACGTCATAATTTGCTGATGTTGCAAATTCGCAATAGAAAAAAAACAAGTTAAGACTTGTTCTGTTGCAGCGATGCACGCGCGCCGCCGCGCGGTAGTGCGGGGGGAAATTAGCTGACACACGTGGACGACGACGGTGTCTTATTTATCCATAGGTACTATTAATTGAGTCGACGGATGGTCGACGGACATTTTTCATTTGTTTATTTGTATTCATAGTGTTCGGTTCGATTTCTAAAATGTCAGAATCACAGACAACTAAAATGCAAACAAGCTACCTCGCCGCGAGTTCAAATGAAATCCCTAAATATATAATCCGTATTGAAATTTTAAAGTGTGAGGAGACTGAAAGTGCTGTAAATGTGCGTGCTAACTCAAATGCACAATACATTGTGTATAAAGACAATGATAATTTGTTATACAAAACAACAGCGTTACTGTGGCAGATTGGGGCAGAGCTTAGTAGCAGGAATGAAAATTCGTGCAATATAGATATAACGAGGTATGTTTTAGCTGGTAAAAATCACTAATGCTTTATTTAACGAATTCATAAATTTGTTTTCTTAACTGTATTATTTTGTTTTAGGCAGCTATGAACTCAATGCAGCAGTCGAAACATTCAACGGCTACAGCAACAGCGAATAGACGCAGCGGATCAAGCACAATGAAACCACTACGTTTATAAAGACTAGTTTCTAAGTTAATATATTTTTGTAAATTATATTAGAATATAGAAATAAATAACTTTCATAGTTATTTTTGTTTTAATTCTTTAAATAGGTAATATTATAAATAAAATTCGTAAATTATCAAAATTTTTTTATTATTTATTAAAAAACTTAAATTGATACATATGATTATCTAAATACCATTTCTGTAAGCAAATACAATTTTTAAGAGCACATTGGTTTTTATGAATAATACAGTTCAAGTCACAATCTTTATATTTTTCTTGTAAAGTTTTTAAATTCGGACAGCCTTTTTCTTCAAGATCTACAATATCACAATTTTCACATAATTTTTTAATCCACTTTTTTTTTTCACATCCTTTTACGAAAATCTTCCTATTTACTAAGTAAAGCGGAATTAGTCGTTTAAATTCTCTAAAGTCAATGAAACCTTCACACCAAAGTATTCCTCTGTTTCTTTCTAGCCAATTGACTTGCTTCTTCTCTTCTTTTGTTAATGTGGAGTACGCATATGGTGGTTTCACAACAAACACTTGAGTCCAGTCGGTAGTAGCAATAGAGAACTCTTTAACAATAAATTCATTTTTGGAATTTTTGAATCCTTGTAGATCAACAAATATAGTTTGCGCTTTCATTATGATATTTTCCTAATTATATTGCTTAAAGGTCTGTACTCAAAAATACAATCATTAAGTATAAGACAATAAGCTGATGTTTTGTCTGGTATATCTTGATCTGCTTCAATTTCTAACCTCACGTCGACCGAACCCTTTAGAGATTCTTGTTGACGACAGCAATCAATAACAAACATAGGCGCTATATCTTTAAATTCCTTTAAACTTAACAATGGTTCGGCTCGGCGTCCGTAATAAGACTGTTGAAATCTACAGTATTGTTCATATAATAAAGAAATTTTTTGGTCTGAGAAACTTACGTTTAAATTTTCATAAGGAAAGTACACAGAATTTAAAAATACTTTTACTTCGGTCAAATTACAATGATCAAATTCAGACATAGAGCTCTTGGCATTTTGTTTTCGATCAGTTTGCAAACCTACAATAATAAACCGAGGCTTTTCTATCTGAGAAGACGTCTTAATAGACCAAGTATGTTTTCTTGTTTTTGGAAGTAAAGGATATTCATATAAATCCCAATTTCTGAAGGCTAGAGTTATAGCTCGATCTCTTTCCAAATTTTTCAGGAGACCTACCTTCTCACGATCTGAAACTTTTATGTGAGGTACTCGCCAAACAATTTTGTTTATAATTATATCTTCTATTATATCTTTTTCACCTAGTATCAAAGCATTCAAATTTGTATTACTTCTTAACAAAACTAATTCATGCTTACAGTTCATAATTATTTTTCTATAATCTTCAGCAAAACCTAGAATTTTATCCAGTGGTATAGATACAGAAAATATGCCGCTGTTCTTTATAGAGCTACCATTTAAAGACCAACCCCAAACTTTTGCAGGTTTTGACTCGCTTTCTGTCATTGACAAATATGATTTCATTGTAGTTGTAATACCAGCGTTTTTTATCTTATCTATTTCAATTCCATTTAATTCGTAACGAATTTCTTGAAATAGGAATAAAATAGGATTGTTAACAAAATTGGTTGTTTCTACATATGTTTTAGTTTCACTGTTGTAAATTTTAACCCTTCCTTCTAAGTATAGAGTACTAGCAGAAGGTAGGATGTATAAATCTTGTTGGTTAATAGGTATTCGTATTTCATCATTCTTGTTGAAACTTGTCACATACGGCTTGTATGAATGTAATTCGAAGCTTTCTATGCTGGTATCAGACACTGGTGGCTCCAATACATTTAAAATACTCATTTTAATAGACCTATTAATTTAAGGAATTCTTTGTTTGCTTTAGTTATTTTTTTTTTATTTTTAATGTGTGCTTGTTTTACAGTAGCAACTTTTAAACTGACACTTTTTTGAGATTTGTTTCCAGTTTTATTGAAGTCGATCATTCTTTCGCAGGTGAAGATATAGCTGTATTTCTTCTTCACGTAGATTGACAAGGTTATTATTAGAGTCTAATAATCTAATATTTATTTCACTTATTGATTCTTGATTTACAGGAAAGTAGATCAAATTTTTCGGTATTTCCACTATTCGGTACCCTGGCGGTACATTGGGTACAAATTCATATATGATGTGTCTTGGTATACCATTTACAAACGAACCACTCACAATATCACATTCTATTCGTACAATGGTTGTAGATAAAATGCTTACAGGGTAGCGGGATTCATATATTATATTAGCTTTTAATGTCTCCTTACCAAAACCAAATAAACTACCGCATGAGTTTTCTCTTTCAAAATGAATGTCTTTCGAACATTGCAGCTTAACTTTTAATGTGTTATTATTTGACGATAACTTGAATGAACAGTTCTTTACATTCGTTTTTAAAAAATCGCTGATATCCTGTAGTTCATACGAACCCTCTGGTATCACAAGAACTTCATGGTCATCATAATAGAACTTATTATTTTTATCATCTATGTTTGGTATCGAATTAAAAGTAGAGAAATATAACAACGCACACTCATATCCAGTATTAAGCTGTAGAGGAGGTGAATAATGTGTTGACAACACAGATTCTTGTCCTGTTATAGAGAGAGTGAAAGCCATGTTTGAAATGGTGGTTGTTAATGTTAACGTAAGCTTTTTATTTATGATTTCTCCAAAATTTTCTTAGAAAGTTTATACATAAATGTCCACAATTGACAGTATCAAAACTTTGAAATTTAACATAATTATACCTAATCTCTACACCCTTCATGTATTTTATGAATTCCAATGGAGGTCTTAAATTACCAAAACTGTCAAAATATTCACAATAGTCTTTGATTTTTGCATAAGCTACCCAATGTGTGCCTTCATTATTAGAATTATCCAAATTTAATACACCACATTCTTTCTTTTTTGTTGTTTTAGGTAAAGTGTCTCTCATATATACACCTCTGAAAAAGGGAATATCACAAGTGTGATTTAGTATATCAATATTGGTGAGAGCACGCTTAGGTAGCCGTTTTCTTAGTTTTTTGAAAAGTTATTAACAAATAGTCCTGTGCCTTTTTTGTACGGTTTTATGTACAATCCTTTACCTATGGCAATTGATTCCATCATTCTATTGTGTCGCTCAGATTCACTTAGATTTTTTTGAGCAGATTTATAATCGTTCACTGCTTTTGCAATTCCTGCAGCCCCACCAGCTAGTGAACCTAAAGCTGACAACCCGGCGAATATAGGTATTAGTGGTAATATGCCTCCAGTTTTTGGAATAGTAATAATACGCGGTACTTTTACATTTCTATTTTCTTTGAAAATTTTTTTTGCTGCAGCATATGCAATTTTTATTGCTTTACTTTTGTCTGTACACTTAAGATTTTTTAGATTTGAGCGAATTTTACTGACAATGCTCTTAAAAGTACGAACACCTGCTCCTGCTTTTAATTTTGCTTTCATTATGTTTTTCACCAACCAGGAATCTATTTTTTCTCTCTTGCTTGCATCTTTTGATCGCAGTCTTTGTTTTGCCATTTCAATCAAATCTAAGTCGGCTTTATGACGTATGTTTATATCTTTATTAGTATATGCAATATCGTGGTGCATACAAGCGGTGTCTAATTTATTAATACCCCTGTCGCCTCTTAACAAACGTTTCCGTAATTTGGTACCAGGTCCACAATACTGATAACCAGGTAAATGTAACTCGATTGGTAAATTATTTATAATTTTATCAAGAAGACCGGCTCCTTTCATTGATAGCAGTTTAATGATTGTTTAAATGAAAACTTCCAAGTTTATACTTTATTAAACAAGACTTTTTATATCTATCCAACTATTTTCTTTTTCAGAAAGTCCTAACCATTTTACGAAAATCTTGTTATTTTTTCTATCAATAACTTTTTCAACGAGATAAATATCAGGATATTTAGTTTTCTGTAACTCATATTCATAGAATGACCCAAGAATTTTTTCTTTATGCATATCTTCAATTAAGTATGTGACAGGTTTGGTTTCATTAACTTTAACAATTTTAAATATTTCTGTTGACCAATTAGGTGTATAACCCTTAGCAAATTCAGATTTATATTTGCTGATGCGTACTTTATCACCAACTTTGTATTTATTACTATTACTTGGTGTTTTACTATTTTTGACTATTGTTTTATAAATATTTTGTTTTACGATATTTTCATTATTAATATTCACATCAATTGGTTTATATTTGGTAGTGCGGTGAACACTGTTGTTATAGGTCCACAGAATAGATTTTAGATGCTTTCCCACCCACTGATATTTACCATGCAAGCTAAAATGTTTGTAAAGATTCGTCTTTAACGTTCTTATTAATCTTTCTACAATAGCTGCTTTTTTGTGGAATATGTTGAATAATGTTTAATTTTTAACTGTTTCATTAAATTAATAAACAGAGTATTGTAAAATTCTTTTCCTAAATCCGTCTGTAGGTTTTTGGGACAGCGACCAGATTTCTTTAAAATTTGTTTCATGCCTTTACTTATTTCTTCTTTCGTCTTTGCTTTCACCGGAACTGTCCATGCGAATTTAGAGAAGGTATCTATTACAACAAGTATATACTTAAAATTATTATTCTCTGCAGAATATTTCTGCATATCAATAAGGTCAGCTTGCCAGAGATCGTCAATTCCTTTAATAATCGTAGAACGTCGTTGAAAATTTTTTCTCGCAGGCTTATGAAGCTCGTTAACTACACAAAGCTTACTCATTTTGTTTTTATACGACTCTTGAGCAAACTATCAATTTCGAGCTTGTTGTAGTAATTTGCAGCAGTTACTTTATCAAGTTTTTCTTTGAATAATTGTAAAGAAGAGTCAACTATATTTTTTACAATTATATCTAATTCCTTTTTGAGACAAAATATTTTTAACGCTTGATTTAAATATTGTTTGTTAACCGCTTCGTCGTCATATACTGGTGTCGGTAAACCAATTAGTCTATTTTGTTTCAAGTCGTAATTTCCTATGTCTGACTTTAATATTGCATCGTTATATATGTCGAGATAATCTGTTAAACGTAAACGTTTATGCACATGGTGACCGAATTTATCGATGTTCATTTTTATAGAGGTGTTTCCTTTACAAAATTCGAATATCGACTAAAATATATCCTATTTGCTATTTTATTTATTTACTTAATAATTTTCGCTTCCCGCAACTCTTCGATAATAGATATTATTTCATTATCGAGTCCGGTGTTGCCTGCATCTCTTGAAGCTATCAATAATTTTAATCTTTCCACTAACTCATTTGGATCATCCCAATAAATGTAGTCTGTATTTACTAAAACTTTCTTTAATTTCGGTAATCCTGTTCCTTGTGCTAAACTTTCAGTACTAGTGCCAGTACATTTTGCGAATTTAAAAAGAGGCTTAACAATGAAATTGTATTTAATGCCTTTATTACTTTTGATAGCTTTTTTTGGATCGAAATCTCTTCGATGAGCATTTGTATCTATTAATATTTGCTTGTAATGTTGTTTATCACTTTCAGTTATTAAGTTTAAATTTGGTACATTTCGAGTTAATAATTCCATTAGTCCAGGTGTTTTCTTGTAATTATGCCCACCAATATCAATATGATCATCTCCGTCATAAACTCTTACACTACCCATCATAAGTTTACCACGCTCTGAACGAAGTCCAAAAGTTACTTTTGTTATATTATCTGAAGATAAAGACCATGATAAGGACGTTCTTGTCGGGCTGGATTCAGAATCTAGGGACTTAAAAGAAATTTTGCTTGAGTCGTTTTGATCCGTGGCATCAGACATTTTGGGTGAGCTAACCATAGTAGTTTCATCCTCTGAATCATCCTCATCTTCGTAATCTTCACTGGACATTTCATCATCTTCATCATTAGAAAATTCAGTCTGTGTCTCAGTTGTGTCGGTTAATTTGGGTTTAGCTTTTCTGGTACTGTGTTCATTCATCCTGTTTAAAGGTTCTGTTATGGGTCTAAAAATAGATTCTAAGACCTCATTATTCTTATTTTTCACGGCTTTCATTAGTTTAACTTTCTTTTTAATACTATTAGCTGATTTTATTATCTGTTTTTTTACTTCCTTATCCATTTTTTCTTTGTCTTCTATCCTACTCCGTTGCTTATATACAACTGATAAATATTATTACGCTTCACGTCATATAATTGGTTATTTGCTAAATATAATAAAAGTATCAAGTTTCTTCCTATAGCATCCGTTATTTTTTTCACAGTCTTTATTAATTACAACGTAACTGAATGGATCTTTCCACACTTTAGAACACATGTTACGAAACCGGGACCAAGACATATCGGAACATACATGCTCATCATAAACATGTTTCAGATTAATATCATCCTGTTTAAATAAAATTATTAAGTTTGAATTATCCCTTATCAGTTGTTTGGGGATCTTAGAATAAGTTTGATTTAAATAAAAACAATCTATATTTTTGTGTCTTCCCATTGCAAAAAAATCACGTATATTACTTTGATTTTCACATGCAACATCGTCAAATATTATTATAGTTTGGTTTAGCTTCACCAAATGATATGACTTCATCATTTTCAAGATATTTGTAGTATGAAACTCCTGATACTATATTGATCACTTTTTCCAGGAATATATATTTAGGTTGATACAAGGACTTAGAATATACGTATAGATTGTTATATCTCAACCCATTTTCGTGTAACAAAAGTCCTATCATCAAATTAGTTTTCCCACAGTTAGAAGGACCACAAATGACACATCGAATAGTGTTCGGTAATAATTTTCCATGACGTGAAACATTTTTTTTTTCTATTGAACATATAGCATCGAGCTCTAACGTATCATTTTGTTTTACAAATTTCATAATGGACTGAACGTCAATTCAGTAAAGTAGATTTTAACAAAATGAGTTAATTTCTATGTAACACTACATAATATACCAAAAGTTACGTGATGTGGTACGAGTGTGTATTTTTATAGAGACCCTCTGATCACTGCTAATGCGGGATGGAATCAGACTGTCATTGGTAAGTTTTTTAAAACAAATGCATGCAACGCGTGTGTAGGTTGAACGAAGCACTATTTTATCTTTTATATTGGGTATTCTAAAACGCATTTGTCATCCATCGTTTCAAGAACGCAGTGAACGGGGCGACGCGTAGCGTCGCGCTGTGAACGGAGTGAAGTGAAACGGTGGATGATGAAATGTGTTTTAGAATGCCCAATATACACCTACTCCAATGGCTTTGCGTTTTTTCCAAGTTTCACTATTATTCACCTTTTCAGACAATCAGATTACTGGTGACACATTGCGCGAACCTGTCAAACTAATACAACCTCTTTAAATTGTTCATTAATGGAAAGCCAAGCCAGTCTCGGTTAAGGAACCTATTTCATGGGAGACAGAAGACAAAAGGGACGCAGTTATGCGTTAGAATGAGAGATACAAATACACCGCGCTCACTCTTGCGCATAACTGCGTCCCTTTCGTCTTCTGTCTTTGACTACCGTAAAATACCCATCTAAAGCAAAACTTTTTAACATTTGACGTCAATATAATAATTATTTTTTTTAAACCTGTAGAACAATAAGTAGGTAAGTGGATTGGAGTGTATTCGAAATTCTTTTCCACATATCTTACCAGTTTCATAGTCCTGTTTATAGACTGCCAGTACGTTGACATGTTTGCCGTTGAAGCGTCCAGTGTTAGTCTGCGGTTTGTTCCCCTTCTCGTCCACGAAGCGCGGGTGTGGGTACTGAGCGAAGCGGGAGAACGCCACGGGCAGAAACCATTGCTCGCCCGATATGCTGTTCATACGCACCTGTATAACAAACCAGCAATGGATTAGGGTTTTTGCGATATTTTTTAAGTTTTATGAGGCATAAGCTTACAAGGAGGCACCGGTTACTAAATTTATTAAGGATCTGAACATTGAAGGTTTCCTTAGGCACAAGTAATAAAATACACGAGGAACTGTCTGGCACTGGTATATTAACATTTATTTACAGGACATGAAACAGATATTAACTCGGTAGTATAAAGAAGCTGTACTTTACAAAATAACACACATTTTTTTAAGAAATATTGCCGTCAAGGTCGGAAGTCTAGAAAACTTAAGAAAAATGGACGAGGATGACGTATGAATGACGAAAGGAATTCCAAAATTGAATGTTTTAATTTAGACGAGAAAGAAATGGAAAATGAAGTTGAACGCATTTTGACAACCTACATCTTTTTTGAATAACAACTGAATATCAACTACAAGTCAAACACTGACGCGCTATGTAAAACACCCATGTTGCGGCGCCTGCGGGAAGCGGGGCGTGGGGGTCTATCGGGCGGGGAACTCATTTTGGCGCGGGGCGGTGAGTTTCCTTTCTGTACGAGTTAATACTACGCGACCAAAACAATTAGACGCATTTCAAAAATGGCGTCACGGCCGGTCACGGGGACTAGTGCTGCGAATAAGGGCGAATATTATACAAACTGCATTCCTGTCATGCGCCTAATTGTTTAGGTCGAGTAGTACTATTATTTTCTGTGCTAAAACGTAAACGTACCCTATTGAGGAAGTCTTCATTGAAGTCCATATCGGGCGCTGTAAGCATCACGAGCGCATTGGTCGGCGCCACCCTCAGAGCCGCGTCCATTGCCGCGCGGGACACTATCACATCGCCCGCCTCGCCTAGCGGAACGTCCTATGTACGCAAAAATAACATTAAAGCCTGACTAAAGAAATAAAAAACAACGCCATATTGTGGAATTTCAATAGAACTAATTTTATAATGGAAATTGTTGCCATAATCTTAAAAATATACACGTGGCGCCCCCAGAGCAGGTTTTTTATTTCTTTGGTCAGGCTCTTGGTCCAAGAAAACAAGGTCTTACAATTAGACCACATGACTGACACAAGCCTACGTCATTTTGCGCTGATCATCCTTGTCTATTACACGTATTCGACAAGGACTTCTTCTTCTTCCAGACTTTACATTAAAAATTTTAATTACCCCCGACACAAAACCGTTACTGGACCTTTCAACAACTAGAAAAGACATATCCAAGACATACCATAGCTATACAGGGCGTCCCACAGCTATGCCACATGGAGGGAAAGTACTTTAAATATTGTAAGTAGAACATTTTACTGAAAGAAGACTTTATTTTATTTCTAAAAACTATTAAAACTGCATTCATACATTTTTTAATAATTACATGGTTGAACCGGGAATCGAACCCGTTATACGAGAAAAAAAGATATCCTGTAGTTTTATCATACCGATCGAAAGGCTACATCATAAGGGTTATTTTTTGCTAAATAACATAGTGTCAGAAATAAAAGGAAGACTATGTATTTTAACATTTTTAATACAAAATTTATCAATTTTATTAATTGCTATGACCCCCACGCTGTTAAATACAAAGTCGCACTCTTTTGATTATTTCACTCCCTGTCTTTAAAACTACGCGACGGATTTTGGTTTTTATAGATAGAGTGATTCAAGAGGAAGGTTTATATGTATAATACATGCATAATATACTAAAGGATAACCCACAATAACCATTTTCCCGTGCGGAGCCGGGGCGGGTCGCTAGTAACCCCATGCATAAAAAAAATCTCGGCGACCACATCAAATGTTAAAATTCATGATCTTTCTTTTATTTCTGACACTATGTTATTTAGCAAAAAATAATCCTTATGAAGGAGCCTTTCGATTGGTATGATAAAACTACAGAGTGTTTTTTTTTCCTCATGTAGCGGGTTCGATTCCCATTCAACCATGTAATTATTAAAAAATGTATGAATGCAGTTTTAATAGTTTTTAGAAATAAAATAATGTCTTCTTTCAGTAAAATGTTCTACCTACAATATTTAAGGTACTTTCCCTCCATGTGGCATAGCCGTGGGACGCCCTGTATATGTGCAGTAGAATACTTATTATAAAAATGCATCTCCCATCAGATTTTTGTGAAGACTATAAGCTTTCTTCAGGTTAAAATAATTAAAATAATTCACTTTTTTAACTGCGAGTTCAAAAATTTGGCTGTCTTCTGTGTAGAAGAACTCGCCGGAAAAAACTCCATAAGCGTTGCATTTTTTCAAAATATTTTTACAAAGAATTGTAAAGGCCTGTTCCTCAAACAAACTAATGCCACGGAGTCAGTTTCCTTACCTCAGTGAGCACGACGTCAACGACCTGTAACCGCACCCCGTGGTATTTGTTGGACAGACCGTGTACCGCCTCCCTCACAACACTGCCCGCGTCCGGCGGCTCGCCCGCCCTACGGACCAACACCTGCACACAAAACGTAGTATGTAAAACCACAGTAGACTGAGAACAGTAAATTATCTCCATATCAACTGGCTTGAATGTGAGCACGCCGTGTAGGCACGCGCCGTCACGCACACGCTTGCATTTAGCCCATACTGCCGCCCCCTTATTCCCCTTATTTTATGCTAGTGTGCGTGACAGCCTATACGGCGCGCGGCGCGGACGCACATTTTCAATCCAACAGCGGTACGTTTGTATGAAGATAACTAACTTGTTTTACTGTGGTAAAACTCCGCGTCACACTGAAGTAAGGATGCGCACGATTACAAATTTATTTGCACTTTTTGTACTTTATTTATAATTCATTGTGGTCGTAAAACAGCAGCAAAAACAATTTTGTAAAATAATGGTATTTTTGCCGCTTTGATTGGCTAATTTGTTTAAGCTAAGTTTTACATTTCTCTGGTCAAAATTTACAAAGAACAGAAAAGCAGTTTGTGAAACGTACAGTAATAAGTTCAGTGTTAGCCCGTCTCTGCAGACACACGGAGTCGTATCTCCTGAGGAAAGCGAGCACGTCGAGCCGGCCGGTCGCAGCTGGCAACACCATCCACACGCGCGCGCTCTCCGTCACGTACGGCACGGGGACCAGGCGCGCGGCACCCAGGGGCTTCACGGCTTCCACCCAACGGAGCACCGTGCCTTCCTCTCCCTGAATTAAAAAAAAAACATTTGAGGCGATTATGTAGTCTGCTGCTTTTCCACCAGAGCTGTGCGAGGTAGCTAAGCGGTGTGCTAGGAAAAAATCGACCAATAGAATCACTAGGCTAGGAAAATGAAGTGATTCTATAACCGTACCGTGACCTTGGGTGCCGTCCGGCCAATCACAGACTACTTAGAAGAACGTTAGTAGTCTGTGATTGGCCGGACGGCACCCAAGGTCACGGTACGGACCGCACCGATCCGGACGTCTGTTAGTGCTTTATTGGTGGATTTTTTCCTAGCACCAATAGAATCACTAGGCTAGGAAAATGAAGTGATTCTATTGGTGGATTTTTTCCTAGCACACCGCTTAGCTACCTCGCACAGCTCTGGTGGAAAAGCAGCCTTAACCACTGACACATGTCAAGGAGTGGGTAGAAACTACCATACAAATCACTAAATGTACCTCGGAGCATGTATCAAATGGAGATGACATCCAAATAATAATACTGTTACGGACGTGGGGTTCGGGATTTGTAAGAAAAGCCGAATGACTTAATTTGAGAATTTATTCGACGATAAACAGGTCGCAGGTCCAATCACAACTGTAGCCAAATCGCAGGGTCGCTCGTAGTCCGTTGGTCACGCTGAGTTCGCAGGTGTCTTCACTAGTCACTCCAATCACGATGTAGCCAAATCACAGGGTCGCTCGTAGTCCGTAGGTATCGCTTTAGTCGCAGGTTTCTTCCACTAATCGCTTGTAGATCGCTTATTGAGATCGCTTCGATAGCTCAGAAATGAACTGGCGTTGGCCGTCGTCTCGGGCGTTTATATACCCCCACGAAACAATGGGTTGTTTACGCGATGCTCGATTTCTGGAGTAATCCCATTGTAATCACGTAATCGGGAAATTACTAGAACATTTCCTTTGTTCTCAGACAATACTTGTCACAGAACAATGGGCGCGCGAGGTCACTAAATTCGAGTAAACAAGTGGCTTGCTTAGGTGATTTTGTGCCTTGCGGCGTTGACAGAAAGTCCATCTTCGTTTGCACCGTGATCCCTCTGTGGATGCAATTGGAATTTCCCATCCTTTATAGTTGTATAGATGTACTTATATCGAATTTGAGTAGCGATCTCTCGAACGTTTTAGCAAGTTCGTAACACTGCCCTCCTCTTAGAGATGCTCGTCCCGAGCGTCTTCATTATCGCCGTGATAACGTGCCAAGCGGTCGTCTTGAATTGTCTTCAGCGCTCCTCTCGAATGCCGATGTCTCGCCATCAACTCGCGTAACTAACTTGTATGGGCCTTCCCATCTCGTTTGTGGTTTGGATGACTTCCCTTTTCGACGTTTTAGTTTACAGAGCCAGATTAGTGATCCTTTCTCCAATCCACTGGTATTTTCTCTCCAGTCATAATTAGGCTTCATGTTTTCGCGAGACTGTAATCTCGTCTCACGTCCGAAGTTCGCGTATGACGGGATTGCTTTCGTGCCCTTATCCTCCGAAATCCATTTTGGTTTCTCGCCATGTGGCTTCCATGCGACGTTATGTGGTATGTCTTTGTCGTTATTTTGAGCTTTCCTCGTTGACGTACAGGATTCCGGTGAGATGATCCTCATCAACCGCACGATTTCACTAGGCTCTTGCTTGACGCGAGGCTTGCATTGCTCCGGGCATGGTCTTCTTGAAATTATATCAGCATTTCCATATGTCTTCCCACTACCACGTTCTTTAAAGGTAGAGCTGCCTTTGGATTCCACCTTACTAGGAGTTGGTTGACACTTCTTCACCCAGACAGCTTCCTTTTCCTTCGCAGTAGTATTTCTCTTAGTCCAGGCTATCGCTCGGTTCTTCTGATTTCCAGTAGGACAGGAGAGTTGAATATGGCCCCTTTCTCCACATCTGTAGCACATTGGTCCAGTTGTCGGCTTCTTGGACGGGAGCGACGTCTTTACTTCCAACAGTTTGTGTGTTGGTCGGAAATCACGCCGCAGGGCTTCCACTTCAAGGGCGTGTGCTAAAGCTTCCTTCAACGAAACATGATGGCGAAGTGCCACTGCAGTCCTTATCTCCTTATCTCGAATTCCGTCGATGAATGCCTGAAGGGTGTTGGAGTCCACCATCTTCGCATCAGCGGACGGGTACGCCTTGCGAACGAGCTTTTCTATCTCCAAAGCCCACTGCTGAAGTCCTTCGCCTGGGCTTTGAATCCGGTCACGTAGTTGGGCGCGGTAGGCGTGTTGCAGGTGGCGCTCTCCGTAACGTGCCTCAAGTGCCTTCATCAGGTCTTC
Organism: Teleiodes luculella; assembly: GCA_948473455.1. NCBI lineage: Eukaryota > Metazoa > Arthropoda > Insecta > Lepidoptera > Gelechiidae > Teleiodes > Teleiodes luculella. The sequence goes on from OX419603.1 coordinate 4,838,170, forward strand.
CAGTGTGCTAGCCGAGTCTGGTAGCACCTCCAAAACGGAAAGAGCCGATCCCCGAAGTGCAGCGGTAAGAGCTGTCAGGCTTTGTTCCTCTGTCCACCTATTCGCAACGGCAACAGTCTGGAATTGCCGGCGGTACGCGGCCCAGGCCGTAGTGCCGTCGTAAGATGGTACTTTCACTCTCAAAGGCTGGCTAGCATAAACAACTTCATTCGGCGCCGCGGCTCCTCCAATCTCGATTTGTAGAACCTTTTTCTGCAGTTCAGCGAGGTTTTTCTTCATGCTGTCTATGTAACTTTCCAATTTCCCAACTCTCTCTTCTACTTGGTCCACGTTCTCTTGTAATTTTTTCACAGTGCCCGAAACTGACGAAATGGCAAGCAGCATTTCCTCCTGTTTGTGGCCCAGGTCCTCGCGCATTTCCTTTTGCTCCCGGCACATTTCCCTTTGCTCCTGGTACATTTCCCTTTGCTCCTGGTACATTTCCCTTTGCTCCTGGTACATTTGGTCCATCATTTTCATAAGTCGGCTGAGGTCAAACGTAGATGCTCGGGATTCCTGGACGCGGCTGGTAACCGGAGGTGTGGCTCGATGGGCGGTACCAGTAGGCGGGGCTAGTTGTCCTGTTGGTGGGGCTTCTGGTCCGGTGGGCAAGGCTTCTGGTCCAGCAGGCGGGGTTCCTGGTCCGGTGGGCATGTCTTCACGGGCTGTAGTCGTGGCTTCCGCAGCTAGCTGCGCCCTTGTTCTGACGCCGTCAGTATTCTCCCTCGGAGTCACTGGCATTTCCAAATCCCACTTCTGACACCAAATGTTACGGACGTGGGGTTCGGGATTTGTAAGAAAAGCCGAATGACTTAATTTGAGAATTTATTCGACGATAAACAGGTCGCAGGTCCAATCACAACTGTAGCCAAATCGCAGGGTCGCTCGTAGTCCGTTGGTCACGCTGAGTTCGCAGGTGTCTTCACTAGTCACTCCAATCACGATGTAGCCAAATCACAGGGTCGCTCGTAGTCCGTAGGTATCGCTTTAGTCGCAGGTTTCTTCCACTAATCGCTTGTAGATCGCTTATTGAGATCGCTTCGATAGCTCAGAAATGAACTGGCGTTGGCCGTCGTCTCGGGCGTTTATATACCCCCACGAAACAATGGGTTGTTTACGCGATGCTCGATTTCTGGAGTAATCCCATTGTAATCACGTAATCGGGAAATTACTAGAACATTTCCTTTGTTCTCAGACAATACTTGTCACAGAACAATGGGCGCGCGAGGTCACTAAATTCGAGTAAACAAGTGGCTTGCTTAGGTGATTTTGTGCCTTGCGGCGTTGACAGAAAGTCCATCTTCGTTTGCACCGTGATCCCTCTGTGGATGCAATTGGAATTTCCCATCCTTTATAGTTGTATAGATGTACTTATATCGAATTTGAGTAGCGATCTCTCGAACGTTTTAGCAAGTTCGTAACAATACCATTACAAACGTGAAAATTTGCAAAGAAAATTCATGTTTTTGGTTTTGGTCAAATATAATTTATTATTATTTTTACTCTCCACTGTATCAAGTTTTTTAAGAAATCTAGGTCAGGTCTCCCTATTCCTTGCTAATGTGAAATACATATTTCCGCGTCATATTTTTCACCCCAGAAGAAAATGTAAGTAAAACTCAAAATGAAATCTAAAAAAACCGCAAAGTTAAAGTTTGGTAAAATTCGAAACTGAAATAAAAATATACATAATTATACTCCATTGGCACTTTTTGGCAGCTAGTTTTTTAACGAAACAAAAGAAGACGATTTCGACTACTAGATAAAAAAAAGAAAATCAGTGGGGGAAGGTGGGGCAATGAACTTTTAGGCTTTTGACTCGAAACCAAGTGAAATAAATCATAATGTCGAAAAACGTAGTTACACAAATTCAAAATATTGTTACTACCAAACGAAAAACCTAAAATATTTTGTACTGAATTGTTTTTCACATACCCGGTGTTACATTTTGTTATGTAGACATAACTATAAAACAACTTTAAACTCGTATAAAATAAAAATTTAATGATAACACTTAAAATCGCTCGTACGCCGCACTGTGTTGCCACGGGCGGACAGAAACCAAATTTTTAAACTGAAGGTAGATGGAAAACTATGAATAAATATCCACACTCAATATGTATGTAACTAGAATAAAAATAATTGAGGGTACTTTTCTGATAGATAGATATGGTAGGTAATTGTAAACGAACAACAACAAAAACATCGTTTGCATAAAGGGAACAATTTCGTGTATTTAAAATAATCACTGTTTTAATATTACTTATAAATTGTACAAATAACAACATGGAATCTGAAGTTCAAGGTATTGTGTCTCAGAAATTATACAAGTGTGTTAAAATTAAAGGCTAGATTTACGTATATGGGAGTTATAATTAAATCATTCAAAATTTCATAAAAAATAATAATTCACAGGGCTATTAATGCATATTTTCTGTGTCTTTCTGTAACTTTCACTTCACTATAAAAAACTTTAGACATTATACTATTATATTATAAAATGTAATATTGCTACAACATGCTACCTCTATTGATATTTTCAATTTATTGTTCGTAGGACGCGTGATTGAATTTACGTATGACGAACTTGCGACCTCACTATTTGATGATCGTGATAGTAATTGGAAACAAAAGGGAAAGAATTTGCAACAGCGCATAATTTTAAAGACGAACTGTCCTCCAAACCAAGAAAAGGCTCTTATAAGAAAATTGTCAGGAATATTTAATAAAATTAAATCGAAATACTTTGATGCTGGTCGCAGGACGGATTTATTTAGGAGTAGGCAAGTGAATTGGCTAAACAAAAAGGTGACATTTCCATATTATAGAAATGTTCTTCCTGGCCCAGGTCGTCCATCTTCTTCTTTCGACATGGTTTGTGACAGATCTAAGAGAAGAAAAGTTGCTCACTTGGAAGAAATGGCTAGTGGCAACGAATTATCTTTTGCTGCAGCAATGAGTTATCGTAAAGAGGGGCAAACCGATAAAGCAAAGGTAATTAGTAAAATTTCTTCTGCTTCGTCTGTCGAACTTAAGTCTTGCATTTCTTCCTTTGGCACTGACAATAATTGTTTATCAGCCGAAGACGCGCTTTGCGTTTTGTTAGACGCACAATTGTCTGTTTATCAATATAATATAATAAGACAGGCAGCTAAAAGTAGATTCCCGTCATACAAAAATGTTTTGAAAGCCAAGAAAGTATGCTATCCCAACGAAAGTGCAATTACGGCTTCAGAAAAACACGTCCAGGTTGCTTTGCAGGATTTATTGGACCACACTTGCACTCGCCTCGCCTTAGTATGCAATGAAGTGCTTGTTTCAGTAAATGATATCACTAGTTTAAAATTGCATACAAAATGGGGAATAGATGGTACTTCTGGTTTTACTGAGTACAAACAAAGGTTTCAAGATGCGTCAGTAAAATATTCCAGTATGCTGGTGACTTGCATGGTACCCATAAGATTAGTCGGCAATACCTCGAATCAAAAAGATGTTATACTTTGGCAAAATAATCGACCATCTTCTCCAAGATATTGTCGACCAATACATCTTCAATATGAGCATGAAACAACCGAATTAACTAAGCAAGAAATGATCAGAGTAGAAGAAGAAATTAATATTAAGGCCATCTTCCATTGAAGTAGGCGCCAAAACGTTGTCAATTTCTCATGAATTGTATTTTACTATGACCGATGGAAAAATATGCAACGCTGTAAGTGGCACTTCATCGACTCAGAGATGCTACATTTGCAAACAAACATCAAAACAATTTAATTCCATAGCATTATCGCGTCTAGCTACCATTGATAACGAATGTCTTCGTTTTGGTTTATCGATTCTTCATGGTTGGATCAGGATGTTCGAATGCTTATTGCACGTGGGTTACAAATTACCAGTATGCAAATGGCGTGTTACAAAGTCTGAAGATAAGCAGATAGTTGAAGAAACGAAGAAACGTATTCAGGACGAATTCTATAAAAAGATAGGCTTGATAATTGATCGCCCAAAACCTGGATATGGAAATTCTAACGACGGGAACACTGCTCGTCGTTTTTTTGATAATATAGAAGTATCTGCTGAAATAACTAGGGTAAATAAAAATCTAATTCATCGTTTTCACATCAATTTGATGACCCTATCTAGTGGTCTCGATATAAATACAGCAAAATTTAATATCTACTGTTTGAAAACAGCTGTAGTTTTTGTAAAGTTATACCCGTGGTATTATCTACCGACAAGTGTGCATAAGATTTTAATGCATTCATCAATCGTTATTTCTCATGTTTTATTACCTATTGGACTTTTGTCAGAGGAAGCTCAAGAAGCAAGAAATAAAGATATAAAGCGTTACCGTGAATATAACTCAAGGAAGTGTTCTCGAGAATCCACAATTGGACCTAGTTATGAATAATACATCCAACCCACTACTTTTGCAAAACAACTTTTAAGTATTTGTTCAATCACAAAAAACGGCTATTTTCATTTTGTCAAAGACATTCAACCCATAACTACTTTACTTTCGACGAAAATCAACCTTGTTTGCATTATAAATATTACGTTAACATATGGATTGTTTCTAAAAAAAACATCCAAGCCACAAAAATAGTTTATTGAGTTTATTAAAGACGTAAACTCTTTATGCATAAAACATCCATGTGGTAACTTATTCAGTTATCAATCATTACAAGTTGACTAAAAACAACCTAAGTGGGTTATGAGCATCACGATAAAAACACCAGCTAGTACAAATATTTTGTTTAATCCGTCCATGTGGGTTGGATGGTTTTACTTAAATTAAAATGTTTGTAGTACAAATATTTTGTATAATCCGTCCATGTGGGTTGGATGGTTTTATTTAAATTTAATGTTTGATTTTTGATACTTCCAAGTGGGTTGATTTGTTATTATTTTTAAAAAATTGTGTTTTCAGATTTATTTATTGTGGATTGGATGTCTGTAATATCAAATTTCATTGTTTTCTTTTATCAAATGCAATCATTATCCGTCAGAATATCGAGTTTCCATTACCTTAACTTACAGTAAAACGGAAAGCTCCAGGCAGGCCAAAATGCTCGAAGCAGAGGCCGTAAATAAAACTTACTGTCAGTCAAACACAAACAGACAGTTTAAAATTTTGTTCAACTGATTTATTTAGGTGTTAAAATTAAATGTTTGAATTATATCAATGATTTATGTGGTGTTCACCACTATCCATTAATATTTGTGTCGACAAAGGATTACGCCATGAGTTCCTACAGGCGTTTTGTAAATGTCCCTTTGGACGATATACAGGTAAGTAGGTACAAGTGAATTTCCCTAAATTATCTTGTTAATTTAATAGTATGTTGTGATTTCATATACTAACTGTGTACTATGTTTGCCAGAAAGCAACTCAAAAGGACAACATTCCATCGACATCCAACATCAGTCAACCACTTGAAAATGTTCATGAGAAGGAGAGTTTAAGTGACCTGAATAACGAAGATGCTGTTACAACTTGCCGGGAAGATGCTGTAGCATTGGTAAATAAATAAACAAATCTATTATTTGCTACTGTAAGTATTAAAATATAAGACTATGTGATCTCTGCCAGATAACCATTATATTTTGTGTATATTTTTAGAAAAGCAACGAGGTTTCAAAAAGTTTTATATCACTTGATGATCTGATATTACCGGAGGATCTGGATATTTACAATGTTCATGTAAGTTATCTCATTTCAGTAATATTATAAATGTAAAGGTATGGATGTTTGTTTGTCTCACGCTTCAAAGGCTAAATAAGTTTGGATTAAATTTGGTAGGTAGATAAAAATATCACACATTTTTATACTAGGCTATTATTTCATGTTTACTTTTCTGTGGTTTAACATGAACAAAGTCCCGAGCAACAGCTAGTAATAGGTACAATAAATTTGTTTTAGTAGACTGAATACTTACAGTATAGTAAGCAACTACTGTCCTTGTTTTACGTTTTGCTTTAATCAGTATCCTACCCAACTTGTATTAACATGTTTGTATAAATAGTTGCCCATGTAAATATTTATTATGTTATATAAATTATGTTAATATAAGTTATCTCATGTAAGTTATTAAGAAGAAGGCGATGATAACTACCTGTACAGAACTATGCAGAAATAACTTAATATTTTGTTCTTTTTTAGGATGTTTTAAGTGAGAGATCCACACCAGATCTGCATCTTGATGAAACAACCGGGGTTTTCATAGCAGCTGTACCAAACTTTGACAATATCCAAAAATGTGATATGGTAAGTTATAAATAAATTGGCTTCATGATTGTCTAATTAGGTGAATTATGTGGACATTTAAATGTAAGATACTCATACTAAGGTAGGAAAAAAATAAATGGAGTAAACTTAAGTTGCTTTATTTGTATTGGATTTTGATTTAATCCGTTTTCCTTAACTTGTATCTTACAATATGTAAAGTACCAATTTATTTAGGAATGGGTTGATTTGATAGTTTGTTCCTTTCAGAATATTGGCAGTGAGAGAACACCAGATCTGTATCTCGATGAAACAACAGGTCTATTCACAACATATGTATCAAATTTTGACAATGGTTCAGAAAATGATAATAATAGTATGGTATGTTATAGTTGAATTAGTCATATTATTTACAATATCAGAATTTACACCAAATATTTTCAATTTTTTACCACACACACACACACACACACACACACACACACACACACACACACACACACACACACACACGCACACAAACTAAAACGTTTTCTGTTTTTTTTTATGTTTGATATAATTCTGTTTTAATCTCACTGTGCCTTTTTTTTCAGGATGAAGATATAGGAGATTTTAGTGCAGACAGTAATGAAGATCCCGACTACATTCCTGACCCGAATAATGGTTCATTTAGTTCTGAAGAAGAGATGGATAGTCTTCATTATGTATTAAATGAGTCATCAGGAGATTTGAAAATTCTCATCCCTCTTTGCAGACTATTACTATTCGGTTTTTAGTATCTGGGCACAGTTTTCTTCCGAATGACAAAGATTTCGGTGACATAGAATGTGCTCTTAAGAATCAAGAACGAATGTATGTTCCAAGTGATTATATTAAAGTAATGAAAACATGCAGAAAAAAGAACCAACTGATTGTACAAGAAATGGAAAAACAGGACTTTTTTGGTACTGAATTACTGGAAAAAGCTATAACAAACAGGAAAATAGATGTGAATAAAGAAAAAATCAACTGGTTTTCGATAAGACAGATTCATTTAACGATTGATGAACCATACTTGCTTCGTCTATTTTACAATTATGAAGATCCCCCTAGAATAGTTGACCTGGAACCAAAACTATCTCGAAAGAGACAATCATCAATAGTACCATCTCCAGCTGATGGTACTAATTTTGTTAATCTTTTAACACCTTTGTGGCCTCAAGGAAAGCCAGTAGCAGAAGCTAAGCTTGATGATTTAAAGAGCATGATGCATTTAATTCCATCAGATGCAAAACGGTTTTATGAAAATCTGCAAAGTGCACCTATAATAGAAGACGTTGACGGCTTTAATGGAGAACTAGATTTCGATATTGAACAAATAAACTAACTTCTTTATTAATAAATAAAAAACTGACAAATAAAAACAAACAAAAAAAAAAAAACCGGCCAAGTGCGAGTCGGACTCGCGCACCGAGGGTTCCGTACAAACCTGCAAGGTTTACAAAGTTCGTTCATTACGACAATCGAGTCATAACTATGGTAATCTTATTGCAAAATGAAATTCATAACATTACAATGGGGAAAGATGGAGGAGCATAAATTTAAGACAAAGATCTCTTTATCGTTTAAGTAACTAAGTACTAAGTAAGTATTTCAACTTGATAGCTCTACGCGTTCATGAGGAAAAAAGTAATAAGTTTATATTTATTAAAAAATATATATTTTGTAATGTAACTAAATAATCTGCTCGTTTTTCGGGCGGGTAAGTATTTATCTGACAGTTTACTTTGACGTTTTGACTACTGAGGTTACGTTTGATGGTTTTTTTAACAAATCGACGATTTGGTAATCGAAGAGGACAGGCTGATACTCAACTTTCTGATTCTAATGCCTCCTGTCCTGAGAATAATAATACATAGTTTAAAAAACTAAAAACCCCCTTTCTGTCCGCCATCTTGGACGTCCGCCATATTGGATTTAAGTCCCGTGACAGTTTTTTTCGTATTCCTGACAGCAAACCCTTTCATTTGATACCCATATCATGGGGGTGGATTTCAAACAGCCAGTTCGCCATCTTACGGAGGCCGCCATATTAGATTAGCAATGACGTTTCTTAGCTAGTCATGTATTGTCATCAGAACTCAGAGCATGTGCAAAATTTCATCCTAATCGAAGACCAGGAAGTGGGTCAAATTAAGATTCCAAGATTTTTTTAGATACAATAATGGGGAGGCCGCCATATTGGATTTGTAATGACGTTTCTTAGCTAGTCATGTATTGTCATCATAACTCAGAGCGTGTGCAAAATTTCATCCTAATCGAAGACCGGGAAGTGGGTCAAATTAAGATTCCAAGATTTTTTTAGATACAATAATGGGGAGGCCGCCATATTGGATTTGTAATGACGTTTCTTAGCTAGTCATGTATTGTCATCATAACTCAGAGCGTGTGCAAAATTTCATCCTAATCGAAGACCGGGAAGTGGGTCAAATTAAGATTCCAAGATTTTTTAGGTACAATAATGGGGAGGCCGCCATATTGGATTTGTAATGACGTTTCTTAGCTAGTCATGTATTGTCATCAGAACTCAGAGCGTGTGCAAAATTTCATCCTATTCGAAGACCGGGAAGTGGGTCAAATTAAGATTCCAAGATTTTCTTACATACATAGTTACTTACAAGTGAAGCTAATATAAAGCGTGTAAAAAGGAAAGAGTTGTACGAGACAGAGAGGATAATTTTAATAAATAGGATGAAAACGAATTCTGGAGAAGATTTCGTCTTAAAAATGAAACTGTAAATTGATTACTCTCATTGATCCATGATAAAATTTTTAAAAAAGCAAAGGTAAGCAAAGTTCTTGTAGAACGTACGAAATAAATAACATACCTAGTTACCTACTAACTATACAGTTGGCTAATAAAATAAAAATAAAAATCAAGCTTAGTTCGCAGGTGTCTTCAACTGGTCAATCCAATCACGTTATAGCCAAATCACAGGGTCTGGTCGCAGGTTTCTTCCACTGATCGCTTCATATCAAATCGCTTTTTCCAGGCGCGACGAAAGAAAGCGAAAAATATAGGTTATTTTAGCTGTCAAATAACAATGTCGAAATAGCATCATGTTTCAGTCTTACAAGTCGATAGTTACGTAAGTGCATCTCGCTTGCACTCAATTACTTAGTATGAAGATGCTAGACAACACCTAGATACTTATTCTTTGGATTACGGACTATTGAAAAATTGAAAATATTTATCCACCGGCTTATCCAAGCATTGAAAAATTGGGCCTAAGTCTGATTATTGTAATCGTTATCATGATTATAATTATTTTATTGTAAATATTGTTTTAGACAAAACACCATTCAGAGAGGAATATGGATATGCCTTCTACTTCCACGAAGAGGATAAAAATGGACATTGTAAGTATACATACTGTAAAATTAAATATTGAGCCGGCTACACACGCTAGGTTATAACCGATGGTTATGCTTGCACAGTCGAACTGTGCAAGCATAACTGAACGTGTCACAAATTCTTGCCTGCGCAAGCAAAATTAAAAATATAAATTTTGATATTTTTGCCGCTCGGTTATGCTTGCACAGTTCGCCTGCGCAAGCAAGACTGAACGTGTGGAGCAGGCAGGCTTCAGTCATCCACCAAGTGCACAGGTGATAGGTCGTCGTTTAGGCAATTTATGTACGTCATTACGCAATAATTATGTCTCGCAAACGAAATGCAATTTTGGAAGAATTAATTTTATTATATAAATCGGAGCCCTGTATTTGGCGAGTGAAGGATAAAGACTATCATGATCGTAATAAAAGAGCGGCAGCTTATGAGAAACTTGTAACAAAATTAAGAAAACTTGAGAAAAATGCGACAAAAGAGGATGTTATCTTTCAAAACAAGATGGTATGTTGGGCACCATATGCCATGGATTGCTCCTTCAGAGGAAGATGCTAAAAGATGAGCTTCAATCGCTAAAAACAAAGTATCCTGAGACTACAACGGATATAAAGAAAATTCTTGAGGAAGGCTCAAAACTGAGGTCAATCTCTAACGACGTTCAATTTGTCTGTGGCAAACGCGCGGAGACGATAGAATTACAGCGACGCACCTTTAAGCCTAAAAATGAAGTTCTTTCGTGCGCTTTGAAGCAGATCCCGCCGAGTGGATCCCATCTATTTGAGGAGAAGTCTCTATCAGCTCTTCTTAAGGACAATGGAGGTGCCAAGCAGGTCGTTCAAACGAAACAATTTAAATTCCCCTTTAAACGGGAAAATCATGCAAGTCAAGCAGCGTATCGCCCTCGTGCAGAAACATCCCAACGATCAAATACCTCATTTCGTCGCCCCAAGCAAATGTCTCACTTTCCTGGGACGCAACAGACTTCTCAAAAGAGAAATTTAGGGTTATGCCATACCGTTTGTAAAAAAAACCCCGCTAGTTCCATTAAGCAAGAGGGTAATAAAAAGATTCGAGACAAAAATATCTCCCTCAATGTCAATGGAGATCCGTGCCCTACTTCAGGCCGGCGGCGTCGTAGAATACCCCAGAGTGCGAACAGGGTTTTTGTCTCGAATGTTTTTAATACCAAAACAAAACGGAAAGGTGAGGCAGATCTTCGATTTGAGGCGCTTTAAATCTTTACTTGAATCCGAGGAAGTTTCGGCTTATAAACCAAAGTCAGGTTCCAAGTTTCCTTCAACCTCAGGATTATCTAGTCAAACTAGATTTATCCCAGGCCTACTTCCACATCCCAATCAAAAAGAGTCACAGAAGGTCTTATTGGTGATGGTGACACCACCCACAACATAGGTTGTATGTATCCCACTATTCGCTTTTAATAATAAAAGCAATTTGTAAAAAATATTTAAATGTGCGAATTCATTATGCGACAAAAACAATTATAAATAACAATGATAATATCAGAAACCATTACACTATAGATATTTATGCTACTAGTGCGGAAAGTATGTGATTTCCGATGAGGGTCAATTTATTCACGAGCGAGCAAAGCGAGCGAGTGTATAAGCCATCGTATAAGCCGACACGAGTCGGAAATCATCTTTCGCACGTGTATCATACAAGATTTTACAATGCATTGTGCAAGAAAAAAAAACAGTTATATTAAAAAGGCGTATAAAATGGCGGGCTTCTTAAACACATGCGCGCCGAAAATATTATGTACTGCATGCGCGCGCATGTGCAAAGCTATCTTGTCGAATCGCAATAAGGCACGAGTAAAATGTGTTCAGCCACGCAAATTTATAATTAATATTTGAAAGTAATTTATCAATAAAAATCAATTTCTAAAGTACTTATACTAATTATAAACGATCATATCCGATCCGGCCATATTGGATTACATTGGGTATGTATACATAGATAGGTACATACAATAAGTTATTTACTAAAAGGTGCCTGTATGGTAAATCATCGGGTATAATACAAACAATGTTTGCAGCCCTGCCACATCTGATGCTCAACCTAAAGGAGTAAGAGAGCCTTTCACTGCTGTGGCCACCAATGATTGGATAGGACCAGGAGGATCGGTCCTTACCATGGCTTTAATTCATCAGGTGCCACCATCTAATGCTGAAAAGAACAATGATGTCACCATGAATGCTACAGAATTGGAACATCGTTCAGATACGAACGTACCTGAGGGGATTTTTGAGAACGTCGCTTCGGATAATGCTACAGAATTGGAACATCGTTCAGATACAAACGTACCTGAGGGGATTTTTGAAAACGTCGCTTCGGATAATGACATAAGGAACTACAGCGGGTATGCTCTTCTTAGTCACTTTTATTTGCTGTAAAATTTTACTATAAGTGTTAGAACATTAATGAATGCCAATTTAGGGATACCAACTGAGATATTTCGTATTAGTTGATATCATTTTATTTATCATGAAACATATTTTGTTTAAACAGAAATATCACTCCAAGTTCAACATCAAGCTGCTCGCTAAACATCGACAACGAGGACGAAAAACATATTTCAGGTCGACGTTTATTTGACGTGAAATATTTATTTCAGCAAATGGCAGCTATAGACCATAGCCCATTTAGTTGTACGTTTAAAGACTTACTGTTTGTCGAGGAATATATTTCAGGGTTTAAATCAAATTTTGTTTTCAAATGTAGAATGTGTGGGGTAAAAGAAATAATAAAAAATGAGAAAAGCGATATCAATCAAAAAGTGGTGCAAGCAGTTGTTTGTTCTGGTAGTGTATTCGCTCAGTTAGCAGAATATAGCGCACATTTGAACATGCCATGTTTGAGCGAAAAAACCTTTATTAAAGAAAATATGCTGCTAGGGGATATTCTGCATGATGTTGCCCTTGAAAGTATGGTATTGGCCGGCTTAGAAGAAAGAGAACTCGCGATTAAAAATGGTAACATAGATGAAGACGGTGTACCTTTTATAATTGTCGTTGCGGATGCCTCGTGGGGCAAACGCTCATACCGTGGCAGTAATTATAATTCTTTGTCTGGAGTAGCCACTATCATTGGTTTTGAAACGAAAAAAGTCTTATTTTTAGGCATAAGAAACTCTTACTGCTCAATTTGCGCAATGGCAAAGACTAGGAATATTGAGGCCAAAGGGCACAAATGCTTTAAAAACTGGTCGGGAACATCAACTGCAATGGAAGCCGATGGTGTAGTAGAAGGGTTCAAATGCAGCATAGAGGTGCATGGGTTAAAATTCACCAAACTTATTGGTGATGGTGACAGCAGCGTAATTAGTGCATTAAATGAAGCCCTACCTTATGGCCACACGACTATGATAGAAAAAATTGAATGCAGTAATCATTTATTAAGAAATTATTGTACCAAATTAAAAAGTTTAGTAAAAAAACTGAAAACCGTCATGGTTTAGTCCCGATTACTTTGAGAAAGTGCCTGGAAAAAAATATTTTGCGTTTACGTAAAGCTATAAAGGGGGCAGTCGATTACAATTCAAAAATAGCAAATCATACTCTAGTGCAAAGAGTAGCTATGTTGCAAGAAGATCTAAGAAATGGCCCTTGTCACATTTTTGGCGATCATAGTGGCTGCAAACTATATTTTTGTAAGGGCCCACAACCGGGCGAAGAAAATTTGGTTACCAGAATGAAAGAATGCGGTCTGTGGTACGACATTTATTCATCTTTATCTCATATACTAAATAATACGGAAAGTCTTCTAATTGATAAAAACAATAATATTGTTGAGAGCTTTAACGGAATAATAGCTAAATTTGTCGGGGGGAAAAGAATAAATTATTCGTCACGTGGCTCTTATGAGGCACGATGTTATGCAGCTGCAATAAAACATAATACTCAAAGCTTAGTAGAAACTTTGAACAAAACAAATGAATCTAACGAAACAAATGAATTTTTAATAAAGTATGTAGAAAAACACAAGCAAATTTTAAAAAGAAGATCCAGAAGTGACAGGAAAGCCAAACGAGTTAGAAAAAATACGGGAGCTGATGAACATTATGGAGATATTGAGGCCGAGGCAGACTTAGAGGCGACTGTACTTGAAAATAAAAAGGAAATGTTTTTGAAAGGTCTTGATAAGACACAAGGTGAAGTGTTAAAAAATAGAAAGGGAAACCATAGGTCAAGCATCAAATCCTGAGTGGGTGAAACAAAGAAAGTTGAGATTAACTGCATCAACATGTTTGGCCAAGTATGTAAAATGAAAGCATCGACTTGTTGCAAAAATACAGTAAAAACATTACTTTATTCAACATTCAAGGGATGTGATGCCACACGATATGGAAATAGAAACGAACCTATTGCAGCAAAAGAGTTCGAAACATTGTTGGGAATAAAAATCACACCATGTGATCTTTTCATTGATGTCGAACATCCCTACCTAGGCGCAAGTCCTGATGGACTAATTGGCGAAGACTGTATATTAGAAATAAAATGTCCATCTGCAGCAGCAGGCATGATGGCAGAGGAAGCTATACAGCAAAAAAAAAATACTTTTTGCATTTTAGGAGAAAAAGGGATTAAATTGAAACGGAATCATAACTATTGGTATCAAGTGCAAGGTCAACTAAATATAAGTAAGAGAATATATTGTTATTTTGTAGTGTGGACTCCTAAAGGAATGTTATATGAGAAAATAGAACAAGATCAGCAATTTTGGCAGTCTAATCTAAGTTTATTGAAACAATTTTACTTGCAATGCATTTTACCTGAAATGATTGACCCACGATTACCAAGAAAACTACCCATTCGAGATAGAATAATCGAACCAAATGCAGTAGAAGATGAAAGACCAGAATAAAGATAGAATGCCAGTTGCCAGAAAGAGCCAGCTGAAGAATAATACGTTTATTTATTTTATATTTTAAAACCCGAAAAGCATCACCAAGCATCAACCAGCTTACGTACGTACGTCAGTGCCGATACCTATTTGATGTTTATTTTATTTATTTTATTTTATTTTATTTATTTATGGAAAACATACAGCTTTCTTTTCTCATATAACAATCAGATCAGACACATTACATTAGCCAGTTAAGTTTTCACTCAAAGTTATACATGCATTGAGCAAACAACAATGTTAGGTTAGGTTAAAACTACTCGAAAATGGAAGCTAATAATAGTTACATAAGGAAGTAATAATACTTGCTAACTTAATTTATGTTTGTGATTTTATGGTTGACCATTATTTACAGGTATATTGTAAAGTAGTGGCTAGTAATAATTACTAGTAGAGCTGTTCATAATAATAAGGTTTATTATTAAATAAATCCGAAGTACATGTATGTAGCAGAACCTGATTATTTTACATTTTCATATAACGTGTTACGAATATATTTTATTCTTACACTATTTTCTAAAACATATTCCTGTTGGTGTTCATATACTTCTATTATGACTGTAACACGGTCATGTTATTATGTGTTGTTGATAGTTATTTATTTTTATAGTATTATCTTTACAATAATGTGTGCACTTTCTAAAACTTGAAACTTTTATGACTATTATGACTGCAAATTACTGTGATATAAAGACAATTTTTATTGCTCTAAGTATAATAATATATTTTTTTTACTAATAAATATATACACTCGACAATTTAAATACTTTTATTATTTAATCTTGCGTTGAACTAGTTCATTTATTTTTTCTGGTAAAAATAGTCCATTTTATCTGGATTATAATTGAAGTAGGTAGGTATGTCATTAATATGCTAGAATTCATTCCAACCTATTCAACCGATTTTATAAAGTTATTGTAATTATCTTCACCCCATAACGGTGCCAACCCCATAAAGAGGACCATTCCTTTTCTGTTGTATAATAAGTATCAGCGAATAACTAAATGATGAAGCGCGCCGCCGCCGCCTGCATTGCAAGTAAACAAAGTAAGTACCTAGGTTACATATTTTTTACAACTGTTCTTATCAGTGCAACGAGCCGTCGCGTCGTCGTCGCCACGCGAGAGGGGTTTCGCGCGGGTGCCGGCGCGGCGGTGTGTGACGAATTCTCTGTCTCGTTTTTTTAGCGCCCTTTCTCTTTCTCGACGAAATAGCAACACGACGAAGCGCGTCGGTAGGCAACTCGCTGTGGAGTTCGCCCGCGCCTCCAGTACCACATTCATTCTACAAGCTCATCATCATGCTTTTGGCAATCACCATAGATGCAAAACCAATCTATGTGATAAAAAAGGAAAACTAGAACAAGATGATATTCCAAATGATTTTTCGAAAATCTGAAACAAGTAATGCAGCGACACCCATCATTTGGAAATGGAAGCAGGATATACAATTTAGACGAAACCGCAACAACAACTGTACAGCGTCCCCAGAAAGTACTTGCACCGACTGGCCAAAGTGTATGCAAGATCACCAGTGGTGAACGCGGAATTTTAGTGACAACTTGCTGCATCGTGAGCGCAACGGGCCACGCGTTGCAGCCAGCCATAGTGTTTCCTAGAAAAAAAAATCAAGACCACATGCTGCAAGGCGCTCCGTCTGGGACCCTTGGCTTGGCGGCACCGACGGGTTGGATGAACAGTGAGATTTTTGTGGACGTTATGAAGCATTTCATACAATTAACTTCTGCTTCTAAAGACAATCCTGCGTTGTTGATAATGGATAATCACGAGAGCCATTTATCACTCGAAGCAATAAATCTGGCTAAATCTTCAGGTGTAACCATACTAACCCTCCATCCACACACGACTGCAAAAATGCAACCTCTAGACGTTGGTCTTAACGCGCCATTTAAAACTTTTTATAATTCTGCGGTAGACTCGTGGTTGATGCGGAATCAGGGAAAAAACTTCACATCGCTGAATGTGTAGGACAAGCTTATTTAAGGGCAATGACTCCTATAAACATTGTAAACGCATTTAAAAAGTGTGGAATAGGTATATTTACCAATAAATAAACCAACTGGGTGGTCCCCGGCAAAACAGAACTTTGGAAAAATGGTCCCTCATGCATAGAAGCTTAAGAATATACGCTAAAGTTTGTGACGATGAATGGATGGATTGGATGAAAGAAAAGCTTTATTTTGTTACTCTTTCATGAAAAAAGTACAGAATGGATTTTAATGAAACTTTACAATAATACAGAAATCAGAATAACACAGGCTACCTTTTACTGCGGGAAAATTGATCATTCCCACGGGAAAAACTGTTAGCTCTGGTGGTGCCGCGGGGCGGAGAGCTAGGTATTTCAATCGAAACTTTCAGTCCTTGTCGTAATGCGGTCCTGTGTTTTGTATTGGTGTGTGAAATGTTTGTTTGTAGTAAAATTGCCACGCATTTGGATTCGATATGTTAACTCTGCTAACCTTATTATGTTTGTGGTTGAAATCTTAATAATAATTGTTATTTATGATTTTATTTCATTTTTTTTTTTTGAACATTTCAGACATTTTTCTGTACTTAACAAATTCCTCTGAAGATGGAGATGAATTAGTACTATCTGAATTGAGACAGAGTCAATCAAACACTTATGAAACCCATTCAAATGAAAACTCGTTGAAAACAATTAAACAACAGTTAAAAGAATCTATTCAAGACTCTTTATCAAACACAAGAGCTTCGTCTACGACCAGAAATTTGGTTGACATAACTTCAAAAATAGAAATGGTTCAATATGACCGAGGAGGTCCCAAATCGATGCACTTGACCCAAGCATACAAATTTCGTAAATCAATTCCACCATCGAGCGTTGAGTGCGAGCGCGTTTTTTCCAGTGTCCACACCTTAGGGTATTTTACCCTAAATTTAGGGCATTTTTACGCGTTTAGGGTATGTTTTAGGGTAGAAAATTGTTTAGGGTAATTTTTCAGGGTAAAATAAATATATAGAGATTTTTTAGAGAACGTGTGTTTCCGAACGTACTAACTTGTTGTCACGCTGTACCGTTCTTTACTAAAGACTAGGCTGTATGGCCCTTGATCATTGCCTATCCAGAAAGGATGAATAAAAACAAAAAACCGCCGTCGCCGCCGCCGTCTTCCGCTAGCAATAGACAACAATGTACTTTTCTCTTTCACACTCGAAGGTTTGTATACGCGGAAGAGAGATATCGTATGCGGAGTGAGAGAAACCGGTTTATTCATGTATGCCATCCACCACCATCTTTCACATCTTTTCTGATGTTACAACATTTGATGCTGGTGAGGTACAGCTTAAAATAAATTATATGTCTTGCGTTACATTTACTCCAACAGACGCGATGTTGAAAAAGTTTACGAATGAAATGTACGATTTCAAGAAAAAAGTTACTTACTGCAGATGACATAGAAGCCCAGGCTACTATGGATGCATTCCAAGAATGTTTAGAAACGGTGTAATATTAACCTATTAAATTTGATTTAAACGTAAATTGATTTGTTTTTATTTTAAAACTTTTTGTAAAAAAATTTAGGGTAAAAAAATAATAAAAGTGCCTAATTTAGGGTAATTTCGCCGAGCGTTAGGGTAAAATAAAAATCTGAGGTGGCAACACTGGTTTTTTCTGCTAACCGCTTTTTTTGTAACCATTTGCGATGCTCATTTAACACAACACATTGGATGCTCTCAGCTTCATGCATTTTTACTATTTTAATAAAAACACATGAAGCTCAGCTATGAGAGAGATTACGAAATTTTATTTTTTATATTTCTTCATTTTTGGTGTCAAATTATAACTAAATACATTAATTTATACGTACGTATACTATTTGTTTTATTTAAAAAAAATTTATTCGAAATTCGAACCGTCTAGCGATTCTTTAATTCTAGTTTTTTTACCTACTTCTTTTTTCTCTCGTCGAACTTCGTACCTCCTAACAGCCGATTCTTTAATTTTTTTAGTTTTATCTCTGTAAGAACCATCCTCGTACTTCAAGGAACATTCTAAAAAGCATTAGCGAAATCGGTTCAGCTGTTTTTGAGATTTGCGCTTAGCAACACATGTAGCGATTCTTTTTATATTATGATTTGAAAATATTCGAAAAGTTCAAAAACCTCGATTATTCGAATAGTATCAAATACAGTATTCGAAAAACTCGAATACTAAAATCGAGCGAATATTGCATGCCCTACTCCTGTTTCATCTACAAGTTGGGTTGAAAAAAGAAAACTACCTAAGCATACCGTGTTACTAAATGTTTAAAGTCATTTTTAAACATCGGTGTAGGAGCACCTTCCAACGTTATTCAGATGTTGAACGTCAACTGTTTTGTGATTTTTTTAATAGCTCAAGTCCCAATGGAAGTTGTTCAGGAGGCAGATATTCTTGAAATTCCCCCTGCTGCAGTAGAGGTAGAAGTTGTTACAAATTCATGTGAGATACAAGCAGAAGTGATTTCACTTACTCTTTCTCTATGTACAAGTTGGGATGAAAAAACAAAATTACCTGAGATTACTGCAAGTACGCTATGTGACTAAATGTTTGAAGTATTTTTTCAACATTGGTGTAGGAGCATCTTTTACCATTTAGTAGGGAGGCGGAGTTACAAAAAGTCGTCAAATAACGATTTTCGTTGGACTGAGCAGTATTATACCAACAAGTGGTATCGTTGGATTCAGTGATGTTTCTTTAGTAGGAAAAGTGACGTTGTCGCTTTCTAAAGTGGTGGAGTGACGTATTATGACGTCACAAAGATGGCGACTCCTAGTCTCAAATTCGGTCGATATACTCAGTAACTACTTAACCTATCACGACGTGAGAGGTGTCATATGAAAGGTATTTTAATACTTAACAAAAGATGTCTAACAATGTTCAGTGTAATTTGTATAATTTGAAAGATAATATTAAAAATATGAAAAAAAAATTGTGTTTTCTTTTTTATAAACAAAAAAACGCAATTTTATTGGTTGAAACTATTAAAACTTTATTAGAAAGTTATCTTGCTACGTCTTTCATCTATAACATGAACTTTGAATTTTTGAAATTGGTTGATAAATGACTACGCAACAACCATTTTACTACAGGCCCAACAAGCGTGCGAGAGATGACTCACACCTTATAGGGAATTTCGTGCAAATATTTGTATAGGAACCACTTTAAATTGGACGAGTCAATGAAACTTTGTACAATAGGTGGTCTTGAGTAGAAATCCACCGTGAACCATCACTCTCACCCCTCTCAAGCCGGGGGGAGAGGGGTAAAGTCGAGTTTCACCGCCCTTCTTGTTGACGCTTATATTTCTAAAACCGTATGTGCTAGGACAAGTTTGGTATCATTTTCGGATAACTCGTTAACGTAGAATTCATTTTTGATATTATAAAATAGGGTTGCCATA
Source organism: Teleiodes luculella (assembly GCA_948473455.1). Lineage (NCBI taxonomy): Eukaryota > Metazoa > Arthropoda > Insecta > Lepidoptera > Gelechiidae > Teleiodes > Teleiodes luculella. Next base: position 4,858,177 of record OX419603.1, read on the forward strand.
CAAAAAAACTAAATTATATGATAAAATTCGCAAAACACGACTGAAGTTTTTCTACATAAAAGTCATTTGCTTTCCCATGGGATGGTATGATGTCGATGCACAGAAAATATGGTCAGGTAGCAGCATTCACAGGTATTACAAATATATAACATAATTGCAAATTCCTTTATAAAAAATGGTTTAATAAAAATTGTATGCGCGGCAGACGAGTGTATAGACATGGAACTAGCTCCGAGACCAAATTAGTCCCAAAAACAGCGGTGGTAAGGGATGCGGTGTTATGGCAAAAATGTTGTGAGTGTTGCACAACCCGGTTGCGCCGTAGTAAAACTTGTCGGGAACCTTGGTCAAACTTTGAAAGGTGAAAAAAAAACCAAGACGGCTGATTTCAAGACACTGGCAACCGCTGGCAGGCAACCCAACAAATTAGGTACCAATAGCAAAGTGGGTGCAGACAATATTTCTGTCCAGTAATAGGTTTAAGAATTAATTTTATTTTCCTTGCTACGATTTTTTAACCACTGTTTAATTTCTGCTTGGATTCCATCCACGTCTTTGGAGCAAAAGCTAAAACTGTTGCACTACTGAAACTCGGGAAAGCATTTGAGGACCCCAAAAGCTATTGTCTGTACTGTGTCATTAAGGCCTAAAAATTACTAGAAATAATATGCTACACTACAGCTTGGTCAGAATTATCGCAGTCCAAAAGTCATCTCTGAACAAGCTGCATTCCAATTCTGAACAAAAAAACCCTGTTGTAACAAGATCTTGAACATCACACAACGTATACTTCCGAATGAAAGGGGTTGGCGCCGAGTATCTGTTATTAAATTACAAAGCACAGTCTATTTAGCTGTGTAGGTACTAATCGATCTGCACAGCAGTCTTTAAACATTTTCTAGCCAGCCGAGCTCATTCCTGTACTCCGTAGTACCTTACCTAGGCGTTGCATTGGCTTGATTAAATCGTTCTTTTATAGGCAATGCTGCTTAAACACGCAAGAAGAAAGTGGGTACACGCAATAACCTGCGCCAGCCAACATCAATTTTCCACAAGTTTTTCGATTGTTCGAACTGAATCTCTTTTTTCGCCAGACGATTATACTAGCATCGGTTTACTTTCGGTGAGCACACGAAATAAAACACTCAGGCTGGTATTGCTCTGCTGAAGGTTCGTAGAGACGTGTCCAGCTCTTTGAACATGGCTAAATAAGAAACCGACATCAAACATCCCTTACACCACCACGTGCTGGTTCCTCAATAGGCTTAATATCTATGAAGTGAGATACCCCCAGCTCCAGCATTACACATGTCAAATGGACTGCATCGAAAATACTCCGGACCCAAATCATCCAAAACAAGGAGAACCTTTCCGGTGAAGCTACAACTCGGACACAGTGTGATGTGTTTACTTCAACGAGGACGCTCCTATCACTTGTTCAGCTTATTTCCAATGAAAATGCTTATTTTATTTGCTTATGAATGAGGATCTATAAGAGGCCACGAATAGCGCTTCATTTTTGGTAAAATACTGGTCTTCGCAAATGTTAACCTCACTGTGTCAATTCGATCACAATGAAAAATGCACATGAAACAATTTATTGTAAATGATCCTACTTGCCTACTGTTCATATACTTTCCCAACTTCTAACCCTTAGAATAGTCTTCTACCTCAAACTTACGCTAGCTGATCCGTCAACCTGACGGTGCTGACGAGGCAGCTAAGTATCATTACTTCGAGCAATTAATTAGTATGTTACACACAATAAAGATATCGGCGGAGGGATATGGGATCATCACAACGCTTTCTGAGTTTCAGCAATGTAACAGCTTTAGCTTTTACCCTAAAGACGTGGAACCCGAGCAGAAATTAAAAAGGGATATAAAAAATACAGTAGCCAAGAAAAGAAAATTAGATCTTGTTTCTATTACTGATCTTCAGAAATATTATCTGCCCCGCTTTCCTTTATTTGCTGGGTTGCCAGCGGTTGCCAGTACCTTAAAGTCAGTTATCTTGGTCTGTTTTTTGTCACCTTTCAAAGTCTCACCAAGGTTTCCTACAAGTTTCACTACGGCGCCATTTCTCTATCTCCTACCGTTTGCCCGGGCCGGTCTATCTTCTACATCTTTTATTTTTTTGGAAGGTTGTGTAACACCTACACACAACATTTCTGCCATAACACCGCATCCCTTACCACCGCTGTTTCTGGGACTAATTTGGTCTCGGAGCTAGTTTCATGTCTATACACTCTTCTGTCGCGCATACAATTAACTTTTTAAATCCATTTTTATAAAGGATTTTGCAACATAAGTTATATATTTGTAAAGCCTGTGAATGCTGCTACCTGACCATGTTTTCTGTGCATCGAAATCATATCATCCCATGGGAAAGCAAATGACATTTATGTAGAAAAACTTCAGTCGTGTTTTGCGAATTTTATCATATAATTTAGTTTTTTTGTATGGCAACCCTATTTTATAATATCAAAAATGAATTCTACGTTAACGAGTTATCCGAAAATGATACCAAACTTGTCCTAGCACATACGGTTTTAGAAATATAAGCGTCAACAAGAAGGGCGGTGAAACTCGACTTTACCCCTCTCCCCACGGCTTGAGAGGGGGGAGAGTGATGGTTCACGGTGGATTTCTACTCAAGACCACCTATTGTACAAAGTTTCATTGACTCGTCCAATTTAAAGTGGTTCCTATAAAAATATTTGCACGAAATTCCCTATTAATAAGGTGTGAGTCATCTCTCGCACGCTTGTTGGGCCTGTAGTAAAATGATTGTAGCGTAGTCATTTATCAACCAATTTCAAAAATTCAAAGTTCATGTTATAGATAAAAGACGTAGCAAGATAACTTTCTAATAAAGTTTTAATAGTTTCAACCAATAAAATTGCGTTTTTTTGTTTATAAAAAAGAAAACACAATTTTTTTTTCATATATTTAATATTATCTTTCAAATTATACAAATTACACTGAACATTGTTAGACATCTTTTGTTAAGTATTAAAATACCTTTCATATGACACCTCTCACGTCGTGATAGGTTAAGTAGTTACTGAGTAAATCGACCGAATTTGAGACTAGGAGTCGCCATCTTTGTGACGTCATAATACGTCACTCCACCACTTTAGAAAGCGACAACGTCACTTTTCCTACTAAAGAAACATCACTGAATCCAACGATACCACTTGTTGGTATAATACTGCTCAGTCCAACGAAAATCGATTTTTAAATACTTAGCCTCCCTACTAATTATTCAAATGTAACTTGTAAATTTTTTGTGCTTTATTTATTACTTCAAGTGCCATTGGCAGTGGCTCAGGATGCAAATATCATTACAGTTCCCCCTGCTATGTGATCAAAGGCCTACAAATACGGGTGCACTCAAACTTTTACGAGAGGGGTCCGGGCCCCTCGAAGGTGCCAACCATTATTTTGTTGACAACGGTCAAAAGGTTTTTACCATCTACGATGTGCTACATTTGTTTAAATCAATGAGGAATAACTTCCTCAACCATGGAGCAAAAAAAATGTGTGGAAAGAAAGGAAATGGGCCCATCTCCTTGAAGTAGAAAACGAAAATAAAAATTTTCTTTATTTATCTAAAATATCCGAAGCACCCGTAAACCCGAAATATAAAACAAAAATGAGGGTAAAATACGCAGCACAAATTCTGAGCAATACAGTTTCAGCTGTTTTAAAACTTTTATCAAAAGCAGAGAGACGTTGACAAGAAACAAAAGCTGATGGAAACTGCAGAGGTCGTTCAATAATTGGATACACTCTTTGATATAACTAATGGTCCCTCGGGACCAAACGACACAAAGAAGAAAAGGCGACAAAATGTTCGAAAAAAAACCAACCACCTCAACGTCTGGGCCGAAATTGAAACAATTTAATTTGTAAACAGGAAAAGTGGAAAGCCTTCCAAACATGTCAAATGTGTCGAAGGATTTAAAACGACACTAAAAAGCCTACCTACGTGTCCACCAATAGCTGTAATAGATGTAATGACGTTGAAAAAATACGAACAAATACGAAAATTTCTGGGTCTTGTCTCTTCCATTCAATATATTTCTTGGTGTATGGTAGAACTGACTCAACTTGCAGTATCTGATCTGCTATAGTTGCATACGTTGCTGAACATTGGGACGAAATGCAAGTATACACGTGTGATGCTGATGGTGACGTATAGGTACACGACCGCGCAATCCTACACGAACGATATGATGCAAATGCAACCCACTACTTACGGCTCAGCTTCTGAGCTTATGGCTGCTGGGAAAATCTATCCCTTCATTTTTGAAGTGTATGAGAACGGTATACTAAAGGGCTCCTTTGGCGATACTGGCCAAAAAAGTGTTTACGTTTTACCGGTAGTTACTTAAGCGGCCACTACGATGTTCTCATTCCTATACGAGATGCCTCTCCATATTCTTCCCCCTTTCATCACATAACATAAAATTATGTAACATCAGATACTGCTCTATGTACTCCTATGACTTAAACTCAAATATTTTGTGTATTATTTTATGTAAATTATTGTAGTGTATATTAATTTGTGTATTATTATATTTTGTCCAATAACATTAGTAAAGTTCTCTTTATATTTTTGCCACTAATGGCGGAGCCCCCCGATCCGGGGTGATCTGGTAAAGATTCCCCTGATGTTGCCCAGGAAGTAACTATTTCTATTAGCAAGGACTGTTCGAGAATGGACACAGATGGTTCTATGTCATCACACTCTGCTACCAAGCGTAAACTTTCCACTGCCGCCGTCTGGATCTGCAAGCATTGCAACAAGGGGGCATAATATTACTTGACAATAATATTATGCCCCCTCCAAATACACAGAAATATACGACCACAAATGATCATAATAACCCTCAAACTAATGGCATTTCTTCACAGAAGCCTTCGCTAGCAAGACCAATCTATCAGCCTTCAGATACTGCTCCTTATGTTGTACATGTCTAAAAACAGACATTAACACCCAATGACGGTGTTACATTACACACAGTTACATTTGGCCGCATCTTAAAAAAAATATTTAAGGGAATCATCAACGGAAGTCTCAAACGTAATGGCAGAAATTTCCTTCTCCACCTTCGAAGACGCTAATGTGTTCTTGGAAAGTGAAAAACTAAAAACTGAAAACTGTAAAATATTTATACCTACTTTTCAGTAACAGAGTCAGATTTTCAGGTCAGAGGACGAAATAAAAGAAAATATCACTATCCCTATATATAGGATGTGGTAAGATACTTAGAGTGCGGAGATTAAATAGGAAAGTATCATCTGAGAGTGGCAGTCAGTTAAACGCACCGTTTATATCAGCGGCTCGAGAGTCATCGAACAGCAGGTCAAACAATGGCAATACAGCATGTGCAAATAAAACAGCCGAGAGTATAAAGCTACCGAGCTACCTACATTCAGCGGCAAGTACGAAGAGTAGCGGACTTTCTACGACTTGTTCACGTCAGTGGTGCATACAAATAACTCTATATCTTCAGTTCAAAAGTTGCACTATTTGAACAGCTGTCTTTCTGGCGAGGCGGAGAAGTTACTACGGAATATTTCTACTACTGAACTAAATTATAGCGAGGCTTGGCAGCAATTAACAAAACGATACAACAACAAGCGATACAACTGTAATGCTATCTTCAACACTCTGTTCTCACAAAAACTATACAGACAGAATCGGCGAGCGCTATAAAATTTATTTTTTAGAGGCCTCTTTTAAGGGTGCCCTTTAAATTGCATAACATAAATATCCCTATTATGAAAATCCATAACAGACTTGCCATAACTTTAAATAGTATAACAATTAGAATCCATAATTCAAAAATACATACCATTATTTAGCATAACTATTAAAATCCATAATTGTATAATCTTTCAAAAAAATAAATTTAAGATATTTTGGTAAAAAAGAAGATAAGAGAAACAGCATTTTTGGTGATATAAATAATAATTTAATATATGTTCTTAATTATTATACATACTATCAGTATTCATATTAAAGTTAGGGCTTTTAAATATATGTATTTCAAAATTATGGATTTTAATCGTTCTGACATTTATCGATTATGGATTTTCGATATATACATTTTCAATTATGGGCTTTAATATAGACCCCTCTTTTAAATGTTCTGTGGTTTAACATCGGTTTTTCATCTCCAGCAAGTGATGTTTGCACAACATGTACCTTATTGACCTATAAAATTAAAGCTGAGCAGGACCCACAAAAGAAACAGTATCACATAACAGAAAAAAGAATACACAAGTTGAGAGCTAATGCTTTTTACTTTTTTACCAATTATTAAGACAAGAAGTTGATAATTCTTATTATTTTTGTTTTGACTTACAGCAAGTTATGCCTTTACCAAAAACACCAATTCAAGACAGTTTTTATGCTAGACAAATAAGTTTTTATAATTTTTGCAATTGTAAATGATAACGGAAAAGACCCAGATTTTTATTGCTGGACGGAAGACATGGCTGGTAGGGGCTCAATGGAAGTGGGTTCTGCCTTGTTCAATCATTTGAACAGTCTCTTTAAAAGGCATACAAAGTATCCGCATGTTTTGTGACGGGTGTGGTTAGTGTTATGGTTAATAAAGGAGTCCCCGCCACCTTTGAAAGAAATTCTCATAATTTTTCCTGTGAGTGAGTACATTCCTTTCTTCATTATTAGTGATGCAACGAATAGGAATACGAATATTCGTATTCGGCGAATAGTAGACAATTACCGAGTAGTAGACATTTACCGAATATTCGTATTCGGCGAATACTTAAAAACTAATATTTTACGTACAAACGCAACTGTAATTACTGGCAGACTTGAAAAACACGCGTGTAAAAATACGCGCGCTAACAACATACCGAAACATGTTTTGTTTCAAGATGTTAAAACTAGATGAGATTCAACATATCAAATGTTGAAGAGATTACATGAACAACGCATAGCGATTCAAGATGTTTTACTATCTCTACCAAATTGTCGTCATGAAATCACAGCAAGGCAATGGGCTCTTATGAGTCAAATCATTGATATTTTGGCCAATTTTGAAGAAGCTACTAAAGAGCTAAGCAAAGAATCAACGACGTTATCTCAAGCAATCCCAATAATATTAAGTCTAAAATCTTGCTCAATAAAATTTCAAATGAACCTTCTTCTCATCCTGATGTAAATGATCTGGCAAACTCTCTATTCAATGGACTTTCGAATAGATTTGCGTTTATGGAAAGTGATGAAACTTATCTATTAGCAACGATTCTTAACCCACGGTTCAAAACAACAGTATTCGCTAAAACCGATCGATCAGTTCTTAGCGCTACTTTTGATGGCAGAGAGGCCGTAAGAACGACAAGACCTCCAGAAGAACCTCAACCGTCGACAAGTAGAGGAATTTGGCTAGTATGCCAAGAAATAATTGAAGAGGCTGAAATGGAAGAGCCAATTTCAATATTTTCTGGTGAGTATGAAAAAAAAGTAAGAAAAGTTATTAATAGGTAATAGGTACTCTTTGTCATCTACATAGTACACTAAAAGTTAAATTTAATTTCAAAATGTCTTTTTACGGGGGTTCCCAAATTTATCGCCGACTGCTGATCCACTGGCCTTTTGGCGAGAAGATGTGCATTTTCCAAGTCTGAAAAAACTTGGCCAAAAATATTTTTAACTGAAGCCATGTTGTACAGTCGCCTCAGAAAGACTTTTTTCAATGGTTGGGAACATTCAGACTGAATAAGAAATCGCCTTAAACCAGAAAATCTACAAATTTTATGTTTTATAAATAAACATTTGCTTGTTGTAAATTTTAATTATTAGAAGAATAAAAAATTATCAAATAAATTAGTCTTTTATTACCATGGCGAGATATTCGTATTCGTATTCGTAAAAGTACTATTCGTTACATCACTAGTATTAATGTGTTTTATTTTTTTCTATTATTAAAGCGTTAGCCTTTTATGAGCCTGCTACAATAAATATTGTTTACACTAGATAATAAATTGAATGCTGTATACCTACAACACTATTACTACCATGTTGCCAGCAATGACGAAAGCAAAGTGTCAAAAGTTTTTGAATACTTTTCCAATTTATGGAACTCACATCTCTTAAAACGTAGCGATTATATCCTCATTGGTTCGGACTCTTAAAGCGAAGTTATTATATGCTCAGTGATGTCAAGTGACTATGGCATATGGTCAGGGGGTGATCACTTTCGTGTAGGTGAACCTCAAGCACACATAGACAAAAGTATGGTAGTTGCTCTGGTTTGTGTTTGACCATTGTTGGCACGGATTACAGAATGGTAATTTCAAAAGTTGATGATTTTAGAGAAATTATGGAATATTATGAACTTACCAAGAAATGCACTTTACTAAAATAAAAAAAGGATCATAAATTTATTAAAACAATAGTTTATCATGATTTTAAGGTGCAATAAATTATTAGGTAGTTAATATTAATATTGGAAGATTTGAACATGTTATGGCAACATTGAAATGTCAGTTACAAATTGTACTGGTCGGTTGAAAATAATTTTATTTTACTGAATAAGTTTTTTTTTCTTGCGTATGATTGATTACTTTAAATCATCATCAGCATCGGTATTACGTTGAGTTGACCCGTGTCCTCCGTATATACTTCTTTATTAAGTTGAGTTGACCCGTGTCCTCCGTATATACTTCTTTATTACGTTGAGTTGACCCGTGTGTCCTCCGTATATACCTACTTGTTTTGTGATTTAAAACTTGAGCTCGAAGACTTCATTGTGGCAGTTTTTACGATAGTTTGGGAGAAATAGACTCTAATTTTTTTCTGTCTGTTGATTTTGATTTGATTTGTGCATAATGTCTCATATCGGAAGTGAGTGTTAGTCCATAATTGTATTTTTGTCAACAAAAAATCTCAGAGGAAGCGTGTCTAATTTGGGGTATTAAATAAAAATTAAAACCCTTAGCCCCAAGGTAGAATACTTAGAATTTTTCTGAACTTCTTTGCCTCTTCGCTTCACCCTAACTATCTTCATATTTTGTTCAATAGCATGCTAAGCAATTTTGGAAATAATTAATGTTTTAGTTTTTCTTGTTTGATTGCAAAACCTCAAAATTGACTATATTTTCAGGTGTTCCAAGTGTGGCGCCACTCAGGCGACAAGCCCTGAATTGAGGATGCAACGATTTCCAGCGCTTAATAAAAGTTATGAAAATGTTTACCAGTAAGTAGTGTGCTTAGTTAAGAAATATTTTTTTAAGTAATTACAAATTATCTCTTGGTATTTTGTAATAGACATAAACAAACAGTGCCACTATTTGTAAACAAATCACAAGTGAAGTCCTAACCATAATTTATTATCGTAAAATTTTTCGGACCCCTTTTGCTTGGACAGTGGATAGGTACCCAGCCCACATACAAATACTAATCCACATAATCTATTTTTATTTTCAGATTAATGTCATGGGCAATGTTTTGCTATCCACAAAAAGACTGGTTTGACTTGAAAGCCCTTGACGGTTTGCACAAATCAGGCAAAGTGATTTGCAGTAGGAATTTTGCTGATTCCGCATATACTTGAACAGATAAGATCAGATCATAGAAATTTGCAATGCCGTGTGTAGGTGAAAATGTGGAAAATCTCCATGAGCCTAAAGCTGGACCTTCTCGTGATTACAACACAACCCTAACATCTTACAGGTAAGCAGTAGGCAAATAAATAATTATGAAGTGAGCCACAAACCACGTCAGAAGTTTTAATAACTGGCTCAATAGTTCTGACACTGACACCAGCGTTAATGTTGTCAGTCAATAATCTCACAATCCACATGATGAAGAAGAACAATAAATCCATTGCAAGGATTGCCTTTCAGTGTGAATGGAAGGAAGCTGTCTGATTATACCATCTATAAATTATACCATATATATAATTTCGTCAAGGGGCACGGTAGACTCGATCGAAACCTTATATGAATAACAAAACATAAAAAAATATTGATTTCGAGTCGACAAAATATATCAGCAAAATTCGGATTGTGGAGAATTTCATTAAATTCTAAATAGTCCATGGAATTGGTACATTTTGAGTTGCATCAAATCGGGCAGTTCTGATTTTTTTATATGTTGTATATAACGAGGTGGTAATGACAAATATAATTTTTCCAACTCGAAAGCCTTCCGGAACATTGTAAAATTCATGAAAAACCATTAAATTTTTCAGTTTTTGCCATTTTTTACCACCAAGGACCCGTTTTACGGTAGAAGTCACTATGAATTCTTTTAAAGTAGACTAAATTTGCAACAAAATGAGAATAGTTGGGTCTCGATAAGCTGAATAGTTTCAAAGATACAGCTGTTCAAATGTTTGCAAAAAATTTGTATTATGGTTTTGTTTTTTTTTATTATAAATAATTATATACCCTATACTATATATAAAAATAATAAAAAGCACACCTTTAGTAGAAAAATATTTTTGACAGACACCCTAAACTCTAAATTGTATTATTTAAGAAATTTTGCAAACATTTGGAACAGCTTGTATCTTTGAAACTATTCAGCTTATCGAGACCCAACTATTCTCATTTTGTTGCAAATTTAGTCTACTTTAAAAGAATTCATAGTGACTTCTACCGTAAAACGGGTCCTTGGTGGTAAAAAATGGCAAAAACTGAAAAATTTAATGGTTTTTCATGAATTTTACAATGTTCCGGAAGGCTTTCGAGTTGGAAAAATTATATTTGTCATTACCACCTCATTACATACAACATATAAAAAAATCAGAACTGCCCGATTTGATGCAAGTGAAGACCCCTTTTATGGTACGATTTCCATGTATCAAAAGGCACTGACAAACAAACCGCAGTCGCGATGATAAACAAATCGCCGTCGCCATGGAAATATTGAGTAAATCATAACAAAACTAAATACTTTTCTTCAGTCGTTGACGTTTCGCGAAAATATTGATTTTCACAAGCGGCTCTCCCATCTCTCTCGTTTTTCACGCTTTTTTATGATATACTCTTTGTTATTTGTTTTTTACTACTGACAGAAACCATAATTATAAATATTCAATTGAATTCAGCAGTGATTTTATTGCTATAGAAGAAGAGGAGCAAGAAAACATTTCAAATGGCTGGCAGACGTAAATATTCAAGCAGGTTTTGTGTCATTCCTGAGTCGGGCGTTGTTGGTTGTTGACCAAATCAACACCCTGTATGACCTAACTATTTTGTTTACTTTTAGGGTCTCCAACATGGTTCGCAAGTATAAACGGAAAACAACCACTAGTTATGATCTTGCAACATTAAAAAAAGCTGTAGATGAAGAACAAAATAAAAAAATAAAATGGCAAGATAAACTCGTACCAAGAGGCAAGCAAATATAAGATACCTCGCACCACTATATGTGATCGAGTAAATAGAAAAAGAGGTGTCGTAAAGGAAACACGTGGACCACCTCTCGTGATTAAAATAGAAAAAGAGCGAAAACTTGCTAATGGTCTGCGAATGTCTGCGAGTTATGGAGAAGTACGGGTTTGGACTTACATCTAAGAAAACACTGGAATTAGTTACCTACCATATATGTGAGTGAAAACAATAACATAGCCCCATTTAAAAACCAACGACCTGGATATGATTGGTTTGCTTCTTTTAAAAAGAGACACAGTTTGTCCTTAAAAAAGCCACAAGCAGTGGAGATGTCCAGGAAAGTTGCATTTCGTTCCATAGAATAGCTCTAATTAAATTGTTAATTGCTCCATCAAGCTGATAATACTAGTGAAAGACGCATTCGCCCCACTTGGGGATATTCCGTCTAAAAATCTCATCTATAGTAAAAACGGCATTTACACACGGAAGTTATTCAAAACGCCATGAAATTGTATTAAAATATAAATGTTGATAAATTTTCCTAACATGGATCACAAGTTATAGCATATGAGAGCTTATAATATGGTTGTTATAACTTATAACCATATTATAATATAATAACAACCATATTATAAGCTCTCATATGCTATAACTTGTGATCCATGTTAGGATTTATCAACATTTATATTTTAATACAATTTCATGGCGTTTTGAATAACTTTCTAACTGTTATAACTTATAACCCAATAAAATTGTGACCCCGGTTGACCCTATTTTTGATGCTAAATTAAGATTGTAATTGTATCAAGTTTTATCACTGTATTTTTATTAAATTTCCAGGACAATAAACAAATTATGCAGCCAGAAACATCATTAAACAAATTCATAAACATCATTGTTTTATTTTGACGAGAACAACAAGGTTTTATTTTGTTTGAGCAACTTTGATTGGAATTTTATTCAATTTGTAATTTATTTTCCTGTGTATCAATCGTAAATAAGACAGTTGCTCAGATAAAATAATAATTCAATCATTAATTAATAGCGGGAATCCTAGGTACCTGAAACCTTAAAATTTTGGGTTGGAGTGTATGTAGCCTTTGGGGCACTATGGGAAAAAGACTTAGAAAAATTTTGATCGAAAAATGGAGTTCCCCATAACCCCCCCTTTTTATTTTATTTTCGGGTGGGGGACATCTAGGGGAACAACTTTTACTGAGGTCACTTTTCCGGGAAATCACCCCCCGCCCCGCGAGAGGTCGAAATGTACACCCCTAAAAAAACACTTAGAAAATTTTTGATCGAAAATTTTTATTCAGTATAACACCCCCTTTTTTTAATTTTACCTGATGGGGGGGACCTAGAGAAGCAACTTTTACGGAGGTCACTTTTTCGAGAAACCACCCCCCACTTAGGTAGAGGTCAAAACGTAAAAAAATGGACTTGTAATTTTTTTCAAAATTTGGTTCTTCGTGACCCCCCTTTTTTATTAGCGGACCGTGTAGGGGGCGACCACACAAACGACTTTGGCTCTTTGCACTTTTGCGCTGCGACGCACCGTTGCCGAGTTACAGCCTATTGGGGGTGTTGGGGGGTGTCGGGGGGTGTTTATTTTTGGTGTAATATCTTTAGGGTGACCACGTGAATCCATTTGGGGCATAAAAAAATGAGGTGGGACGAATTTAGCGTGCTATTGTAGGCCTTGGGGCGAGAAAATAGGGACAGTAAAATTTTCAAAAAAAAAAGTTTCTTCGTGACCCCCCTTTTTTATTGGCGGAGCGTGTAAGGGGCGACCACACAAACGATTTTGGCTCTTTGCACTTTTGCCTTGCGACGCACCGTTGCCGAGTTACAGCCTATTGGGGGTGTTGGGGGGTGTCGGGGGGTGTTTATTTTTGGTGTAATATCTTTAGGGTGACCACGTGAATCCATTTGGGGCATAAAAAAATGAGGTGGGACGAATTTAGCGTGCTATTGTAGGCCTTGGGGCGGGAAAATAGGGACAGTAAAATTTTCAACAAAAAAAAAGTTTCTTCGTGACCCCCCTTTTTTATTGGCGGAGCGTGTAGGGGGCGACCACACAAACGACTTTGGCTCTTTGCACTTTTGCGCTGCGACGCACCGTTGCCGACTTACAGCCTGTTGGGGGTGTTGGGGGGTGTCGGGGGGTTTTTATTTTTGGCGTAATATCTTTAGGGTGACCACGTGAATCCATTTGGGGCATAAAAAATTAGATGGGACAGGAAACAAAAAAGTTCGAAATGGCAGCCACTTTTTCCCATTGTGACTTCAGATTCGTCATCGGAGACCACTAAGGACCCCAGAAGTCGACTTTGGAAGTAATCGGCCCGGAAACAAAAAAGTTCAAAATGGCGGCCACTTTTTCCCATTGTGACTTCTGATTCGTCATCGGAGACCACTAAGGACCCCAGAAGTCGACTTTGGAAGTAATCGGCCCGGAAACAAAAAAGTTCAAAATGGCGGCCACTTTTTCCCATTGTGACTTCTGATTCGTCATCGGAGACCACTAAGGACCCCGGAAGTCGACTTTGGAAGTAATCTGCCTGGAAAGAAAGGAGTTCGTCGTCGACCTAGCGGCGGGGACAGTTGCTGCTACAGCGGCAGTTGCGGCTCTTTATGCCGTTTTTCCCAATTCCAGGGTAAACGCGCTGAATGTCGCGTAACAGGCGGCGGAATCTGGCGGCGTCGCTGGGCAGGGGTCTTAGTATGTTTTGCCGGTACATGTACTCCCCCATGTACCATTTTAGTCAAAGTCAAAGTCAAAAGTCAAAGTCAAAGTCAAAGTCAAATAGTGTTTATTCAAAGTAAGATTTCACAAATCATTTTTTGACGTCAGGGCGGGTTCACAATTTGGCTGTCTTCTGTGGAGAAGAACCCGCCGGAAGAAACTCCACAGGCGTTGCATCTTTTCAAAATATTTTTACATAGGTAATTATTATTTTATACAATTTGATTAATATAACAAAGAGTGCAGCCGAAATATGAAATTAAAGGAAGGCAACCAGTCAAAGTAGAAAAACTAAACTATACAAACAATAAAACAATCGGCAATCGACTAGAGCAGACCAGTCCCCCCAAGCAGCACCACGTTCACGGGATTGACGTATGGGACAGCCATCGCCGGGCTCAACCATATTAGAGGGAACCCAACGACCCGGCCCACACGCCACCGCAAGTCAGGACACTTTAGTGAGCATGAATACTCAGTCAGCCAGATGTTATCACGACAATCTAATTAATGGCTTCCCAATTGCATAGTCGACCGCACTACAATGTTGCACAATTACGTAGGTTTTTACAAACAAATTTTAGTAATAATATTACCTTAGATTAAGCACAGCGTTTCTCGTGTCGAGCTGAAGTCTCTACACACCAAGCTTTCTTATCATTCAAATATTCATCCAATCCATAGTACGCATTCTTACATAGATGCCGTTTCACGTGGCATTTAAACCTTTTTTCTGGAAGATTTACAATATCATCAGGTATTTTATTATAGTAGCGTACACAGAGCCCCACGAAAGAAGTACTGACTTTAGCCAATCTATAGTTATCACGAGCTAGTTTATTTCCATTTCTAGTATTACGTTTGTGAATATCAGAATTCTTTTTAAATTCGTGGATATTTTTCCTAACGTACATAATATTTGCATAAATATATTGGCACGGAACTGTCAAGATGTCTATTTCTTTAAACAGTTCTCTAAGTGATTCCCGCCGACAGCGAAGTTGGTATATTGCCCTAATGGCTCTTTTCTGCAAAATAAAAACTGTGTTAATATCGGATGCCCTGCCCCACATTAAGATACCATAAGACATTACACTATGAAAGTAACTGAAATAAACCAACCTAGCTGTTGCTATGTCTGATAACTGTCTGATTTTCCTCACTGCATACGCAGCCGAGCTAAGCCTCCCCGACAGAGAAGATATATGAGGACTCCATTGTAGTTTAGCGTCAATAGTTATACCTAAGAAGACTGTACTGTCTACCAGATCAAGCCGTTCATTATTTAACACAATGTCACCCCTACAGCTGTTCACATTTGGTAAAGTAAATTTGATGCACTTAGTCTTCTTTGCGTTTAATACCAGGTTGTTAGCAGTAAACCAGTTATGAACCTGTTGAAGAGTGCTATTTATTTCTTTATATTGAGGTGATCTTCGGTTTAGTTTAAAAATAAGAGAAGTGTCATCCGCAAATAATACAATGTTCGACAAATTTTGAACTACGCATGGCAAATCATTAATATATACTAAGAATAAAAAAGGTCCTAATATGGAACCTTGCGGCACACCCATTTTTACTAAAGATCCCTTGGATTTGGATTTTTAAACGGCGCTGGCTGCGGCACGTACGACAATGGCGTTTCAGTTCTAGCCATTGCCGTTCTATCGTGTTTGTGTGGATTTTGCACCTCACATTGTTCGTCCCAGGTACTGTGGTCCCCAGGCTAGGATCCAGTGGCACTGAACGTCCCAGCGACAAACTGGCGGCTGTGGTTTACGGTATGGTGGCTAGCCATACCGAGGCGCAAGTGTACCCCCATGTATGCCCGGTGTTGGTCCGACATCATGTGAGTTCCGGGTCTCACGTTCGCCGCTATGATCGGGTCGAGTGTTGTTTGGTTTTTATTTGGTATGAGCTCTACGTGGATTTTCTTGGTCAATCGGCTTATGCAGCCGAATGACCAGGTCTGCCGCTGTAGCAGTCGCCCCCTGTGATACTTATTGGTGTATAAGTGGGTCTCGTCGACCTCCACAATATCGTTGGGCCCGCCAATCATCTCCCGGTCATGCGCCTCGGCCACTTCGCATACCTCCCGCAATAAATGGTACACTTGAATCGCTGTCTTTTTTGTGACGCCTACGTCCTTTGCCGCTTGCGTGACTTTGTCGCGTCGCAAAAAGTGCAAAATTAGTGACAATAAGTTCAGGATTGACACATTACTCCTTTCAAAGAATGTGTTATTTAAAGGAGACAGAATTTCTGAGCAACCAGCCCTCCGGCAGCGCCATCTGAACCCCATCTTGTACCCCCTATTTGTTTCTGAGTGCATGGGGCGCCCACATCTTCTGCAATTTGGCGTGCGAGATGGAATAAGCAGCCACGCTTTAGCGGCTGCGATCGCTTCCTCCTCATTGGTAATAGCTCTGGCAAATTTGCAGATAGAAAAATTTCTTTCCAAATATAAATCTCTTGGATTCATTGTTTTTATAAAAAATTTATTGTAGGTACACAATAAAATCTAAAAACTAAAAAATTAAAAGAAATTAAAACTAAAAAAAATCTAAGAAAACTAAGAACTAAAAATTAAAGAAAAAAAAGTTGACTCTGACCAAATTTTGAATTTCCCGCCATTATAAGTATTGGTAGATTTTCAAGTTTCGCGCGTCAGCTGGTACGTCAGGTACATTCGATCACAGCGCTATCTGCCCCAACTTCACAGGATTTTCTTGTATGATTTTTTTTTTTTTTTTTTTTTAATATTTTTAATTTGTGCATTGTAATATTCAATAAGCTACCTGACAACTTAAAAACTATGACCAAGGCCTCTCTAAAATTTAATTTGACAAAATGGTTACTACAACATTGCTTTTATAGTATTAATGAATTTTTGGACATGACTTTTTAATTTAATGATATTGCGTAGTTCCATTCTCTGTTAATCAATTGGCATATTGTTGTAACCTAATCTTTTAAACCTTTTAATATTTGCATGCTTATATTGTAAGCTGAAAACATTGTTCTGTATATTTTTATAACACCTGTATTTTACTGTTTTCTGGCAAATAAAGAATTTGTATTTGTATGGAGTGGCGCTTCTTCTCCTCGTTAGAGGAGTATAGTATTCGTTGCATATGGTACTGTGGCGTGGCGTGGCGAGTGTCCTAAGATGGCGTCTGTTCTGTACGGTTCAAAACTGCAAATTAATTTCTGAAAACGCGTTGGCCTACTTTTGCTGCGCGTTGTAAAATTACTTACTTAGCTTATTATTAATTAATCTTTAGTGTGCATTTACAACCAGAGGAAAGAAGTCGCCATATTGTATACCTAATTGTAATCTTTTTACGCAATAAACTTAAACTAATTAGTGACCTGCTTTCCTGCACCTTACCAACTACTTCAACTTCATAATAGTTTTCAAACTGAATAGCTTCTTTTTTTTGTTTATTTCAGATCATGGAGGCTACAATGGCCGTTCTTAAAAAATAATATTTAATTAATATTTAATATTTAATTAATGACATAAAATAAAACATTTATTTTTTTCCCTTGTGTCAATTATTAAAATAATGACCTATCTCAAGTAAGAGTGCGCACGATTACAGTAATATTGTTGGATTACTGCATTTATACTGGCAACACTTGAAAGAAGCTGTGAAAGAAGCCTGTCACTCTGTCCAAAAATCTGAGTGTAAAATGTCGTGTGTTTTTCTGTAACTTGAATAAATGAAGATTATTAGAGCCAATATTGAGTTTTCTCTTATAATATCTTTTCATGGTAGCAGAGCGTGGTTTATTTATGAAGAAAAAGATTAACAAAAATGGAAGAAAAGACGGAAGATTTACAACTTCAAATATTCAATGGAAATGGCTATGAGAAATGGAATTTCAGATTGAAAGTATTTCTGGAAATGAAAGAATGTTACGAAGTTATCAAGAATATTGTGAAACCAACAGATATAAAAGAAGAAGTTTGGAAAAAAAAGGAAGTGAAAGCAAAAAATTACATAGTGAATAGCGTTTCCAATTCACAACTGGAATTAATTATAAACGAAGAAACGGCACGGGATATGATTTCTAGGTTAGACGGAATGTATCTTGCAAAATCTACAGCAAATAAATTACTGTGCAAGAGGAAACTTTTAGAGTTAAAAATGAACGAAAACGATGATCCAGCGGAATTCATAAACAGATTTGAGAGTTGTGTTAATAGCCTAACTAATTCAGGGGAAAAGGTCTCACCCGAGGACAAACTAAATTATCTTCTTCTATGCCTTCCAAAGGCCTTCCTGAATATTGTAGACATTGTGGATGCGTTACCAGATAAGGAAAAATCTGTGGATTATGTCAAATCAAAGCTATTGTTAGAATACAAAAAGAGAGAAGCGAATACAGAAGAAAAGAGAGAACATCAGTCATTTAATACACGGAAGGAACAAACATGTTATAGATGTGGTAAGCCTGGACACATACTAAGGGAATGTCAAAACAATAAATTTGGAAACCGGAATTTTCATGGACGTGGTGACCAACATCATGTTTCTAACTGGCGTGGTCGTGGACAACATCGTGGTTCTTATTGGCGTGGACGTGGACAACATCGTGGCTCTTATTGGCGAGGCAGAGGTGCATATCAACAGAGAGGTCAAGGTCACAGTTTAGCAGGAACATCGGAGATTCAAGGTACACGAAATGATGGAAACTCATTTAACGTTGAAGTGTTGTCATCTCAAGTTGAACCAGGACTAAATGAACAGTGTAACAACAGTGTAAAATGGTTACTGGACAGTGGGTGCTCTGATCATATCATAAATGAGGACAAATATTTTTGTGAATTTAAAGTTCTGAGTAATCCAATTATTGATATTAAGGTAGGTGACGGGTTTTGTTTAAAATCTAATAAGATTGGCAATATTGAAATGTATTTTTGTGTAAAAGGAAAGTGGTTAAAAACAAAGATTAATAATGTTTATTATGTTCCATCAATGAAACAGAATCTGTTGAGTGTATCAAGTATTGCTGCCAAGAACAATAACATAATATTTAATACTTATGATGCTAAAATTTACAATTCATCAAAAACATTGATAGCTTGTGCTGAAAGACAAAATAAGTTGTACATCCTAAATGGTAAAGTAGCTCAGGAAAGTAATGTAAAGTCGAACACTTCTGTTACAATGAACAGCAAAGAAAAATTGCATAGAATTCTTGGTCATAGTAACTTCAATAATATACAGAAGATGTGTGAACAACAGTTATGTGTTCGTTTGCCTAATAAATTGGAAAATAACTTTGTTCAATGTGAAATATGTTTGGAAAATAAAATGACAAATTTACCTTTTGAAAATAATAGGAAGAGAGCAAGTGATTTGTTACAAATAGTGCATACTGATGTGAATGGCCCAGTGAACCCTGTAGGGAATAATGGTGAAAGATATTTTGTGAGTTTTATTGATGATTCTCAGTAGAATTGCTTAAGTGTACTGTATCAAACAAAAAAGTGAAGTGTATGACTGTTTTGTGGATTATATTAATTTGGTGCAAAATCAGACAGGAAAAAAGATCAAAGTAATACAGTGTGATAATGGAACTGAGTACTTGAACAAGCGATTCTATGAGCTAGCAAAACAAGAAGGAATATATTTGAGACCGTGTCCTCCATTCCATACACACACAAGTTAAATGGGATTGCTGAAAGATATAACAGAACAATAATGGACAGAGCTAGGTGCTTACTAGCTGAAGCAGAGATTGACAAATGTTACTGGCCTGAATGCGTGAAAACTGCTGCATACCTAGGAAACAGACTGCTTACAAACACTTTTATCAAGAAGACACCATATGAGATATTCTTTGGAATAAAACCGGATGTGACAAATTTGAGATTATATGGGAGAACAGCATTTGTGAGGATACCAGAAGAAAAAAGGACATCAAAGTTGAACCCAAAAGCTGCAAGAGAAATCTTAGTAGGCTATACAGATATGGGATACAGAGTTTTAGTGGATAATAAAGTGATCATTAGTCGTCATGTGAGATTTATTGAGAAGACAGCAAAGTGCATTAAGTTGAAAGAGTATGTAGATGAAGAAATTGAAGAAGATGAAGAAAGTAATGAAGAAGTAGTTGAAAATAGAGACACAGAAGATGATAAAATTGAGACAGGAAGAGAAAGAGAAGAACAAGATGATGGAGAAATATATAAAAGGAATATGACACATGAAGAATAATGTCAGGCAGAGAATAAAGAAAAAAGACCTCAAAGGACAAGGAAACTACCATCAAAATATGATGATCATGTTTTGTATATGTAAACTTTTGTAATGCTATGTCTCCAGTTAACTTTCAAGAGGCAGTGACGTGTGATGAGTCGGATGATTGGAAAGCAGCAATGAACCGTGAAATGGATAGTCTGGAGAAAAATAATACTTGGACACTGATGGACAAACCTGCAGAGGACAAAAAGGTTATTGATGTGAAATGGATTTATAAAAAGAAAAATGAAAAAGAATTTAAAGCAAGGTTAGTTGTTAGAGGTTTTCAGCAAACTGATTGTATTGATGATAATTATTCACCTGTTGCTAAAATGCCAACTTTGAAATTATTGTTGTCTTTTTGTTGTCAAAATTCCTTAGCTATTCACCAAATGGATGTAGAAACAGCTTGTCCAATCTCTTCAGAAAGTTTTGTTGGTTATGGTTCCTTCATATGTGACAACATCGATCCTTTTAATAAATATTAAATATAACAATTCAGTGTTCTAATTTATCATTTGGTGCCGAAACCACGGGAAGAAAGAAAGAAAATACGGAACGTATTCATAAATATTGAGTGAAAACACAGAAAATTAAGTGGAAAATTTGCAAGGAAAAAAATTGTTTGGACTTGACGTTTGGGACTTTGTACTTGTTTCCTTGGTTACCGATTTTTTTGATCATATTCCGAAAATTATTTTAATATTTTGATTTCCATTATATTGTCCTTCTATTTGCCTTTAAACATTAATAACAATGTCTGTGAATTTTGCCTTCGATGTCATAGAAGAAAATAGAGGTGCAGTTTGATCTTTTGCGACGGTTGCAAAATGCCTACAAAAATTACAAGAAGTCGCCAAAAGATCGCATCAAGCAATCTTACGTCCAAACAAGGCTGGAATCCTTAGATGAACTAAAGACAGAATTCAAATCGAGGCATTTAAACATTGTTTCTCATGCGGATAAGGAAGTAAAAAAAACATCGGTCTATTTCACAGAAGACAAGTATGAATGTTTTGAAGAAGAATACATCGTGTACAAGTCTCATCTTACCGAAGACTTAGCACCATTTTTATCAGCGGCTCAGTCATCCAACACGAGGCCAAACAGTGGCAATATAGCATGTGCAAGTACAGCCGAGAGTATAACGCTACCGAGAATTCAACTACCTACATTCAGCGGCAGGTATGAAGAGTGGCAGACTTTTTTCGATCTGTTTTCGTCAGTAGTGCATAAAAATGATTCAATATCTTCAGTGCAAAAGATGCATTATTTGAAAAGTAGTCTTACTGGCGAGGCGGAGAAGTTGCTACGAAATCTTTCGATCACTGAACAAAATTATAGCGAGGCTTGGCAGCAATTGACAAAACGCTACAATAACAAGCGGTACAACTGCAATGCTATTTTTAACACCCTGTTTTCTCAAAAAAATATTCAGGCAGATTCGGCGAGCGCTATAAAATGTTTATTGGATACAACTACATCGTGTTTAAAAGCGCTAAACAACTTGAACATCGAAACGAAAACGTGGGATGCTATTATGGTTTATTTCGTGGTGTCAAAACTCGATACCGAATTACGAAAGCAATGGGAGAATCAGTTAAGTCTTAATACTGTGGAATTACCAACGTGGGTTCAGATTTCTGATTTCTTGGAGGCGAGATTTCGTAGCTTAGAAGTGATCGACTCAACTAAACATGCCACTAAGACGCCGATACAGTCTAACGCTAAACAAGTATTCAAAAAGTCATTCCATGCATCTTGTTCTGAGACTAATAAAAAGGACACTACAGCTTCATGTGTGATGTGCAATGGTCAACACTTGCTACACCAATGTGCTAAGTTCTGTCAGCAGTCTGTTTCAGAGAAGGCAAGCTTCGTGCAAGCGAAAGGATTATGTTTCAACTGCTTGTCTCCTTCGCATATGGTCATGAAATGCAGACAGCCATCATGTTGTAAGAAATGTGGAAGAAGGCATCACACAACGTTGCACATTGAGAAAGAAGGATCCACTTCAGAGGCTCCTAGAGGAGAAAACAAAAATGAGAAATCAAACCAACCGAAAGATAGAGAAGCCGAGACAACGACGGTTGTAGCCAACTTCGCGAAAGAAGAGCGACATACATACAACGTCCTATTAGCGACAGCGGTTGTCAAGGTTGACGCGAGCAATGGGAAGAAGTATAACATTAGGGCTCTGTTAGATCAGGGATCACAAGCTTCTTTTATAACTAAATCGACTGTTCAATTACTTGGTCTTAAAATCACTCCAGTGAATGGTGTGGTATCAGGTCTGGGAGATGGTCAAACGCGAATTAAGCAAATGGTAACTTTACGTTTAGAGGCGCGTAACAACCCAGAAATTTCGATTCAAGTAAATGCATATGTTTTAGGTTCACTTACTTCTGAGCTTCCTAATAAGAAAGTTGATCACCCCAAGTGGCTTATTCTCAAAGACTTGGAACTTGCTGATCCGAATTTCACAACGCCAGGTAAGGTAGATTTACTTCTCGGAGCAGAAGTGTACAGCGAGGTTCTGCTGGATGGCCTAGTCAAAGATCCCCAAGGAAATCTAATAGCACAAAATACGGTCCTTGGATGGGTTCTTTCGGGTAAGGTGTCCAATGAATCACATTCATCGTATAGCGGCATAGTTAGTATGCACATTCGAGTTAAGGACGATGAAATGATTCGTAAATTTTGGGAGATAGAGGCTGAGCCAAACTCTGTTCAGAAGAGATTCACTGAAAACGAAATGAAATGTGAGGAGCTGTACGATAAGACTACAGTTAGAAACAATGAGGGAAGGTTTGTGGTTAAACTGCCTTTTAAGAACGAAGATCCTGATTGTCAGTATGGTCAATCGAGAGATATTGCAGTCAGAAAACTACGTGCGTTAGAAAGAAGATTGGTACAAAATCCTATTTTATATGATGATTATAGGAAGGTTTTGGATGAGTATGTTTCTTTGAAACATATGTCGCCTGTCAAAGAGGAAGACATCGATAATCCAAAAGCTGTATATCTTCCTCATCACGCGGTAGTAAAGGCTGAGAGGCAAACAACAAAGGTACGAGTAGTATTTAACGCTTCGTCCAAAGGTGTTAATGGCGTATCTTTAAATGACGACTTGCTAGTGGGGCCAAAGCTTCAGCAAGACTTGAGACATCTTTTGATGAGATGGCGAACACATCGCATTTGCATAATAGCTGATTTGGTTAAAATGTATAGGCAAGTGTTAGTGAATGAAGATGACACAAATTTCCAAAGAATTTTGTGGAGATCTAAGCCTGATGTGCCAATACAACATTTTAAGCTATTGACTTTAACTTTTGGAACTGCGAGTGCGCCTTATCTTGCGATTAAAACTTTGCAAAGATTGGCTGAAGAAGAAGCGCTGAGATATCCGACGGCGGCTGAAATCACTAAAAGAGATTATTATGTTGATGATCTTATGACGGGCTGTGATACAGAAGCTGAAGCGCAGAAAATATTTGCAGAAATGAACGGTCTCATGAGTTCGGGAGGGTTTCAAATACAAAAGTGGAATAGCAACAATGTCAACTTTCTTACTTTCATTGGTCAACATCAAGGCGCTGATCAATCTTTTCCAATCAAATCTGACAATACATTAAAGGTTTTAGGCTTACAATGGAACAAAGAGACAGACAACTTTGAGTATACAGTGAACTTACCTGAAGTCAAGCATCCAATCACAAAGAGGCAGGTACTTTCAGACATCGCGAGATTATATGATCCTTTGGGTTGGATTGCTCCTGTTGTTATTACAGCCAAGATATTAATCCAAAAGCTTTGGAAAGCCAAAGTGGACTGGGACGATCCGTTGCCTGATGAATTACTAGTTAGCTGGACTCGATATAGAAACGAGTTAAATCAAGTCAAAACAATTATGATTCCAAGATGGTTACATTACACACCCAAGTGCAATGAAGAGCTTCACGCATTTTCAGATGCATCTAGAGTTGCATATGCCGCTTCTGTGTATATAAAAGTAACTGATACGGATGGAAATATTCAAGTGAGTTTGGTTTCCGCAAAGACAAAAGTTGCCCCAATCGAAAAAGAACTTTCTGTTCCTAGATTAGAGCTTTGTGGCGCGGCTTTAGGAGCTAAATTACTATCAGAGATTTCACAAGTCATGAACATTTCGAAAGATAAACTCTTTGCTTGGACTGATTCGACAGTCGTCTTAGCTTGGTTGAAAGGAGGTGCTAGTAAATGGACAACCTTTGTTAGCAATCGAGTATCTGAGATTTTAACAATTTTAGATTACGATCAATGGGGTTATGTTCCGACGGATTCAAATCCATCTGATTGTGCTTCTCGAGGTCTTAGACCTGCTGAGTTGAAGAACCATGCTTTGTGGTGGAACGCTCCAGCATGGCTTTGGGATGCTAAAGTAGAGATTGAGAAACCTGAAATGATAGAAACTCACGAAGAAGAGAGGTTTGTTACAGTAACAGTGACACGACAAAAAGAAGAAGATTTTATCTGGACTAAGTTTTCAGATTTGACAAAGATGTTGAGAGTAATTTCATATTGCAAGAGAATGAAGTTAAGTAAAGCGGAGAAAAAGGAGATGTCTAACTTTATTACACCGAAGGAAATGAACCTCACATTACTAACTTATATTAAACAAGTACAAGACGCAGAATTCGGAGAAGAGATTAAATTACTAAAAAACGGTAGTTGTGTGCCTAAGAAAAGTGTTCTTCACGCTTTATATCCTTTGCTTGATAAGGATGGTATATTAAGAGTTGGTGGACGTATAGATCTAGCCCAAGTGAGTTATGACAAGCGTCATCCTATCGTCTTACCGGCAAAGAGTCATCTTACTCAGTTGTTAATCATTGATGCTCATCATAAAACTCTTCATGGCGGGCCACAACTAATGTTAAATTCTTTACGGGCTAAATATTGGATTATACGAGCGAGAGAACAAGTTAAAAAACAGTTCAGAAAATGTGTAACTTGTTTGAGACATTCTAATATTATTACCAGGACACAGCTGATGGGACAAATCCCTGAAGTCAGATTAAAGCCAAGTAAAGCATTCAAATCTACCGGCGTAGATTATGCGGGACCCATCAATATCAGGTTTTCACCTGGTCGTGGAGCAAAATCCTATAAAGGATACATTTGTTTATTTGTGTGCATGGTGACACGTGCAATACACCTAGAAGCAGTTACTGACCTTACTGCAAATGGTTTCATTGCAGCTTTTAAGCGTTTTACTGCTAGACGTGGTCACTGTCAAAATCTTTATAGTGACAATGGTACGAATTTTGTTGGAGCCGATAAACAACTAAAGGACATGTTTAATCGTGCTAAGTCTAACATACCTAATGAAATTGCCGAAGTTTTGTCTTTGGAGTTTACTACTTGGCATTTCATACCTCCATACGCCCCGAATTTTGGTGGTCTGTGGGAAGCGGGAGTGCGAAGCGCAAAAACTCACCTGAGAAAAGTAGTTGGGGATAGTACTCTTACATATGAGGAATTGGCTACACTTTTAGCACAAGTCGAGGCTTGTTTAAATTCACGCCCTTTATCTGTTGTTAGTGACGATCCGAATGACCCTCTCCCCTTGACACCTGGCCATTTTTTGGTAGGCGAACCATTATTAAATATTACTGAGGAAAATCTTTCCGATCATAATGTTATTGGTCTTAACAGATGGAAACTGATGCAGAAAATGTTAAACGATTTTTGGAAACGGTGGTCCAAAGAATATCTTGTGAACCTTGGCAAAAGGTATAAATGGAGCACTAAAAAAAAAGAGCCTGATGTTAATGATATTGTTATTGTTAAAGATGAAAATCTACCACCTGCAAAGTGGTTATTAGGTAGAGTTATAAAAAAACATATTGGACCGGATAATATGACAAGAGTAGTATCTATAAAATGTAAAGATGTAATTATTAAAAGATCAGTATCTAAGTTAATTAATTTAATCAATAATTAATACTTCACATTGTCACGGTGGGCGGTTCTTTTATACATAATTTTGTTTTTTTTTTTTAATATGAGTTTTTTTGTTCTTTCACTGTGCTGAATTGCTGAGTTTTAAGTTACTCGTATGTATGTTAAGGACTAAGTCCTTGGTGGGCGGAATGTCCAATCTCTTCAGAAAGTTTTGTTGGTTATGGTTCCTTCATATGTGACAACATCGATCCTTTTAATAAATATTAAATATAACAATTCAGTGTTCTAATTTATCACAGCTTTTTTAAATGGTAGAGTTTTGTCAGAAGTTTATGTAAAACAGCCTGATGGTTATAAAGATGGTACTGATAGAGTTTACAGGTTAAATAAAGCGTTATATGGTTTCAAGGAGAGTCCTCGTGCATGGTATGAATGTTTTAACGAATTTCTGACAACTCTTGATTTTCAAAGAAGTAAATATGACTACTGTTTGTATGTTAGGAGACAAAAGGATATGACTGTATTATTCTGCTATTTGTTGACGATCTGTTAATCTGCTGTAAAGATGAACAAGTAATTAAAAATATTAAAAAATAATTGTCTGATAAATTTAAAATGAAGGATATGGGAATTGTAAAAAATTACATTGGTATAGAAATAAAATACAATTATGAGCAAAATAATGTATTGACTCTAAGTCAGAAGTCATATATTGAATCTTTAGCTAAACGTTATAATATTGAAAATTCAAAACTATACAAGACTCCCATGGAAATTAATTTGAAACTAGAACAATGTGAAGTAAATGAAGATATAAAGTACAGAAATTTGATAGGTGCACTACTGTATATCAGTTCAGGTACCAGACCAGATATTTCATTCAGTGTAAATTATTTAAGTCGATTTCAAAATTGTTATAATAGGCCGGGAGATGATGACAGAAATTTTTAGGTCATTTGTTACAGTATGGCGGTTTTACAGGGGTCTTAGTACGCAATGACAAAAAGAAAAATGATGGTCATAGTGCTGGTACTGGCGGCCCAATCGCGTGGGCGTTAGTGAACTAGTCGGATAAATTACGAAAGTCAAACGATTTGTACCTACCACATAAATTTTAGTATTTTCCGATAGCCCGTAAAAAATAACTAGACGACAGTGTCATGCCATACTTCTCCGGTGTGACTTACAGCCCGCCATACCGACTTATAAATTAAAAATTCAACCATTTGTACCAGGGTAATTTTTGCACAGTTTGATCATCTTCGTGCAGCCATTTACGAAAATCACCATGCCATACTTTTCGGACGGATCCAAATGGTCGCCATACCGCCGAAAATCTGCATTTTTTTTTTCGCGATTGGGCCGCCAGTACCAGCGCTATGACCATCATTTTTATTTTTGTCATTACGTACTAAGACCCCTGTAAACCCGCCATACTGTAACAAATGACCTAAAAATTTCTGTCATCATCTCCCGGCCTATAATGAGACACATTTTAAGTATGCTTTAAGAGTATTAAAATATTTGTATTTGACAAAAGATCTTATCTTGAAATATTATAAAAATAAGAATGCTGATATCTTAGATAGTTTTGTAGACGCCGACTGGGCAGGAGACATTATTGACAGAAAATCTACCACTGGACTAGTAATTCGAATGTTTGGAAATGTAATTCTGTGGAAATCTAAGAAGCAAAACTGTGTAACTAAGTCTTCTACATTTGCTGAGTATATTGCATTGTCAGAAGCTGTAACTGAACTAATTTTTTTAACTTGTCTTGTAAATGATGTTTTTATTAAGTTTGATGAGCCAATTAAAATTTATGAGGATAATTCAGGTGTTGTAGCTATTGCAAAATATGGAAATTTCACAAAAAATTCAAAACATATTGAAGTACACTATCATTATATTCATGAAAATGTTAAACAGAATAAAATAGAAATTATAAAAATAGATACAGAGAATAATGTGGCGGATATATTTACAAAGTCATTGGGTAATGTAAAGTTTATTAAATTCAGAGAAATGTTAAATGTGAAATAAAATAAGTTACTAAGATAATAAATTAAGTTAAGATAAATAATCTGAAATAAGACATGTTAAAGGATAAGAGAAATGTTGTAATAAGTTAAGTAATATTTTCCAAGTTTGTAGAGAATGTTGGTTGCAGTATAAATGTAAGGAGGCGTGTTGGATATACTACATTTATACTGGCAACACTTGAAAGAAGCTGTGAAAGAAGCCTGTCACTCTGTCCAAAAATCTGAGTGTAAAATGTCGTGTGTTTTTCTGTAACTTGAATAAATGAAGATTATTAGAGCCAATATTGAGTTTTCTCTTATAATATCTTTTCAAATATTAAACAAAGGTATAATTGCCGCTGATCCAGACATATGATAAATTATCTATGACAACAATTATCCAAGCTTGTTCGGCTTGCCTTGTAGGGAAGTGTCCTCGGAAAAAAGTAATCGATTCTAATTAATCCCTTTGTTAGATTATCGAAAAAAAATTAACACGTATTTTTTTTTTTTCAATTTGACGAAGATTTATCGAATCAAAATGTATGAGAAGGGTACTATGACGTCACTTGTTTCGTACAATTTGTATGGCGGCGTGTCGTTACTGGAAATTTCAAAGTGCTGTATCGTCGGCATTTTTCGTTTGCCAGACGAAAAAAAAAAAACGTGTACATTATTTTTTAGTAATCTAACTGACGGACTAATTAGATTTTTTTAGGACACTTCCTCATTATTTACCCTGTGCCCTTCTGAGGGCACTGCAGCAGCAAGGTCTCATTACCTATCTTCTTCTATATATACTATAACTAGCGACCCGCCCCGGCTCCGCACGGGAAAATGGTTATTGTGGGTTATCCTTCAGTATATTATGCATGTATTATACATATAAACCTTCCTCTTGAATCACTCTATCTATTAAAAAAAACCGCATCAAAATCCGTTGCGTAGTTTTAAAGATTTAAGCGTACAAAGGGACATAGGGACATAGGGACATAGGGACATAGGGACAGAGAAAGCGACTTTATTTTATACTATGTAGTGATAAAACTGACGAATCGGCGTGTCTGTATTTGGTTTTCATTGATTGTAGGTGATAAAAGGTGTAGCTGAACACGAAAATACAAGTTTTGAAAAAAATATCCGGCTGTCTGTTTGTACATAAGGTCGCTGATATAAAAACTGCGACTGGGCTAATAAGGAGGTTGTTCAGCAGGATATGCCCACTACCCACTACTTAATTGGGTTGTAGGAACCTTCCTTCAACGTCGGGGGGCATGTTTGAGCCCATAGCGTATTTTTTTTTTTTTTTATTATTGACTTTTCTGTTTCCTGTCAGTTGGTTAAGTACTAATAAACATATTCTTCATTTTTACGTTCACTGAATTTTCTTTGTACACGCTAATCTCTGGAATCGTTGGACCTATTAAAATAAAAATTTGCATAATGGTACCTTATCCCCAGTCAACAACTTACGATACTTTTTTACTATGAAAAAATAATAAAAAAAACCTACGCGGGCGTAGCCGTGGGCGGACAGCCAGTGTTAAACAATTTTTATAATTCAGACCGTAAGATACCATAATAATATGATGACAAAATATTAAGACTTACCAGCAACCGCAGCAGAAGCCTGTATCTCAATGCAGTAGCCGGCTCCCACCTATAGGCGCCTTCAACTAATTCGGCGTCGTTAGCCTACCAGCGCATTAAGGCCCACGCCCGCGCCGCCTCCAACACTAGTTGCACCGCTTTAGCCGTTGCCCCTGTTAGGGACCCCTTAAGAAAGATACCATATGACGACAAAATATCAAAAGACTTACCAGTAACCGCAGCAGAAGCCTGTATCTCAACGCGGTAGCCGGCTCCCACCTATAGGCGCCTTCAATTAATTCGGCGTCGTTAGCCTGCCAGCGCATCAAGGCCCAGGCCCGCGCCGCCTCCAACACCAGTTGCACCGCTTTAGCCGTGGCCCCTGTTAGGACCCCCACGGAGCGGTGGTCGTCTGGCATGTAAGCGTGCGTCGCGTTGAAAGCCGTCCAGCGAAGATGGTCCCATCTGTCGGTTAAAGTGTCAGTAGAGTATAAAAAAAATACAAAACTAAGTCGCTTTTATAAATTACGCACTAGAAAGATTTAAAACAGAGAGGTTTTGCTTTATTACGTCTGACACTCCATACAACAAACTCGTTATGACAACCTACCTACTTCTTTCTGAATAACAACTGAATATCAACTACAAGTCAATGGGGCTAGGCGCTATGTAAAACACCCCCGAACACCACCGGCGGAGTCCCGCGGCGCCTGCGGGGTGCGGGGCGTGGGGCGCTATATCGGGCGGGGAACTCATTTTGGCGCGGGGGGGTGAGTGTCCTTTCTGTACGGGTCAGTACTATTATTTTCTTCTGTGACGTTATATAACTAACTGACAAAGCGTGAGGCGTTTTTCAGTTCTTTGATAACCATGATTTGTTTGACTACAGCAAAGCAACTATTAAATTAAATTAATAAATAAATGTAATAAACCAATCAAACAAAATTATTTTTTTAATACGCAGTCATTCATGTCTTTTTACATAGGAGCCGCATTTGGACGGTAAACTAGGACTTAATTCCAACACCAGGGTTTGTGAGGTAGGTTAACCTTGAAACCCACACGATGCAAGCACCAGGCCTTTGTAAAATACACACCTATACTTTTTAAAACTTTCACGGTTGTTTTCATAACTATTAAGATTTAAAACGGGATATTTACTTGGGGTTCTTCCCGTGATCATGATGCATGCAACTGCATCGAAATATCGGGCACTCACACAAAATAAATACTGTTGGCAACACCAACAAATGTCTGTTCGATTTTCTCCCGCCTTTAGCTACGGTGTATTTCTTGTGCTCCTCATATTTAAATAATATAAATTGTTTACTGTGACCAACACCAGCGTGTTATTATTTCCAAGGACCTTAACAAATACCACGGTAAATATCCCGTTTTAACCCTGCGGTACTCGCTAGGTATTTCCAAACACCGATACTCACTACCGGGTAATAAATACCACAGAGTTTAAATAAAATTATTAAAAAAATGAAGATCTTGATTGAAATTTTGACAATGTTAAAGTGTATTTGGCTTTATTGTTTATAAGCCAACAGCTAATAGAGGTCGTAGTGCTTATGTTGTGAAAGAAAAAGCATATTTTAAAAAATGTATCAAAATCTTAAAATATTTCACCTGTTGTCTGGAGGCGGCGGCGCCAGGCCGGGGTCGGTTCTCAGGCCGCGCGGCCACGTCGCGTTGCGGTACCCGGGCGGGTGGCGCCGAGCCGTGCGCTGAAGGGACGCGCGCAGTGCTGACACTAGGGCCGCGTCGCGTTCTAAATACACCTACAGACAAAGGGAACGGGGTTTAAAGGTATTAAGACAAATAATTGTGGTGTAAACCACAGAATACCAAATAGTAGTCCCTACAGAAGCTACACTAGGCGACGTAATTCATATAAATTGAAACCCTAGCTCCGTTATAATAAAGTGCAAATTAGATCGCACGGCGCTAGGCGAAAAGAAGTAGTTGCTGCATCTCTCTCTCTCGCGTATTGCGCCACTCTACTAACACCTTAGTGAATCCGTTATAATAAAGTGCAATTTAGATCGCACGGCGCTAGGCGAAAAGAAGTAGTAGCTGTATCTCTCTCTCTCGCGTATTGCGCCACTCTACTAACACCTTTAGGGAATGGGGAATTGAGTCCGCAAACGGCCCGAGACCGCTCGGCCGGGCGGTAGGTAGTTATAGCGCGCAAGTACATGGAGTGACGGAGGCCTGATTACACTGCTCAATAATTATCATGACAATAATAATAATAACAATACTGTGGGTGGGTGATGTAAGAGGAGACTAATGGTATTCTCCTGTAATAATAAAGTAGAACTGCGATCCCCATTCGCCTGAAATGTGGCATCATACCCTTCTTTTAAAATAATAACGTAAGATAAGTAGTGAACAGTTATAAGCTGTAGTAGTAAATATCAAATCCTTACCCTAGAAACGTAAGCATGTAGCTCATGGAACCTTCTAGCTTCGGTAACTGGATAAGCCGTCACAGCATCAGATAGCAACAGAGGTGGTGCTGCATTCACATCACGTACTGATAAATAGTTCTGATGTTGGATTTCTGACATGCAAGCCCGGTGAGCAGAATGGAGGACACAGCGACCGATGTTCTCGTGATGATGAGCCGAATAAGAGTTTCGAACGCACCAGTCTAATTCATTGTGAACGGCACGAAGTACTGAATTTGATAGGAGAATACCTCCCTCTGGAAACCAAACAGTAATTTGTCAAAATTCTAGCTAGAAGGCAAACATTTCACCATTGATCTATTCGAGTTTCAAAGCCAGTCTCCTCTTTAATACAAGTTTAATCATTAAAAAAAAACTAATTAATCTTTGAATTTATTCTAATTTACCTCTCAACCAAGGTCAGAGTAAAGTCAATTTTTCTAAAGACAGTGAAGGACAAAAAAATTGTTGTATCAAAGATCTGCTTACCTAGTGTACAATAATGAGAATCATCGTCAGCTACAGTCCCCATGTACACATCCTGACTGACACTGAG
This sequence comes from Teleiodes luculella, assembly GCA_948473455.1. Lineage (NCBI taxonomy): Eukaryota > Metazoa > Arthropoda > Insecta > Lepidoptera > Gelechiidae > Teleiodes > Teleiodes luculella. The sequence continues at coordinate 4,891,136 of OX419603.1, forward strand.
TTTGGAAACCAACTCAGAGAGTTTCCGAGCATTGACAAAACTTCCATCAGACACAATAAAGAAGAAATCATATTCATCAAGGTAGTTATCTGCCAAATACTTCAAGGCATGGAACGGTTTCAGCATTTCCCTTGTGTCAGTAAATCCAACGACATTTGGGAGGCCTGGGGCGGCTGGTGCAGAAGCTGCTATGAAGAAACGTAATGCTGGTTGTAAACGTGCTGCGGTCGCATTCAATGCTGCAGCACGACCTTCCGATCCTGCAATATTAAAAAACAAGTTTAATAAAGCACATGAATAAATGTTTTGCTTTTTTAAACTAAGGCAGTCTACATTGGATAAAGAATCACGTCATAGTGAAAATTTTATTTCATAGTAAATTGAATTGAAAAATTGTTAGGCATAATATAATAGAAAATATGTTTTATATTTCAAGATGACTGATTCTGAGGTAAATTTCCAAGATTGGTGGTTGTTACAATGCGCGCAGCCAAAGATGAGACCTGTCAGATGCTAAAGAGGGGACTTTGCGCTGGTAGATACAGTCGCGCGTGCTCAAAATAGTTAAACTAAAATATGAGATCGGATTAATAAGATATTTATTGAATTTCAAAATCGCTTTTATCGCTGTATCTACTGCGCAGATATAACCGTGGTCCGTCACGTGATCAACCACGTGATCCGTCAAGTCTCATCTTTGGTTGCGCGCATTGTACCAGTCTACATCCATGATAAGGACAAAATATGATAAATACTGACAAACAGAATAACAGAATCAAAATATTCAAATACAAACCTAGCGCAGCCTCAGAGGACAATACCGCGGCAAGAAGCGGCGCTCGCATGCCCAACTCCGTAGTATAGTACCTTAAAAAATTATTAACTGTTTAAAAAAAGAAGCATATTTACAATCAGAGACCACTCTAGGGCAGGGTATAATTCAGCATCTTTTCAAATGAAATTTATTATAACTAAATAAATAGTAAGGTTTCAAAGCACCCCAAGACCTATCTATACTATAGTTTAGTTTAGTTTAGTTTAGTTTTATTTATCACATACTACAAGATTGCACACGTTTTTACAATAGTATAAAAAAGGACATCCGTAGTATGATCGTCGATACGAGTATGTATAAAAACCAAAAAAATAATTATATTAAAGAAATTCATTTATGTCAAGGGAATAATAAAAAATATTGTATGTCAAAAAGTAAAAATAAAAATTATTAGTATTACCATAATGGTAAATTAACTCATGTTAAATGCTAAAAAATGATCATAATACTTATGTCCAGATAATATAGAATAATAACAGAAAATAATTTAATAAATTCACAATAACAAAATGTCCAAGTAGAATAAAAATAACTTAATAATTGCTTACAATTTTTTACATAGATCTTTGTACTCGTTTATTGAGTACAAAGGATTTTCCAACAAGAGGTTTTTCAGTCGGCGGCCAAATGTTTCGTCAGTCGGTTCATTTTTAAAGTCAGTGGGTAGTTCCTCATAGAACGCGGGGCCGATAACGCGCGGGTTTTTGTTTAGTAGCGCCAGCCGGTGTGGCACTGCTCTCAAGCGTCCTGTCTGGCGGGTTATTCTGCCGGGTATTTGCATTCGCTCGAAACTATTTAAATTACGACGCGTGAACATTAAGACTTCATACAAATATTGCGAATAGTGCGACATAATATTGTACATTTTAAAAAGTTCTCTGCAAGATTGCCTTGGCTTTACCCCTGCCATGGTGCGTAGTGCTCGTTTTTGTGTTTTGAACACCCTGTCGGAGTCAGTCGAGTTTCCCCATAACATGATTCCGTATGAAAGAATGGAATGGAAATACGCATGGTAAACCTGCAACAGTGCCTTGATCGACATCAGGGGTTTGAGTTTCCTGAGTGCGAACACAGCACTACCAAGCCTTTCGCAGAGTGATTTTGTGTGTTTCTTCCAATTTAAGTGTTCATCAATGTAAAACCCAAGAAATTTAATATCAACACAAACTGGTAATTGACACCGGACAGGTGGCGAGGTTAGTGGCTGACAAGAGAATAAGATAATATTTGATTTTGTGACATTTAAAATAAGTCCGTTTGCCGTGAACCACTTCTGCAGCTGGTCGCAGGTACGAGATAGCTTACTCTCGATGTAATAAGCTATCTCGTACCTGCGTCTGGTCGTTTCTATACAATCTATAGGTCCTACCAACTCCACATTGCCCTGAAGGGTCACTATTATGACATCAATTCTTCTCCTAAGTCCAGGAAACATCTCCACATCATCAAGATAGATATATATTATTGTCGGCCTCGTAGCCTAGTTGGTAGTATGTCTGCCAATGAAGCACAAGGTCGCAGGTTCGAATCCCGCTCATGGCAAACATTAGTGTGATGAGCACTTGTGTTTGCCTTGTCTGGATGTTGTATATATGTGTGTATATCAGCTGTCTGACACCCATAGTACAGGCTCTGCCTAGTTTGGGGTCAGATGCCCGAGTGTGAGATGTCCCACATATAAAAAAAAAATATACCTATGTATTTACATCTTACTACATAGGTTTTATTACTTTTTCAACAGTTACCATTTGCAAAATTGGTATCGGTATTGGGATCAGCACATTTGAGTCGCAAACCGAGCTCTGTTTTGTTTTTCATTTTTCGCCTTGATTTCAAATTACATAGGTATGTATGTATTTTTGGAGATGTTCCAGAGAACTTTTTTTTTGTTACGAACTTATCTTGTCACACCATGAAATCTACGTACCTCGGGCGCTGCACGGCTCTAGCCGCGCCCCCACCCCCCAAAGGCCTCTCTTCCCTCACTGGAGCAAACTCATCCGGTCCGCCTTCCGTCACCAATGGCGCGACGCATTCTTCAGGGGTCTCCCCCAGTGGAATAACAGTCAACGCTAACCATAGCCCGAACACAAATCCCACAATGAAGAAGGAATTGTGTTTCACTTGCGACACGACGAATCTCGACAACATCGCGACGAAACACTTGTTTGAATAGTACCTATCTATTAACTACGAATAAATTTAGACTATTTAAGTTATTTAGTTCAATTATACATTTGAAAGGCTTCTTTGGTTGGAGATGTTGGTTGATCCACCCACGAACAATGAGTATTTAAAGAATTTAAACCACTACGTTTTAGTACCCACGAACATGAACGAACGAACGGCTGTGTGATGTTTTTTTTTTTTTTAGTTTTTTTCTCCCTTATGGGAAAGGCAAAGGAATCTAAGCCCATACAGCCTAGTCTTTAGTAGTTTCTTGCATTATCCAAGTTGTCTTCATCTTCGGTCATTATTTCTTCAGTTTTATTTCGTCGTCCATCTTTAGTAATTTCTTGCATCCATGTTAAACGTCTTCAGTAGTTTCATTTCTTGTTACGGGATCATTGGAATGCAAGGGTGGTTCTTACATTCCAATGATGCTGAAGTTTAACGCGGGGTATCAAACCAGAAACAGCTAACCACACATTATTTCTCACTTTCATTAAATAGTTCTTCGTTAACGGCACATAATCGCACTAATTCCACCATATTAACACAACAATTACCATGAAAAACAATTTTTTAAAGGGACGAAACAATGAACCCGCCATTTCCTCTCGATTCCCGCGTAAAACTCCGGCTGTGTGATGTTGTCAAGCAAAATGAGATGACGGCTGTGGTTAGTCCCTATAATGTATTGCCTAATAATGGGAGGCTGTAATGTGCGATTGTAGCTCGCTATTAAGAAATACGATTCATGAAAAAAAATCAACAGCTGAATTCATTTTCCAAAAATATCCCAATTTACAACAAATTAACAACAGTAACAAAATCGACTGAAAAAACTTCTAAGATATACAATTTATATGCTAATCTCACAGAATACCAAATAGTAGTCCCTACAGAAGCTGCACCTAGGCAACATAAAGCCTGACCAAAGAAATATGACACCTGCTCTGGGGGCGCCACGTGTATATTTTTACGACTATGGCAACAATTTCCCTCATAAAATTAGTTCCTCTGAAATTCCGCAATATGGCGAGGTGTCATATTTCTTTGGTCGGACTTGAAATCAAATAAATTTTAATCCTCAGCTCAGGTATAAGCTAATCAGTAATTTAAGCTCAGTTATAATAAAATGCAATTCAGATCGCACGGCGCTAGGCGAAAAGACGAAGTTGCTGCATCTCTTTCTCTCGCGTATTGCGCCACTCTACTAACAACTTTAGGGCTGTCGTCTTTGAGAAAATAAAACATCTGATTTATTAACCTATAAGGTACCTCTACCTTTTACTCGAACAAATGATGATTCAAATAAACTAATGCTACTACTATTCACTGAGTAATAGTGTTAATGTATAATGTTTGCAACTTTATATTAACTCGCCGGTACGAGGTGCTTTAGTTTATAAAAAAATCGCTATTTTTTAAACGTAAGAATCTCAAACGTTTGTTTGATAAGATATAAGATGCACGACTTTGTCTTTATCGCCAGTGTGATAGCTCGCTTAGCCGAAACTATTGCAAAGTTGGGCAATAAATTCATGTAAGGTTTTACATTCTAGCTCTCAAAATATTGACTGAACAATGTTGATAAAGACCAACTAAGAACGCATGGCCTATATAAGTAAGCGACCCAATATTTGAAATTCATTTTTAATTTTCAATAATAATAAAATATTATATGACCGTACCGTACTATCTCGGGATATTTGGCTGTACATGATAGAGACTCCTTTGCTTTTTTTTTCTTAATTTTTTTTCTGGCCTGGATCCAATTCCTTTCAGCCGTATTCATTCATTCATATTGTCATGTATTTTTTTAGTGTGACCATTTGTGGCTGGTTTCTGCTATTTGGGATTTTTTATTGCTGAAAATCGTAAAGTTTAGTAAAGCCTGACCAAAGAAATAAGAAACCTGCTCTGGGGGCGTCACGTGTATATTTTCACGACTATGACACGACACCAATAAAATTTCCCTTATAAAATTGGTTCCATTAAAATGCCGCAATATGGCGAGGTTTCTTATTTCTCTGGTCGGGCTTTACATAAATAGAGTTTTATTATTATATGGATTTCATACGGAATTTCATTCAGAATGATAAAGATAATGACATCTCAAACAAATAAAAGGTATCGTTAAATGTTAGGTAGTCTGTTAAACATGTCGTGAAATTAATAGGGGCGCCACTTTCTTTACGGTGTTGCCAATGTAGCCACGTAAAAGCCGCACTACACTCTCCACAAAACTAGACAAAACATGGCCAATACGAGGGACGCAGTTATGCGCAAGAGTGAGCACGGTGTATTTGCATCTCATTCTAACGCATATCCACGTCCCTTTCGGCTCTCGGGTTTTGTCGAGAGTGTAGTGCCGGCTTAAAGCGGGCACTACACTCTCGACAAAACTAGACGAGACATGGCCAATACGAGAGTGTGGAGGGAGTATTGGCCTAGGTATATTGGAGATGTCTCGTCTATATTGGCCGTCTATCCGTCCCGTGTCGGTAAATGAAAGGAGTTTTGTCAAGTTTTGTGTATAGGCAAAACCGCAAAACTTAAGCCCGCACTACACACTCGACAAAACTAGACGAGACATGGCCAATACGAGAGTGTAGAGGGAGTATTGGCCTATATTGGAGATGTCTCGTGTATATTGGCCGTCTATCCGTTCCGTGTCGGTACATCAAAGGAGTTTTGTCATGTTTTGTGTATAGGCAAAACTATCGTTCCAGATTCTCGATGCTTCTCGTGCCAGTTGGCTAATAGTCGCCGTAGTGAGCGCACGTTATTTAATTATTTTACCGTTCTGCTTTGCTTTTTACAGCGTCTTTTAATTAGGTACTTTTCATTCAAGGATGTCTAAATAGATTGTAATTATAATCCTACTAAACTAATACTATAAACGCGAAAGTTTGTGAATATAGATGTATGTTTGTTAAGTAGGTACTCTTAGTTTAGCATGAAGAAAATAATTAAATAGGTATATGATTAAAGAGCCATATATTTTTAATTTACTTAAATTACATATATTTTTTTAATTAATAGTTAACTATATATATCAATTTTGGTAATTTACATGAAATTAATTTCAAAACTAAGAGATTCTCAGTTTCCTCATAAGCAATATTTAGTAATTCGTAGTAATTACCGATTTGCATTCATATCTGGATAGTTATTATATAATACGCTGCAGCGAAGTAGCGAGCGGCACATGACGCCCACCCCTCTAAAAGGCTTAAAGCCCGCTCTACACACTCCAGTTTTGTCGAGAGGCCAAACTTTTGTCGAAACACAAGACATTGGCGTTCACACGAGACCGCTACTCCACATTCTCCATTCGCTCAGTTGACAATAGGCGCTCGTACGGGGTGGTTGTTATGTGCCGCCACTATAGTATTCGCTGCAGCGTATTATAACTATCCAGATATGAATGCAAATCGGTGGTTACAACGAATTACTAAATATTTCCTATGAGGAAACTGAGAATCTCTTAGTTTTGAAATGAATTGTATGTAAATAACCGAAATTGATATCTAGAACTATTCATTAAAAAAAATCTGTTTAAGTATAATTAATCGTATACTTATTTAATTCTTTTTCTACATGTTATACTAAGAAAGAGTACATAACAAACATACATATATACTCAAAAACTTTCGCGTTTATAATATTAGTAGGATTATTATTATTTAACTATTTAGACATCCCTAAATAAAAATTACCCAAATAAAAGACGCTGGAAATAGCGTAGCAGAACGGTAAAATAATTAAATAACGTGCGCTCACTACGGCGACTGTTAGCCAACTGGCACCAGAGGCATCGAGAATCTGGAGCGATAGTTTTGCCTATACACAAAACTTGACAAAACTCCTTTGATCTATCGACACGGGACGGATAGACGGCCAATATAGACGAGACATCTCCAATATAGGCCAATACTCCCTCTACACTCTCGTATTGGCCATGTCTCGTCTAGTTTTGTCGAGAGTGTAGTGCCCGCTTAAAGCCGACACTACACTCTCGACAAAACCCGAGAGCCGAAAGAGACGAGGTTATGCGTTAGAATGAGATGCAAATACACCGCGCTCACTCTTGCGCATAAGTGCGTCCCTCGTATTGGCCATGTCTCGTCTAGTTTTGTGGAGAGTGTAGTGCGGCTTTATCGCTCCAGATTCTCGATGCCTCTGGTACCAGTTGGCTAACAGTCGCCGAAGTGAGCGCACGTTATTTAATTATTTTACCGTTCTGCTACACTTTTTCCAGCGTCTTTTAATTAAGTACTTTTCATTCAGGGATGTCTAAATAGTTATGTATTATAATCCTACTATTATTAAAACGCGAAAGTTTGTTAGTAGGTATAGATGTATGTTTGTTATGTACCTACTCTTTCTTAGTTTAACATGAAGAAAAATAATTAAATAGGTATATGAGCCTTAAACAGATTTTTTTAAATTAATAGTTATATATATCAATTTTGGTTATTTTCATGAAATTCATTTCAAAAGTAAGAGATTCTCGGTTTCCTCATAAGAAATATTTAGTAATTAGTTGTAACCACCGATTTGCATTCGTATCTGGAGAGTTATATTATATAATAATAAGTACGCTGCAGCGAATATTACAGTAGCGGCACATGACGCGCACCCCGTACGATAGCCTATTGTCAACTGAGCGAATGGAGAATGTGGAGTAGCGGTCTCGTGTGAACGCCAATGTCTCGTGTTTCGACAAAAATTTGGCCTCTCGACAAAACTGGAGTGTGTAGAGCGGGCTTCGAGTAGAGTGGCAAGACAGCAAATGGTCACTGGGCCGAGAGAGTCGCCCAACCGAGTCGCTGTTCACACGTATTTACAAAAGTGGCGAGACAGTTCAGTTTGATGCAGTTGATTGTCGTGTAGGTACAATGGATCGCAGAAAACCTGATTTTTATTTTATTTTGTATGAATTTAATTCTGTATGAATTTAATTGTCATTTCTAATGTCCATTTCACATTATTCCACATACTATTAGCCATTTTTATTGAAAAAAACTAAAATAACAATAATAAATAAACACACGCTGCTCGGTACAAACAAATCGAACGAGTGGCGAGTGGCCAACCGAGTGCCTGTCCACACGAGCCGAGCGGGATAGCGAGTGGCTGCGGGGGCTGTAGGATGAAGCGAGGGGGTGGGCACTCGGCCGAGCAAACAAATCATGAATCTAGTCGCTGTCTCGCCGTTTTGGCTCGGCCGAGCACTCGCTAATGGGCGGATCACACGTAGCTAGTACAGTGGCGAGAGAGTGCACTCGGCCGAGTGGTTGTTACGTATGAACACTTTGGCGAGTACTCGGCCGAGCCAAAACGGCGAGACAGCGACTAGATTCCTGATTTGTTTGCTCGGCCGAGTGCCCACCCCCCCGCTTCATTCTTCAGCCCCCGCAGCCACTCGCTATCCCGCTCGGCACGTGTGGACAGGCACTCGGTTGGCCACTCGCCACTCGTTCGATTTGTACCGAGCAGCGTGAGTTTATTTATTTTTGTTATTTTAGTTTTTTTCAATAAAAATGGCTAGTAGTATGTGGAATAATGTGAAATGGACATTAGAAACGACAATTAAATTCATACAGTGTTAAAAAATACACGAATGTTTATGGAATTTTTCGTCATCTGAATATAAAAACAAAGTCAAGTGTAATGCAGCCCTAATTGCAATAAGGAATGAAAATAAAATAAAAATCAGGTTTTCTGCGATCCATTGTACACACATTGTACACGACAATCAACAGCATCAAACTGAACTGTCTCGCCACTGTCTAAATACGTGTGAACAGCGACTCGGTTGGCCGACTCTCTCGGCCGAGTGACCATTTGCTGTCTCGCCACTCTACTCGTTACGTGTGATCAACCCATAAAGTGTTCATACGTAACAACCACTCGGCCGAGTGCACTCTCTCGCCACTGTACTCGCTACGTGTGATCCACCCATTATGGAGATATTTCTGGGAAGTAAAATTAGTTCCGTTTCAAGACTTTTTTGACTGATTTTATACGGATTTTATGAAAATGCGGATTTCACGCCCTCACAATATGGCAACACTGGTTTGATCTTTCCTTCCAGGCAGTTTCCAAATCTTTCATTCAATCATCAATGCAAAAGAGAAAAATTATGTTTCAATTCAATGTGCGATTATTATTTTTTGTATCAGGTGCGATATAGTTTTCATCTAATTTACTCTTCATTTTTCTCTTATTTTTCTATTTCTGAGTATTTCCGTGTTTGAGTTTGGTTATTGGTCTGGTTAAAAGTAAATCTTGGTGTTATTATGTTTTGTGCTTCACGATCTCTTGGAATGTGGACGTTTTTCTGTCATCTCAAAGGTGTCTTCTGTTCTGTATAAATTTGTTGAATTCGATTGTCGATTGTTGAAGGTATTACAAAGCCCCTAAACACGCTAAGGAGTAACTAGATCAATCAAGCCTACAATTTGCATGTAAGAGAACGGCCAAGCAAAATGCTCGACCTATCTACTTGCAAATTGCAGGCATAAGGTATGGTTGTTCCTTGAGTCTTTAAAAACCTAATGATTATTGATAACCTATCTGTAGGTCAAGAACACGACATGAAGTATCAAATGGAATGTGTTGAAATGTGACATAGTGATAGAATTATTTCTATCACTATGTCACATTTCAACACATTCTCAAATTTCTTGCACTTGCATAATAGCCCCATTGATCACATCGATCTGCTATCATTTAGCTAAAGATTAACCTTTTATGAGGCAGACAAAACGGCTGAAGTAAAAAAGAAATAGCAATTCTCTTTTTTGAAAAAATGGGTCAAGTATTGTTGGAGAGAGTCTTGTGAAACTCAATGAAACATGACACAAGACAAAGTGCTACTTCGCACTGGATGCATAGAATTTGTTTGTAGCCTTTGGGGCACTATGGGAAAAAGACAGAAAAATTTTGATTGAAAAATGAGACTTTATATAACCCACCCTTTTAATTTTTTTTTTGGGTGTGGGACATCTAGAATGAGCATAATCAGGGGCACTTTTTACATTTTATTCTAACACACAATGTTGTTACAAAAAACAAAAACCAACTGAAATGAAGCACAATTAATAGAATTCAAATTAATAATTTAATGCCGGTAGGTGTAACATTTTGGGTTGCCTACCTAGTAAAAATTACCCCTAAACTTAAATTAGTTGGGTTTCCCAATAAATATTAAATAACTGAAACATGTACAAGTGTGTTACAAAAAACTATGAACTTTTACTGAGGTCACTTTCCGGGAAATCACCCCCCGCTATGATCGGGTACTATACTTCTTTTTATTTAACTCTGAAACTTATGAATCAAGAATTAGATTGAGTTTGTTTATACTGATGACACTCGATGAGTTAATAATGTTTATAAAGGATATTTTACAGTTTTCACTGAACAAAGATATTGACACAAGTGACATAAATTTTTCAACTAATCGGTTGCCTAGTGACTGGTCATAGATTACCCTGTCTACCTCCACAATATCATTGGGCCCGCCATTCATCTCCCGGTCATGCGCCTCGGCCACTTCGAATACCTCCCGCAAAAAATGGTAGACTTGTATGGCTGTCTTTTTTGTGACGCCCACGTCCTTTGCCGCCTGCGTGACTTTGTCGCGTCGTCGCAAAAATTGCAATATTAGAGACAATATGTTCAAGATTGACACATTACTCCTTTCAAAGAAGGTGTTTTTTAAAGGAGACAGAATTTCTGAGCAACCAGCCCTCCGGCAGCGCCATCTGAACCCCATCTTGTACCCCCTATTTGTTTCTGAGTGCATGGGGCGCCCACATCTTCGGCAATTTGGCGTGCGAGATAGAATAAGCAGCCACGCTTTAGCTGCTGCGATCGCTTCCTCCTCATTGGTAATTGCCCTGGCAAATTTCCAGAAAGAAAAATTTCTTTCCAAATATAGTTCTCTTGAATTCATTGTTTCTACAAAAAAGATATTGCACACAATAAAATCTAAAAACTAAAAAATTAAAAGAAATTAAAATTAAAAATAATCAAAGAAAAACTAAGAACTAAAAATTAAAGAAAAAAAAAATATAATCAAAAAACACTATTCTAAAAAAACACCTAAAAATTATTTATACTTACGACTAAAAGAATTAATTAAAATAAAAAAGAAACAAAGAAAAAGCTATAAAAACGTATTGAAAAAAACAAAAAAATAAAAATAAAAAATAAAACAATTTCTGCCGCCACCCGCATTATGTCTATCGACCTTTCTTTGCGGTGACGGCGAAGCTGACGACGTTGGTGAGGGGTTGAGTGGCGTCACGGGGCGAGGCGGTAGGTCGCTCTGCACCTCGGTCGTGAGTGTATACGCGCGCGCGTTTGCCTTTGCCCGCTCCACCTCTTTCTCCAGCCACGCGTTGCGCTCGCCGAGCTTGCTCGGAAGCTTGCTTGAACGGAAGATCGGCTTATGTAGCCGAATGACCAGGTCTGCCGCTGTAGCAGTCGCCTCTGTGGTACTTGTTGGTATATAAGTGGGTCTCGTCTACCTCCACAATATCATTGGGCCCGCCAATCATCTCCCGGTAATGCGCCTCGGCACAGAATACCAAATAGTAGGCCTCGGCCACTTCGCATACCTCCCGCAAAAAATGGTAGACTTGTATGGCTGTTTTTTTTGGGCCGCCCACGTCCGCGTCCTTTGCCGCCTGCGTGACTTTGTCGCGTCGCAAAAAGTGCAATATTAGAGACAATATGTTCAAGATTGACACATTACTCCTTTCAAAGGAGGAGTTTTTCAAGGAGACATAATTTCTTGGCAACCAGCTCTCCTGCAGCGCTATCTGAACCCCATCTTGTTGTTATTACTTAATTAATATTATACATATTTACATATATACAATACAATTGAAATAAATTAAATTCATTGTATTATGTAATTCTATTGTATAATAAATAAATTTAAAACCAAAAGAACCCCAAAGTGTACCCCCTATTTGTTTCTGAGTGCATGGGGCGCCCACATCTTCGGCAATTTGGCGTGCGAGATAGAATAAGCAGCCACGCATTAGCTGCTGCGATCGCTTCCTCCTCATTGGTAATTGCCCTGGCAAAGTTCCAGATAGTAACATTTCGTTCCAAATATAGATCTCTTGGATTCATTGTTTATGTAACACAAAAATTTTATCGCAAACAATAAAATCTAAAAACTAAAAAATTAAAACAAATTATAACTAAAAAAAATCAAAGAAAAACAACGAACTAAAAATTTAAGAAAAAAATAATAATATAATTTTGTCACAAAAGGCATGCTTGTCTCCTCTTTAACAAATAGGGGGTATTTGTTTCTGAGTGAATGGGGCGCCCACATCTTAGGCAATTTGGCGTGCGACATAGAATAAGCAGCCACGCATTAGCTGCTGCGATCGCTTCCTGCTCATTGGTAATTGCCCTGGCAAATTTCCAGAAAGAAAAAATTCTTTCCAAATATAGTTCTCTTGAATTCATTGTTTCTACAAAAATTTTATTGCACACAATAAAATCTAAAAACTAAAAAATTTATACTAAAAAAATCAAAGAAAAACTAAGAACTAAAAATTAAAGAAAAAAATATAATAAAAAAACACTATTCTAAAAAAACACTTAAAGATTATTTATACTTACGACTAAAAGAATTAATTAAAATAAAAAAGAAACAAAGAAAAAACTATAAAAACGTATTGAAAAAAACAAATATCCAAAAAAATATATTAAAAAAAAAAATTCTGCCGCAACCCGCATTATGTCTATCGACCTTTCTTTGCGGTGACGGCGAAGCTGACGACGTTGATGAGGGGTGGAGTGGTGTCACGGGGCGAGGCGGTAGGTCGCTCTGCACCTCGGTCGTGAGTGTATACGCGCGCGCGTTTGCCCGCTCCACCTCTTTCTCCAGCCACGCGTTGCGCTCGCCGAGCTTGCTCGGAAGCTTGCTTGCACGGAAGATCGGCTTATGCAGCCGAATGACCAGGTCCGCCGCTGTGGCAGTACCCCCTGTGGTACTTGTTGGTATATAAGTGGGTCTCGTCTACCTCCACAATATCATTGGGCCCGCCAATCATCTCCCGGTCATGCGCCTCGGTCACTTCGCATACCTCCCGCAAAAAATGGTAGACTTGTATGGCTGTCTTTTTTGGGCCGCCCACGTCCTTTGCCGCCTGCGTGACTTTGTCGCGTCGCAAAAAGTGCAATATTAGAGACAATATGTTTAAGATTGACACATTACCCCTTTCAAAGGAGGAGTTTTTCAAGGAGACATAATTTCTTGGCAACCAGCTCTCCTGCAGCGCTATCTGAACCCCATCTTGTTGTTATTACTTAATTAATATTATACATATATAGGTACAATACAATTGAAATAAATTAAATTCATTGTATTATGTAATTAATTTGTATAATAAATAAATTGAAAACCAAAAAAACCCCATCTTGTACCCCCTATTTGTTAATGAGTGAATGGGGCGCCCACATCTTCGGCAATTTGGCGTGAGAGATAGAATAAGCAGCCACGCATTAGCTGCTGCGATCGCTTCTTCCTCATTAGTACTTGTAATTGCCCTGGCAAATTTCCAGAAAGAAAAATTTCTTTCCAAATATAAATCTCTTGGATTCATTGTTTTTATAAAAATATTATTGTAGGTACACAATAAAATCTAAAAACTAAAAAATTAAAAGAAATTAAAACTAAAAACAATCAATCAATCAATTGCACACAATAAAATCTAAAAACTAAAAAATTAAAAGAAATTAAAACTAAAAAAAATCAAAGAAAAACTAAGGACTAAAATTAGAAAAAAATATATAATCAAAAAAACACTATTCTAAAAAAACACTTAAAAATTATTTATACTTACGACTAAAAGAATTCATTAAAATAAAAAAGAAACAAAGAAAAAACTATAAAAACGTATTGAAAAAAACAAAAAATCCAAAAAAATATATTAAAGAAAAACAATTTCTGCATTATGTTTATCGGCCTTTCTGTGCGGTGACGGCGAAGCTGATGACGTTGGTGAGGGGTTGAGTGGCGTCACGGGGCGAGGCGGTAGGTCGCTCTGCACCTCGGTCGTGAGTGTATACGCGCGCGCGTTTGCCCGCTCCACCTCTTTCTCCAGCCACGCGTTGCGCTCGCCGAGCTTGCTCGGAAGCTTGCTTGCACGGAAGATCGGCTTATGCAGCCGAATGACCAGGTCCGCCGCTGTGGCAGTACCCCCTGTGGTACTTGTTGGTATATAAGTGGGTCTCGTCTACCTCCACAATATCATTGGGCCCGCCAATCATCTCCCGGTCATGCGCCTCGGCCACTTCGCATACCTCCCGCAAAAAATGGTAGACTTGTATGGCTGTCTTTTTTGTGACGCTTACGTCCTTTGCCGCCTGCGTGACATTGTCGCGTCGTCGCAAAAATTGCAATATTAGAGACAATATGTTCAAGATTGACACATTACTCCTTTCAATTCAAAGAAGGTGTTTTACATTACTCCTTTCAAAGAAGGTGTTTTTCAAGGAGACAATTTCTTGGCAACCAGCTCTCCTGCAGCGCTATCTGAACCCCATCTTGTTGTTATTACTTAATTTATATTATACATATTTGCATATATACAATACAATTTAAATAAATAAATTAAATTCATTGTATTATGTAATTCATTTGTATAATAAATAAATTTAAAACCAAAAAAACCCCAAAGTGTACCCCCTATTTGTTTCTGAGTGAATGGGGTGCCCACATCTTCGGCAATTTGGCGTGCGAGATAGAATAAGCAGCCACGCATTAGCTGCTGCGATCGCTTCCTCCTCATTGGTAATTGCCCTGGCAAAGTTCCAGATAGTAAAATTTCGTTCCAAATATAGATCTCTTGGATTCATTGTTGTTGTTGTTGTTGTGTAACACAAAAATTTTATCGCAAACAATAAAATCTAAAAACTAAAAAATTTAAACAAATTAAAACTTAAAAAAATCAAAACAAAACAACGAACTAAAAATTAAAGAAAAAAATAATAATATGATTTTGTCACAAAAGGCATGCTTGTCTCCTCTTTTACTAGTAATATTTTGTTCCTTTCTGACACTGTATAGAACTGCAAGATGTTCATTGGGTAACTGACCTTCTGCGAATATAAAATATGTGTCAATAATTTTCTAGTAAATACTACAGAATAAAAAAAGTCAAGTCCGGTGAAGCTTGGTTGGTCGTACCTTTTCGACAAAAGCATAGGAATATTTTAAAAAAAGTCATCAACCATCTCCTATTCCATCTGGCCTTCCATATGCCACACTTTTGGTTGAAGCGGTCCACACCCTCCTTTGAGTCCGAGACTGAATTCCGAAAGATACTCAATCGAAGAATGCTGTATTGAAAGATTTTTTAAACGATACCTATATTCGAATTCTTGAGCCTTATAATGCTTTTGACGCTGCTCATAATAAATAATACCATTGCCGTATATTAAAGAGTGTGGAGAAGGCAACGGATGAACTTCGCAGAAAAGTCACTCAAGTCAATGGTCAATGGTGTATTTATATAAGCTCAGGTTAAGTAGTAGTGATGTCTCTTTTCTCTTTAGCTATTCTAAAACACCCAGGGGGTGTGGTAGTTGACTCCATCTTTTAGGGTTCTCTTGCATGTGACTTTTTGCTAGAATGATGGTAGCACTAAGAAATATGCATCTATATAAAGCAAGCTACATTTTTATATACTTGACATTTTGTGGGTGGTAAAACATGACGCGTCGCGTCGCTTCGAATATTAGTTGAGCCTAAATAATGAATTCCAAACATGAAAGCCACTTGGCTGATAATAATAAACCTTGAAAAAAGAAAACAAAGTTTTGTAAACTATATCGTAGGACATATGAAATGAAAAATCTTGTTGTAACTTTTGTACCGTTTAATAGTTATGCCAAATATAAAATTCTTAAGAAAACTGCAAAAAAGAATCAACCGGAAATAGTAAAGGTAACCCTAGGTTGCTAACGCAACGCACATCGCGATTCTTATGGGCTACCAGTTAATATTATTATGCAGAGTTACCTTCGGACGGTCATTTGTGTTTATTTAGGACCTTATGAATTTTGCCTGTTTTGAAAACCTTGAGAAAACGTCAGATGGTAACCTCAAGTCCGTTTTACTGTTTTTTTTTTAAAGTGTATTATTACATTACTATTCTTTCTTATTTCAATACTTAAGGTATTTAGCCTCCGACATCCTGGATAGCTGTTATTATTAAGATCTCAATCTCATAAAAAAAAAGTTTAGGTAGGTACAATCAATAAAATAATGTATTTACAGAAGACTTGGTATTATAACATGTCGCATTCCTTACGCCAAACCACTATACACGTGTCTTTGAATGTCGGAGAAGTGCAGACTGTGTTGTCGGCCATTTCGTAGTAACTGTAAAAAACAAAGTGAAAATCGCCGAGTTTGTCTTGGTTATAGGTACTAAAAATTCTACTAACGTAAAAAAGATATCTTAGCTTCATTGCGGAGTCGAAAGAAATAAAATATGTAAAGATAAAACAACAAATTGAATGGAAACTACAACTTCAATTTCATTAAGCATGCGCGTAAAGTCGGGGTGCGGAAAAAGTTCTCTACAAATGTGAAAGGCCCACACACACGCACACACTTTTGTCCTATTTGAGGATCTAATCTAAACGTGTGTCAACTTTTATCCCAAAACGTCCGGTTGTTGAGTAATAAACATAAAAACTAACAAACTAAAAACCAAATAGAATATTAGTGGTATTGTATGTGGTACTTACAGCGCGCAAGGCATACATAATCCATTTTTCCATTCAATGTAACCGGTAACACAATAATTCATAGTTCGCTTCTTACTTTTCACAAGTTTCTCTATGTTGTAATCGTTCTTATAATTCTTATTGTATTTCTTCGTTTTCTTCCCAATATATTTTACTTTTACTAGTTGTATCGGGTCATTGTCGTCAATTATCGGAAACGCATATTTATCTTGCTTAATTTCTCTTCTTTCTCTGCTAGGTTCATTATTGTCTAGACCCAAATCTATGACATCTTCTATTGATTCATCCATCTCAAATTCTGTAACAGCTGTGTCAGCACGGTTGATACGAGCTTCACTTAATTTTGGTTCTATTCCTTCATCAATTGACATTTTCACTCGAAAACTTTTCGTTGATATTACCTTTGCGATAAAAGCGACAAATAATACACCTCCAATAAATTTCATATTTTATTTTTCTATTATAATTATGTTTAATTTACTCTTACGATAAGATACAACTGGTGTGACATTGATCAAAGCAGACTAGTTTTATAGTATATCCGTAGAACCTCATGTTTATAATAGTCTTTAGATTCTCATAATATTCCTACAGATAATAGGTACAGTACAATCAAGTGGGTAATAAAAAAATATTCAGGACTAGAAATTACAATGAAACAATGTAATATTTACAAAATTTTCTTTTTTTATGTGAATGTTACTTTTACCAATATAGTCGGATTAATTATTATAAGATTATATTTCTCTCAAGTCTCTATAGGTTATTAAAGAATATACAGTTAAGACAATGTAACATGGGTATCTCTTCTATTGTCCATAACTGCCGTAACACTTAACATGCTTTGGTCGCGTTATTGCGTTGCATTCGTTGAAAGGAAATACATGTCTGTGTGTGGGCTTTTATACAAAATGGCATAAAATTAAGTGGCAGTACATAGGTACCTACTTTAGGTAAGCCTTAAGAAAAAAAAGATTCTTTATTATTTATAAATCAGCAAGGTCTCTAATATACGAAGACTTTTCTATTTCGTCTCCGAAATTGGAGTGAAAATAAAAAACAAAATAAATGTAATTTTGAAAATTTACAATGTATGAAAAAACTGAAATTTCGCCAAATACTGAAAATTTCGCGCAAGATCGCTCCAAAAAGTGCACAGCACACTCGGGTCAAATAAAACAAGCAGAAAAAACAAAAAAGTTCAATAGAGTCCGGATGCGGCGGGCGCACTTGAAGTCTCAATATACCTACTTGTTATCGAAGAACATATTGAGGTTGCCGAAGATATTATATTAGGTAAAGAAACCAAAAAACATCGATTGCTATTTACATTTTCTTTTAGAGGCATAATATACTTACTATTTGAAAATTAAAACATCAACATTACGAAGCATATAAATTGTATTTCTGGGGTGGGACATGGGAAATGAGCGATGAAGTAATCATAAATGAAGTAATTTTATTTAAAGTAGGTAGGTATACGTTAAATACCGATAATTTATACATATTCCCAAAGCTGTTAAATTATGAAATGAAAAGTTAGAACTTACACTAAAAGTTTCAAATGTCTCAGAATACTTCAGGACATGTATTCGATATCCTTGAAAGTTTTTTTGATCCATCTCGGTTAGATCGTCATTTGAATTTAGTGATTCTTATGTTAGATTCATGTGATTTTTATTTTGTCGTACTAACGCGTATTTTTACTTCCGAATATATTTTGAAAAGTCATGAACAAAATGGACGAAATGACATAATATGAATGACGAATGAATTCCGAAATTAAATATTTGAATTTTGACGAGAAAGAAATGGAAAAAGTGTGAATGAATGAGGAGGAGGAGGAGGAGGAGGGCAAGGGATGCAAGGCATCTCGTTACAGTACAGGGGTACAGTATTGCCCCGGAAACTACCTATTAGTGTTATAATAATATACTGGGCTCGGATTTATTTGTGTTTGTGTGCGAGGATTCCAGTGCTTTCTAAACTCGTTCCAAACTGGAAGCAGTAGCAGTCATAGTAATTACCTCATCCTTGGGTAGCTTCCTTTAACACTTTGAGTGCTCAAAACTCAACGTATGGGTTTTGGCCGTCTTATCGTCAATGCGCTCGAACCCGCCTGGCGAGATTCGATACTCGCCGCACAATCCACCTTACAGCTGTGCGCAACACCCATGCGGTGGGTCGCGGCGTGTGGAACGCGTATGCTCACCCAACCCACCCCGTGAGTCGTCCATTTCGTGACGCCTAAGCGAAATAAAATACGAATCCAAGTTATTTTCGAGATAATGTCAAATGCGTTTTATAAAAATAACCCACAAAGTTCATTATATTTCATTTAATATATTTAAATATATTTTTTGTAACTATGCAGGTAGGTAGGTAGTTAATGTATAATATTTTTCAGGATATTAGGGACTCGAAAGTCCCCGCAAAAAATTTTAGTCAGTTGTTTTGTTTGATTCTTAACTAATATCTTACATATTTACATATTTACAAATAAATTGATCAAGTTCATTTGTTAATAAATAAATTTGACGCGAGGAAAATCCGTTACCGTACTTCTACTCGTCAAACATAAATCGCATATCGTTACCGAGTTTTGAAAACTTACAACGCCATCTGTCGTTTTTTATCGGATCATGTTTTTTTAAGGACTTCGTGCTGATATTTTTGTACTTAGCATTTCACTTCTTAATCTGTCTGTAAATCTATTGATTGGTTGTTTTTCATTTAGTGGTTTTAGCACATCGTACGATTTTGAATCGCCGTTGGTTTGTGAGATGGTAAGATTCACAAACATATTATCTTCTAATTAACGTCCAAATTGTTTAGTTGTTTTATAACCTTGCCTAGCCAGTTGCAATTGTTTTTGTTAGGTTATATCTGATTTACATACGAATAAATGTTTTTTAATTTCATCCACCAATTGTGTTACATTTGCGTATGTCTGCGCTAACCTTAACTTTGCGCCGTGAGATAATCTTGTTTTGAAAACAAAAGTGATTAAAATTTGAAAGTCACAATTCGATCGCACCTATGAGTTGTTGAATTGTCCATAACTGGCAGCAAAGATGCCGCTGGTTTCAAATCATTGTTTTGTAGACATAATTATATCTTCAGTTTCGTATTGTTTTTTTTTCGTCAAACGTACGCTTTATGGCCCCTCCAATGCCATCCGCCGCACCTTTCCCGTGGGCTGATTTGAAAAAGGACCATGTTGCGTTTTAAAACCCATACTCAAATATTTTTGCTGAACAAATAATATTTTTTTTGACGATAAAGGCGCTTGTTATACCTATCTAGTCTAGATGTGCCCAAATGGCTTCTGGGCAGTGTTCATTATTTGGAGATATAGAGCAAAAAGATACTGGTTTTTCATTTTGTAAGTACAAAACACCTGTATGTTAATTCGAGAATTCTTTATGGTATTCACATGTAAAGTTTTCTGTAAAATCTATGTGAATTATAGCTTCATTTTCCTTTAAGTTACTTCTGCAATCTTCATATTTGTTGTAGTGATGATAAATGTTGAACACATGATATTTTTTTCAATCCTTCATTAACTGTGTTGAGTAAGTCTCGTAATGTACCGTCTTTAGTTATCTTCACCATATTTTTGATTTTCTTGGTTTTGTCCTTCCTTTGAAGATTACAAGACTAAATATGTAAAAATGTATTAACGCTAGTTAATTTAGAAAAATTACTATAAAAGAGTAGTTTATGATTTTTATCAAAAAACCAAAAAAATTGGTGTTACTAGTTTATAAAAATGAAATGAAATTATATTTCGTATTCTGCATTTCTGCAGTATATATTCTTTTGATGTGGGTGTCTTTGTCCGTGATGTTTTCGCGCAATATGTTTGTCTCGTTTATAAAAGTCAGTTTCTACGGGAATTGTAATGAATTTAGATGCATCAAATTTTTTCATATCTATATAGCCTTGGTGTTCAGGTAGGTAGCGGACATCGGATAACATCTGAACTTTTTTAGTGACAGTTTTTTCAGTTTTAATGGTTTGCTTAGGAATTTTCTTCTTTTTTTCAAAACAATTCATCTTCAAACTGTTTTTCTCTCCTTTTCGTGTGGAAGCCGTAGGCTGCTTTTGTTCATTGTAAAGTTTATGAGACTTGATATTTTGGCAATTACAGGAACCTCTGAAAGAAATCATGTCGCAACAAAAACAACTCAGACATCTATATCTGATAGTATTTACTGATTCAGTTTTGACGATTTGGTGTAAAGTCATTGTTTGTGGTACTGGTATTAAATCTGCAGATACTGAGAAATTTTGAATAGAGTCATGTGGTATGTAAAATGTGAATACTGTTGAATCAGAGTTTTGCAGGATATCGTAAGCTGTTTCCGCATTTGGCACATCAATTCCTCGTGAAACCGAGTTATCGAGACGTCGCTTTACTGCGGCACCGACACCATCGGCGGCTCCTTTACCATGTGAGGCCTCGCTATAATTCCAAGTGGAATTTGGGAAGCCCATTTCTTCAGTAACTTTGGAGAAGAAATAGAAGTTCTTCTTTTGTTTGTACTGGCTGGTTGGGCCGTCGGAAAAAAAGTGTATTCCAGTGACATTTGGTAATATCTTTTTGATGTAATGTAATACTGGTGTCAAATGTGCCCATATTGCCTCTGGTCCATGTTCATTATTAGGGGAAATGGATGCAAATGTTTGAGGTTCTCTGTTTTTTGCATATATCACTCCAGTATGAATAGTAATTTGAGGTTTAGATGCTCCCCAATGCATCGGCTGTACTTCTTTTGCGTATTTGCACGTATAGTTCTCTGAGAAGTCAATATGCACTACAACTTCGTTAGTCGTCAAATTTTTAATGCAGGTTAAATATTGAGAATACTGATGTTTTATGTTGAATACATGTTTACTGAATGTATTTAAGTCACTATTGTACGAATCAGTTAATGAGATCATTGTGTCGCTTTTCTCCCTTTTAACCATTTTTTCAGTAGTTTTATTGTTACCACTATTTTTATCGACATAGTCATGTTTTTCGCGTGCAAATTCTTCCCACACAACTATCTCATCTTTACTGTAACCAGCCCAATCAAAAGTGATAACATTATCACGACACGTGGAACATTGTCTATAGGCACAATCTTTGGAATTAGGATCGCAGATTACTTTTGCGAGAATATCATCCACATTTTTGGTATCGATCATTCCTAAAGTATATAATTTCTCAGTTTTTAATATAAAATTTTCATGTTTTACGCATGCACATGTGTCTCTGTTACTGAGTTTTGGATGAAGCACATAAAATGGCCTGTGTTTTTTAAACGTAGAATATTTTGCTTTACCACCTTCATTTTTATATTTTTTGAAAAGATCTTTTTGAGTTTTAAGTAAATATCTTCGCTGTCGTTTTTCTTTTTTTGATGTTTTCACTTCTTTTTTTCCTGCTGTAGCTCTACTTACATCGTCCCGTTCATAAAATTGCCTGATTTCTTCCACTGTCTTCTTGTTTCTTTTATTTTTATATTGCCTTATACGTCGTGCCCTCCCTTTTAGACCTAAAATCAAAGCTACTTTACGCTTCATTTTGTATTTTGTGACATATTCGTGTTCTGTCATTTTTTTGAAAATATTACGTTCATTATTATTTTTGGTATTTTTATATGCATCTTGTACTGCATTTGTTAAAATGTTGTGATCTAATAGGACTCTTTTGACTTTTTCTTTTTCTTCACTTGTCACATTAGGTAAATTCTGATCTATAAATGAGCAAGATTTAGATAATGGTGACATAATATTATTCTCATTTGGGTCTGGTGTTATTATATTTTCTTTTGCATCTACTGGATGACGTATTAGATTCTCTAACTGAGCTACTTTTTTTATCAATCGGGCATTTTGCTTTCTAAATCTATTTACTTTCTTATTCAATAAATTTATTTTGCTTTCATATTGAGCTTTTTTAGTAATCCACATCCTGTAAATTCTTTTTATTGCTCTCTGCGTAAAATTTCTTTCTTTATCACTGGCCGTATTATTAGAGTCCTTCTTCCTTTCTTTTCTTTTTTTTTCTCGCCATTTTAGCCTTTGCTTGTTTTTTTCTTCTTCTGTTGTACTTTCTTTTACCTTTTTTCTATAATTCCTGTTTCTTTCTGCATTGTTTTTTAATATGGTAGAATATTTTTCAGGATTAGTTTGCCGCAAGCGATCTCTGTACCTTTTCTGTTTTTCAGCTGCTGTTAAGGGAGCCATCTGAAAAAAAGGTGTAATAATACATAGGTACTCATTCACTTCCCATAATATAATAATAATAATAATAAAGTATTTATTTCCCCAACAAGAATACATTTGAGTAAGCATACCATACAAAACAAACATACCATCAAATCAAAATAAATATGCGAAATAAACTATATTTTTACCTTTATGTGGAATCAGCCTAAGGTAACACTCGGTAACTCTCGGTAACTCTCGCAGTAACGCTTGGTGACTCTCGCAGTAACGCTTGGTAACTCTCGCGACAGAAAATTCGTGCGGTTCTAACCTAAAATTGTGATAGCTGTAAATTAATCCATTCTACCACCACAATTCATGGTTCATTCATAACAGTACGAATGTAGCATTGAGTAACACTGATCAAAAACAAGAAATATGCACATTTAACCACAAAATTAGTAAATAAATTCAATGAACTTACCAGGACAACTTGATCGTCACACATGAAAATGTCAATTTTTGGCGCATGATTGTTTGACTTTTTTTTTTTTTACTAATGTCAGGGCGAGCATCAGTGTTGCCATAATAACGCTGCTTTAAAGAGTTTGGATACATTGATATTAAGCAAGTATTCGGTAACGCTCGCAACGTAACTCTCGAGATAACTTATTTGTGGACATGGGTATAATGTGGTATAAAAATATGTAAAATATCGTAAATTGTTATAGAAGCTGTGTTACTGACGAAAAATAATTTTATGAACCAAGTTATAATGATACCGTTCTTATCGAAACGTTGTTTTAAAACATAAAATGCACTTAAAGGTTCTAAGGTAGGTTTGGGACAAGTATTTTTGGTATTGAGAAAAAAAAGTATAAAATAGAAAATATGCTAATACTGTAAATTTTGGTCGTATTGGCCGAAAATAAAATTGTATAACAAAAAAATGTACTTCTCTTAACAAAGTGTCTACTACATTAACCTCTTTTAGTATTTTATTTTGAAGTAATGAACTTAAACTTTTATGGGACATGTGAAAGGTTGAGAAAGTACAATTTTACGTGGCCTTACCCTTATATTATTTTCTACATTATAATCCACTATATTTAAAACGTTTTCCTAGCATTTGTGTTGAGTTGAGTATCCTCTGCACTGACTGAAGGGATTAAGTTTGTGTCGTTTTGGTTCACACATTAATGGTTTTCTAAGCCCGATATATACGTAGGAACTGAGTCAAGACTTGTCAAAACTTTGTTCGGTTCTATCTCGTTCTGTGATGTGCATTCTCTTTCTTCTGCATAAATTGCTTGCGATGGACTTGATCAAATTCTGGCTGGATACTGGCGTATGCTGCCTGTGTTGTCTTTCATATTACTAAGAATAGGGTGGACTATCTCACGCGCGCGAATCCGTGTTTTATGTCTACATCAAATTTGGCAGATTTTAACAAAGGAATATTGAAAGATGTTAAGGGAAAGATGCGCAAAAATCACTTTAAGTAGCGTTGGTGACTACTTGCAAGATCAGCGTTCAATTCAATTCATTTATTTAATTAAACAGTTACACTGTGTGCGAAATTCCCTAACCTAATTTGTATAATGATTTATATGTTAACAAACTATAATAAAACTTACTTCCAATTTCCGTAACAAACAATCACACGATACTTGATGGTACAGTTCACAAATCATACACCGGTTACAGTTTATACTGCGATTGGCTTCGCGCCTTTAAGATAACCTTCGGTTATGGTACGACGCATGGCAGTTGGGTCCCCTCCTGTGAGTCGCTCTAAATTAATTAATTTAAAAAATAAATTAATCGAACGTCGGGGTCACCAATTTAGTGATACTGTCTGTTATTATTTAAGGTTGCGTGTTATAGGACTGTTCAAATAAAATGCTGAATAAATTTCACTGATTTCTATTTTGCTAATTTCCACAATTACAAATAGGATCGGAGGGGACTGCCGGGACGCGTGACAAGAGACGACTAAACTACCATGCGCCGCGTGGCGGGCGATACATGAAAACTACTGACATTCAATACGACTACAGCTCCCAAGCGTTCCCATTCTCAGGATCCCGTGCTCGTTCAGTTTGAAATTATGAAGGAACATGTCTAAGGCTCCAATCATGACTAGATATTCTCTGGTGTTCAACCAACTCCCATAATTAGTAGATGTTCCTTGAAATGACATTCCCTTACCCCCCTCGACGATCAATTGGTTAATCATCCTTGATCGTCATGGATCATCGATAATCATCATTGTTTATACGACATAATCGATAGATACAGGTAATGTAAAGTGCCATAGCCCTTGAGGTTCATCTATTCGGGTCATTGTTATCACTACTTCCAAGAGGACCAGTTGGGTTAATAATCTCAGAAGGGTGGTAACCATGTTGTTCGGAGACGAGTTATTTCATCAGTGGTCACATTCATATTTTTACTATCCACTTCGTAAATAAATATATAAAAATGTATTTACTGCTATTGTATCCGACATAAAGATGTTGTGGCACCACTTAATAAAAATTGCACTGCCATTTGCTTTTTAATACTTCATTAGTGCCGCTCCCAGGTTTTTTGACGATTTATGCTTTTTCTTTTCTCTAGAAAATTGTGACCGCAGGATATGCATTTTTGTCTTTACTTCCTGTTGAGACAAAAATTCTACCGCAAAGTCGGCCCAAGCATCATTTTATTTTTATAATCTTTGTTTGAGGCATCGCAAAGGATATTTCTTTGTTGTATGAGCTTCGCTAATTGGTCGTTACTACGCTATTCTACCTCCATGTTTCTTTGATCCACAACACACGTCTACACCCGTCACCCATCAACTGTTGTTTAAAACTAGATGTTTCGGCTTGCTCTCCACTCAAAGTGGGGAACACAGCAACATGTATCTGAAACAATGTTTCATCACCTATGTTTATAAACTGTTTACAGAGATGATGCAACATTGTGAAACACTGTTTAAAAACAAATGTTGCCTAATGAATACCCGCCTTTACAGCAATCGTAAAGAATCAGTAAAGACTAGGGCGTTGTCCTAATAGAACGCGAATGCGCGATCATCGTAAGTTCGCGCGAATTTTACTCGTACGAACGCGCGATCAAACATATTGAAGTCGAATATGTGTCCTAATAGACGATCGCGCGATAGAACGATTTCTTCATACAATTCACAATCGCGTAATCGCGTTCTATTAGGACAACGCCTAAAGATGGCGTCGATCTCACCAACTAAGAATATAAAATCTAGTGTTGCCATAAACACCCAAGAAGCAGTACATTTAATTCCCCGAAGGACTAAAACTAGTGTTATGTTTTTCAACATGTTTTTTAACGGCATAATTACATCACTGTAAGTCTTACTAAGTGTCTAATTACATCTTCGTTGAAAAATAATTTAAAGGACTCAATTGGTTCACTATCTTTATTGAGAGTAAGCAGCACTCAAGGAAGCGGAGATGGCCATACATTCCGCTTGGCGCCGAACCTTCCGTCGGGCGATTACTTCTGCAAAAACGCGTTACATTCCGCTTGGCGCCGAACCTTCCGTCGGGCGATTACTTCTGCAAAAACGCGTTCAATGTATTTCGCATAGCAAGCGACACATCACGCGGAACAGAGTAAGGTAGACGGGGACGAGGGGGAATGCGTGAGGAAAACAGCAATGGTTACACTTTACACAAGTACTTATTGAGCAAACTTAAAAAACATTTAAATGTAGTGACATGCAATTAAAACTATATTATAGAAATATCTTATAATCTAGACGCACGGGTATGAGCAGACTTACTTGAAGTGTTGGTGAGGATATGAATTGTCTTGGACTAACGTAGGAATTATCATTGTGTTCTATAGATGTGCTAGATGAAAGACGTTTTAAATTTCCCGAACAAGTCCTTGGTTTAATAATATTTTTCAGGAACAATAGAGAATGATATTATGGCTATTAATTAGGCTCATACGAAGTTGAAGCTCCGTCCCCAGAGTGTGAGACAGGAATTTTGCCATAATATTCAATCGCGAGCTGGTCTCTTAACTTAAATATTTTCATTTCTTCCTTAGTTTGTTTTCTGAAAAAAGACGTGTTATAAGTTTTATTTTGCTTACAGGTACTTGGCAACAGGGGCTACATTTGCACATAATAATATGGCTTTTGAATTTAGAATGAGTCTTTCCACATTATAGGTAATTATAGAAGAAACGGGATGTTTTATATCCAGTACCTACTGTGGTGTGCATGCATCCTACATGCTCGCCGCGTTCGTGCTGGCAGCCTCTTTCCGCGTTTGAGCCATTTAATTATGAAAAGCGATAATGAATTTGAATTTAGTGGCTGCCAACGCAGACGGCCGTAGCTCCAGCTACGAGCTGGTCTTTATGTCATGTCCTGAAGAAATAAATAATCTCCTTATCAAATTCCATCTTTAATTTGTTGAGGAGTAGGATAGCGCTCTCCGAGCGCAACGACGTGATCCAGCCGTCGTGATATGGTACTAATAAACTAACGAACTCCCTAATATAATGAAAGAGGGAATTCTTCGTATATATTTTATATTTTTCTTCCAAGTAATACTGATCACTTCAAGACCATCTCAATAATAATAATGATATTCTTTTTTTTAATATGCGAGACAATTCTCAAATCAAAATAATATCATTCTTCTAGAATAGCGACATAAGCGCCAGTTACATTCGAAAGGAGTTCGCAAAAGCATTAATGCGAACTCCACATCCCCCGCGGTCACAAGAATTGTCTCGCTTAACACAGTTGACAACCCTAAACTCATGACCTAAAAGTGGACAGGGCAAAATAAACACTTAACATAACAACCTGTCAACAAAGTCTGTTGCTAACAGCTTCCTGGTGCAATGCAAGCAAACAAACCAGATCATTACACAAGAAACGAATGCCAAAACCTGTCCCAAAAGACAGTCGCATCATTGATCAGGTTGGACTACCAAACATCGTGGCTATAAGCCAATAGACTCTAATCCTAACAGCGTCACAAAATGAGTAACAGTCAACCTGTCAAATCAGAAGTTGAAACCAGCGTCCAAGAATTAATTTATTAAAATGTTTTAAAAATATTAATAATAATCAATAATCCAAACCAGGACACGCAAGCAACAACGCCCAACAACGACAAACGAACAATTAGACAAAGGGCGCACGCATCCTAACTAATACTTAAATATCTCAACCTAAGTTAAGTTGACATCAATCAGGGTAGCGCGAATCTAGTATCTTCATTATACAAGTAACGTAAATTATGACGAGTCGACACGTACAGCACATCAAAGTTCAGCATCCCGGAACGTCAGCAACATACTAATCGTTTTTTTTTTAAAAGAAAAACCCTAAGCTATTTGTTGTTAAGACATCATTGAAAGAAAACAATAAGGTGTCAACAACCCTACACTAAGCTCTATCCCCCCCCAAATAAAATTAATAAAGCAACCCCATTGATTTATTAATCATATAAAATTTTTTAATTCTTCGACGCTGTCATCGTGGATGGTATTAAAATAATTTATTTAAATTAATTTATTTTATTTATATCTGAAAACAAACAAATCTGCATAAAAAGTTTCAATCATGGTAAGATAAATAGTCAGTAAATGTCAAAGTCTTTATGCTCACACTAACTCGTATCAATCATGAAAAACTAATCATCACAACAGTGTAACACAACGAATGTTACCTCACCGGATACATATGTCCATAAGTGAGTACATGCCAAAAAACTACCCATACAAACTTAGAGATAAATGTGAACATATAAAACCAAACATATGACCATAACTCACCCAAATAGAATAAAACTTCTATCAATAGCAGTTTGTAAAAAAAATAATTAAAAATTAAATGTCAAACCGTTAACTCATGACATTATAACAATTGTATAATAATTAGGGAATAATTAAAATGTTTAACACATAATAAGACAAAAACGTGAAATGACAAAAATGCAAAATGTCATAAATGCAAAATGTCATTAATTAAAAGTTAGGAAAAATTAAACCTAATATATATTACAATCTTAGCTTAAAAGGTTTTAAAGAATTATGGTGAATCAAAATATCATGTCTTGACCCACCATTTAGTTTACGTAAAAGATAATTATTATTAGGTAATCTACGAAGGACACGATAAGGACCTTTATAGGGCCTTGACAACTTCAAACCGAGACTCGTAACTCTTTTAGGGTTATGAACCAAAACTAAACTTCCTGGTTCAAAAGTAACAAATCTAACTTTTTTATCATAGTTAGATTTCTGGGTTGCCTGTGACTTGCGAATATTTCTCAACGCGCATGATATTAATCCATCATTCTTAATTTTACGCGCATTAATGTCTGTATCTGTACTATTCAAAAAAGCATTCACACTAAGATCTGACCGTAAAATTGGGTCTCTGGCGTAAACAAGTTTATAAGGAGATATATTCGATGAAGCTTGGTCAGAAATATTATATGCATAAGTGATCATGGGCAAAAATGAACACCAATCATTCTGCCTATCATTAACATACATCGCTAAACCTTGGTAAATAGTCTGATTAAAACGTTCAACCAAACCAACCGTCTGTGGATGTCTAGTGGCAGCCACACTTAAAGTAGAATCAAAAAAATTAACCGTATCCCTAACAACGTTTGAAGTAAAAATGGAGCCACGATCAGTAATAACTTCCCCTACTGAACCGAATTTACAGAATATCTCATTAATTAGAAAATCACTAATAGCTTCAGCTGTGGCGTTAGGAACAGCTTTGGTAATCGCATATTTCGATAAAAATTCCAATGAAATTATAATATATTTATTACCATTATTAGACCTAGGAAGTGGTCCTAACACATCCACGGCTATTTTCTCAAATAAACGATTAATACAAATTGGTTGCAACGGGGCTAATAGATGTACTCTTTTTCTCTCTTGACAAAACTTACAACTTTTAATATATTTTGAAATTTTCCTCTCAGCCTGAGCAATATAATACCTTTCTCTAAACTTTTTCGAAGTCTTGGAAAGTCCAAAATGTGCACCATTCCAAGGATCATCATGAATTTCCTTCAGCACATTGGAAAAAGAAGATTCAGGAATAACCAAACGATCAATGAAATTAGTACCTTGTTTCAATCTGTGATAAAGTTTATTATCCCTCATACAAAATCCTTTAAATAATCCCCGCGGACTATTCACAACCCTATTAATCAATCTAACACAAAATTCATCATTATTCTGATCCAACTCAAAACGCGAGGCTTCTATTTTGTATAATTGTAAACCATCATCTACAATATTCTCAGTGACGCATGAAGAGGGCATATCCTCATCAATTAAGGGATTTCTGCTAAGAAAATCTGCAATTATATTATCTTTGCCTGCACAGTAAACAATATCGAAATCGTACTGCTGTATAGCTAGTGACCATCGTGCAAGTCGACCATTCATATCTTTCCTTTCACGTAGCCATACCAAAGCTTTGTGGTCAGTAACCACCTCAAACTTCAAACCCCAGAGTAAATGTTTGAAATAATTGAGTGACCAAACTAACGCCAAACATTCTTTCTCCGTGATGGTGTATCTGGTTTCACAACTAGAGAGTTTGCGGGAAGCGAAAGCAACCGGAAACATACAGTCATCACCTTGCATTAAACAAGCACCAAGTGCATAGTCACTCGCATCAACAAAAAGACGGGTTATTACCTTTTCATTGTTTGTAAAATGACGTAGAAGGGGAGGCCCCTGTATTAAAGTTAATATTTCAGTAAAGGCACTCTGTTGCTCATCATTCCAAACGAATTTAACTCCTTTTTTAAGTAACCTAGATAAGGGTAATGCTAGATGAGCATAATTATCAATGAATTTTCTGTAATAAGAGAATAAACCTAACACTGACTTTAACTCTTTGGTTGTGACAGGAGGTTTGATTTTCATTATTTTATCAAACTGGGAGGCGTCAGGTTTGATTCCTTGGCCAGTAATCTCATAACCCAATACAGAAACTTTGTCAAAACCAAATTTACACTTTGTGGGTTTTAACGTTAAATTACACTGTTTTATTCTATACAAAATTTCCTTTAAAGCAGAACAAAATTCATCGAACGTCCTGCCATATACCAATATATTATCGATATAGACAATTGCATTTTTATATTTCATTCCTCCTAATACACTATCCATCACACGTTGAAATATTGCACCGCTAGTCTTTAGACCAAAAGGCATCACGTTGAACTCATACATACAAACTCTGATCCCCCGTTTTACCCCCTTAGGGGATGAATTTTGGACCTTAGTGGATGCCTACGTCATAATAACTATCTGCGTGCCAAATTTCATCGCAATCCGTTCAGTAGTTTGAGCTGTGTGTTTAAAAAACAAAAAGTTACATTAAAATCAGTCTAGACCTTTTTCGGTGATGCTTGAACAAACAGACGATAAACCTAAAAATGTTTGATTTTGACTTCGGGACAAGTAAACACCACGTTGTGACCTTTTGTAAATATCTTCAATGTACATACACTTCTGTTACAGTTTTATAATAGTAGAGATAATAAAATATAATACCGGTGTTTTCTTTGTAGATTTCTTTGGGGTTGTTACTAGATGCTCGCCTAAAGGTGCAACATCATCTTTCACTACTTCTTTTGGAAAATCCTAGAAGAATTAAGAAATTATTAAGTCATATTACCACTGTGGCCCACGCCATCTTCCCAGTTTCTCCTAATATTAATAAAATAAAATTAAATTAAATTTATGTCCATATCAAAATTGGTTTAGTAGTTAAGTTGACATGCCAGGTAAGATGCTGTGCGGTCCCCGGCATAGAATAGGGCCACCCCAACTCTTCCTGCGGATGTTGTTGGGGAGAGGCCTATGTCTTATCAGTAGACTGTTATGGGCTGTTATGATGATGATGAGGGTGCTATGCTCTACACATGTTATTGTAATAAACATATGCTAGGATTGGTAATATGAATGATGTATAAATAAAAAAATCAGCACATTACCTTGTCAATTCTGATATTAATATTGTTGGGTTTCTTTTGTTCCTCAATATCAATACTTTCCAAAATAATTTCACTTGTTATGTTCTAAAATGAAAATAATATCAATTAATAACACACTTAATTAGCATGTTTAGTGGTGTCTACGTAGACAGCTCCATATAATTCTATCTTAAATTCCTACCTGGACACCATCACAGTCAAATTCATTGAAATCAACTTCAAACTCCTGAGGTATCATCTCTGCCACTTCCATTGTATCTGGAGAAGGAGATGGTGGTTTTGGCCCACCTCCAGTTCTTGATGATTCTCGCCGGTAGGATGACAACTCTTTTTTAGAATTTAATTTAATACATTTCCATTGATTGATTAGTTGTTTTTTGTCTCTCGTCCTTACGTTTGCTAGATTGAATCTGAAAAATATCACATGTTTTGATTCAATGTAGTAAGGTTTTTGAGATAAAGTTACCTTGTTTAAAATGTTGTTTACTTCTCTGTTATTTCGCTCCAAGCCTTCATTTTTTCCTTATTTGTGTTTGTACTTAAATCTTTGTTCTCCACTATGGATAGATATGGTCGTAATATATTTCTTAAAAGTTGCTGTAATCGAACACAAGAAGCATTGATTAATAACTAACAAAAGCACTGAATCACCATGTGTGTTTCAAAGTTCAAATCGATATCCACAAATCTACATACCTTTTCTTCTTGCTCCCAATTAATACAGCGTTCTCTTTTATTATTTTGCATTTTAATAAAGATATACGTATTTATCTAACAAATCGACAAAATTACCACGAACAAATTGAAACCGGAAACGTCAAACTCTCAAACTGACAGCAAAAACAGGGTTATCATTGACAATATTTTTCTTTTTTAAAAGTTTATCTATGAATTGCGACGTTGCCGTCTTTTGCCTGTGACATAACATGGGAATAGTTATGCCAACGTTACAACAAGTTTATAAGTAAGAAATTGTCATCGCGTTATTCTTAGCTTATTCTTAGCATAACTATTCCAAGTATAAGGTTGGAATAAGTCAGTTTTTATTTGTACCACTGATAAAGCCCAGATGGCGTGACGAACGCTGTTTTGTGTTTGTCACACTCCTTGATAGGAAGTTGCCAGTAACCTGAATTTAAATCTAAGTCAGCAAAATAATTAGCTTCAGATAAATAGAGCACTATATCATCAATTCTAGGTAATGGATATGAGTCCGTTATTACCTTTTTGTTCAAAGCGCGATAATCAACACAAAAACGCCACGTCTGATCAGGTTTCTTAACTAAGACAACCGGAGAGGCATACGCGCTTCGCGATTCTCTAATAATACCGTTTTCCAACATTTCCGAGACTTGTTCGCGAATCACAGAATGTTGTTGATGGGAAACCCTATACGGAGGTTTGTGTATCGGTATCTCATCGGTAGTATTTATTTCAACTTCCATAAGAGAGCACGAGCCTAGATTTTTCGAGTCAAAGGCAAATCTATCTTCAAATTCCGAAAGTAAATTACATAAAAACTTTTTTTGAGGACAAGTTAATGTTTCCGCTATATTATACATAGAATCCTTCGTGGATACCTGTGGAGCAATCATTGAGCTCAAATTTTCGTCTAAGGACTCGGGAGACGTAACAAAATAAATATATTCTGCCTCTGATAAACAAACAGACTCGTTTTGAATTAAATCTAATGAAAAAGTATTTTCCTCATTAGTTGAAAAATGGATTTTATTATTTCCAATTACGAGTGAGCACGAGCTAAAATCAACCAAAGCCCTATGCATGGACAGGAAGTCTAAACCAATAATGAATTCAGGGACTAATTTCTTAATTACAATAAATTCATGACAATATACAACTTTATTTATTAATATATTTAAAGTAACGGCGCATTTTGTCTCTAGACAATGCCCATTGACAGCTTTAATTTTTTTATTAACAGGGTTCGACATATTTAAAGATAACCTAGAACTTAATTTATTATAACAGGCTTCCGATATCACGGATACAGAAGCTCCGGTGTCGATGATAGCTGGAAGCTTGGTGTCGGCAACTTCTATTTCAATCGACGACATCATAGAAAAGGGACGCGTAAGTGTCTTCTCGTCATCCAACGTCGTCCCTATTGTTGGCGACGATTCATGTTTGGGGACCTAGAGAAAGGTGCCCAGCTTCTTGGAGCACTTCGGAGATTGTAACGTGGCGTTGCAGCACTGTTTTGTGTGCTGGGGCTCTGGTAGGCACTGTTTGAAGCAAACGCCGGCGGGGAGGATCGTGACGTGGTGGCAGGCGTGGCGCGAGTTGGCGTGGACACATTCGATGGCGCCAGGTTCCTCGTAGGAGTGGAGAAATTGTCCGCCATATCTCCAGCGGCGTATGAAGGGGTATTAAAATTCACAACACTAACGTTTTCAATTTTAACAGGCAATGTTAAGTTTGTCTCATTAGGAGACATCAGTTCCGTAAAGTTGCGAGCGGCATTCTTAAGTGCCTTTAGGTTCGCAAACACATGAGCGGCCAGGGTCTTTTTGTAATAAAAACTAAGGCCACTTAAACACCGTTTAACTAAAATATGATCATCTGTGATCTTTGCCATGGATCCGAGAGCTTCAATACGGTAAATAAAATCTAATATAGGTTCATTTTTATCCTGTCTGGCTTTATAAAATATTTCCGAATAATTTATGCTGGAAGGGAATTCGTCAATAATGGCCTTCTTGATGTCGTTATATTCGGACTTAGAAGATTTAATATAGTTGAAATAGGACAACGCGGGGCCCTCCAAATAGTTCGCTAGGGCGAGACTCTTGATACTGTTTGACCAGGAGTTGATCGCAGCGACGGTTTCAAAATTGTCAAAAAAAGAGGTCACGTCGGCGTTCGTACCGGAGAACTTTGCCATAGCTTCCTTTTTTTTTAAACACTTTTTATTCCTTTAAAATATAGACGATCACTTAGCTTTGTGGAACAGGGCTCTGCCCGCTCCACATAAAATCCTATGAAAATCCTTTGAATCCTTCGATTGAATTGTTCATCAAATAAATAATAGGTCAGCTTGCTCAGTCCTCATTTTTTATCACTTGTTTGTTTTCTGAAATCTTTTAAAACATTAATAATTGGCACTTATTTTCACGTGGCGAAATTTCCGCTCAGCGACTGCATTTGTATGGATACAAAACACCAGGGCGAAGACGAAGATTTGCCAACACAGTTCTTCTCCAGGGAAAGGCTTCTTCAGTCAGAGAGTCAACTTCGGGGCACTTCTAGCAGCAGAGGGAGAACTACTCGCAAAATCCTATTTTTTAATAAACAATGGATTTAGCAGAAACTTATCTTATTTTTATCACGGAGGTAACGGGAATCATGGACCACACGAAATCACCAACTAATAAACTAACGAACTCCCTAATATAATGAAAGAGGGAATTCTTCGTATATATTTTATATTTTTCTTCCAAGTAATACTGATCACTTCAAGACCATCTCAATAATAATAATGATATTCTTTTTTTTAATATGCGAGACAATTCTCAAATCAAAATAATATCATTCTTCTAGAATAGCGACATAAGCGCCAGTTCCGTGACGGAATATTTACTGTCACTCCACATCAAGCACATAGTGCTGTGGAGGAACTTTGGTTGGGTTCATGACTTTGAGTACTCTCGTTACTGGTACCGCAGCTAGGTGAATTCCCATTAATCTTTTCAGAGGATAGGTTGGAGCTGAAGAAAGAAAATAGCTCCCATTCCCATGTCTTGCCCAAAGCTAGGTTTTGATATTTGTGATAGCCGTGCGCGTTTACTATAAATTTATTTTATTATTTTCTGGTAATATTGTAGTTCATTGGTCGTCCAACTTTTTCAAATTTATTTCTTTAACCTTTCTTAATTGATTATTTGGTGACTATTGAATTATTAATAACTAGTTAATATTATTTTATTCATAGTATCCGACACAGATAGGTTTAGTAAACTTTTTCGAAATTTTATTGAATGTCTATTTGGATTAACTGTAGACAGACATGCTTGGCTGTGTTGATTCTTTTTTCTGGATGGTTTTTGATCAACTTAGTTGGATAAAAATACAACACCAACTAGCTGGTAGCAGCAGTCAGCTTTTGACATGTCTGTGACTTTGTAATGTTTTTATCCGTCCTTAGGCAGGTAGCTTAGCTTAGGACAAAACTTTGTTACAAAGTATTGTTAAAAAAATTTGCAATACCATTGCAACATTTTGAATTCACCTAGCTGCGGTACCAGTAACGAGAGTACTCAAAGTCATGAACCGAACCAAAGTTCCTCCACAGCACTATGTGCTTGATGTGGAGTGACAGTAAATATTCCGTCACGGAACACACCTAACTAAGCATCAACCCAATTAACCCCAAAAAAAACTACCCAAATTCTAGTTAAACGCGCACGTTTTTCTTTCTTCATACCGTGTGGTCATCTAGATTTAAGTCGTCCAGCTTTCTCGAAGGGTCATCACATCAGAAACGATCATCATATTAAATTCGTCATCAGTTTTTTGATTTTTTTTTTTTGTTAATCTGAAACATTTTAAAGCATTAACACAGGAAATCACTTGTACATCCTAACCAATCCTACAAGACAATAAGAAATATTAGTAACTAACCTATATTTACTACATTTTAGTTATTTTCTATCGATAATATTATGAAATTATTTCAAAAATTAAATTTTCAGATATTTACAATTTCTTTGACGGAATTGCGTCAAAACTGTCATGAGTCATGACACAAACAAAAAGACATTATTTGCCAAACAACGGACTTATCACCATGACTACATCAAATTACGAAAATAATAAGAAATTAAATTAAATTGAATTAATATGGAAAAATTTGGTAAAATATATACACAATAATACACTATCTACTCTAATCCTGCAAACTAGGTAGGCAAAAACGGCGACTCTTCCGTCGTCTCTCCACTTCGCACTCTTCTAAAACGCATCTTCAGCATCATAACACAACGGAAAATCACATCAACATATTTGCTTTTAGCAGCAAATCACACGAAGCTCTTCAAACTTCATAAAGGCCACTTCACCAAGCCTTTAGACACAACTAATAAAATGAATATAGAGACTTAGCTTTTATCAACACATCCTTTAGGCATTATTATCACAAATGCACCTCCTCCACACATCTTAGTCCATTCATGGCGCCATCGTGACAGCCGCAGAAAGACGCCTTCATAACGGCAGCAACGCTTCTCACTCCTTCCATCATCGTCGTTTAAATCATCTTCTCACATCGTGCGGGACACGTCATCTTGGGGAATCACGTAGCTGTCCTTCTTCTTCCTTGAGCACTCGCTTGCTCCTGTAGCACTCCACCATATCACGACGGCTGGATCGCTGGCGCCATGAATGGACTAAGATGTGTGGAGGAGGTGCATTTGTGATAATAATGCCTAAAGGATGTGTTGATAAAAGCTAAGTCTCTATATTCATTTTATTAGTTGTGTCTAAAGGCTTGGTGAAGTGGCCTTTATGAAGTTTGAAGAGCTTCGTGTGATTTGCTGCTAAAAGCAAATATGTTGATGTGATTTTCCGTTGTGTTATGATGCTGAAGATGCGTTTTAGAAGAGTGCGAAGTGGAGAGACGACGGAAGAGTCGCCGTTTTTGCCTACCTAGTTTGCAGGATTAGAGTAGATAGTGTATTATTGTGTATATATTTTACCAAATTTTTCCATATTAATTCAATTTAATTTAATTTCTTATTATTTTCGTAATTTGATGTAGTCATGGTGATAAGTCCGTTGTTTGGCAAATAATGTCTTTTTGTTTGTGTCATGACTCATGACAGTTTTGACGCAATTAAAAAAAAAAGTTGAAGTTTGAAGTTTTGGCGGGATGTGGTGTGCATGCATCCTACATGCTCGCCGCGTTCGTGCTGGCAGCCTCTTTCCGCGTTTGAGCCATTTAATTATGAAAAGCGATAATGAATTTGAATTTAGTGGCTGCCAACGCAGACGGCCGTAGCTCCAGCTACGAGCTGGTCTTTATGTCATGTCCTGAAGAAATAAATAATCTCCTTATCAAATTCCATCTTTAATTTGTTGAGGAGTAGGATAGCGCTCTCCGAGCGCAACGACGTGATCCAGCCGTCGTGATACTACACATGTCCATACTTACAAAGGAGGCTTTTCGCGCAATAGCAAATGATTTCAATATGATTTGGATTTTTTCAAATGTTTTAGGGGCAATCGACGGAAAGCACGTGCGCATACTCTGTCCAGACGGATCAGGGTCTATGTTTTACAATTACAAAAAATATTTTTCTGTCGTGTTATAAGCAGTCGCATTATGCAAACCATAGATTTATAACAATTGATGTAGGCGGATTTGGTAAACCAAGTGACGGTGGAACATTCAAGGCCTCAGAACTATACCAACGTTTAGTTAGGTGTACTGGACAGATAGAAATTCCAGACGGACGGACAGCGGAGCCTTAGTAATAGGGTCCCGTTTTTTTACCCTTTATGTACGGAACCCTAAAAATAGAAAAAATATTCGTATACTGCAATAGTTACAAGAATACAGATAAGAAAATCAGTATGATACAATGTACAAAGGTGAACTGAACCCTCATAATTACCTTGATTACTTGTTACCTACATCTATAGCCGACGAAGATGTTGAAGTTTGAGTGCTTCTGCGTTTTGTTTCTGAAATGTACAAAAGATTCCGCACCTTGTCCACTAATTTGTCTTTAGCAGGCACATTATCTTCCTAAGGCAGATTTGGAAGTTGGGACAGCTTTCATGTAATATGTGTATATTATATACTCTCAGTTGGAAACAGTGCTACAATTTTTGCAGCTATTAAATTTAATTCTTCCGGTGTGATGTTGCTAAAAAAAGTAAGGTTATTTCCATTTCTGTATGAATTATGATATGTTTATGTTTTAAGCCCATAGGCCAAAGGTGTGGTTTACGTATCTATTCGAATGCTTTTTATCTCTTTTGTCCCAAATAGGGTGTTTTACTAAATACTAAAGAAATTTAAATATCCATTTGAACGTCAATGCGTGTTGTTCTCTTGCAAAATTACGCAGCAAATGGCGGCGGCTCAGCGACATTCGGCGTTTATCAGCGCTGGTTCGGAAAAATGTATAGAAAATAAACTACCTGCGCTGACTATCTGCGCGGATCGGTGGCCAACGCAACTTCTAGCACAGGTGCGTACATCGAAGGTCTTCGAGGCAATCTAATATTTTTACTTGCAGTTTCTGCGTTAAGACGTGGTACGTGGTACTATCACATGCACGATTTTTCTTCCCAGTAAATCCGTTGTCTCGTCCATAGAAACCCAAAAGTTGCCATCTTCTAGGTTTTCATGTACCGTCTTGATTTTGTTGGAACTCGATACTTAATGGAAAATTATTTTTCGCAACCCAAGTCGCAAATAATCGCAAATTTGGATGCGCTTTAAAAACGAACTAAACCATTTCATCCCTGGGCGATTATTTGTGAAAGGACAGTTTTTTTGTATTCTTTTCCAAATTCAAATGTTTATTTGGACACTATCCAACAAATGATGCTTTGTTACTAGCAAATTATTTTCAACCATAATATATAAAACCCATCTGACTAATACTTTTTCGTCTTCCTGGGACAGTACTGTAGAAGGGCCAAAGCTACAGTTAAGTGGGCTGATCCCTTTAACTTTATTTCTTAAAGTTATTCTGGGGACACCGTATTTAGTTGCTGCCACAGATAGATTTTCTCCCTTTTGAACTTCATTTAATGCTCGGTTCATTTGCTCCTTGGTGTAGTCTCGCTTACAAGTATTTTTTTGTCTATTTACCAGTTATGGACACCCTTTCTTGGACATTCCATTCACTCGTACCCAGTACCGACTCGTTCCGTACTCGTTGGACAGTTCCATTATTGGGTACGAGTGTATAAATCAGATGTTAGTAAGATAAAAATAATGTTCTAAAAACAATACAGAATGTCATAATGCTGATCTTTAATTTCCAATCCACGTTCAACTTGCTGTCATGAGCGGTAGCGCTGATGTGGTTTAGATACATATGTTTTAATATTTCTTTCAGAAATGGGGCA
The DNA here is from genome assembly GCA_948473455.1 of Teleiodes luculella. NCBI lineage: Eukaryota > Metazoa > Arthropoda > Insecta > Lepidoptera > Gelechiidae > Teleiodes > Teleiodes luculella. The sequence goes on from OX419603.1 coordinate 4,931,273, forward strand.
CTTTATTTCTACAATAAAATCATCTCCAAACACCATCAGGAGATGCACCAAACAAACTTTTCTATTAAAATAAATCCAGATTTATTTATTTTCTTGTTTAACACTCTCTAGCTCTTGCGGAACTTGTGCCTCGAATTTTTGGCCCCTTTTTATGGCTTTCGTTTCTGGGACTCTATAGCTGCCTAAAATTTGCTGCACTAAATAACCATCAACCGTGCATTTAGATGCTTCATATTAATTAAAAATTTTTAATGTGGCATAGTGTACCTCTGCGTACACTATGCCACATTTTAGTATGTATTTGTTGTCTCGTCTGCTCATTAATGTTTGCAATAACTTTAGTGGTGATTTTTTTATCCAGGTCTGCTTTATTCAATTATGTTCATTTTGTACATATTCCAGTGTCAAGTCGAATAAATTAAACGGTGGCACTTTCTCACCCAAGAATATTGAAATGAGGGAATTTCCATTATTTTCTTGTTTACTTTTTTCTCCTTGGTGCTGGTTCCTAACTCCTCTTGCCAAACTACCTCTTCTCCACAGAAGACAGCCAAATCGTGAACTCGCCTCGACGTAGAAGTGATTTGTAAAATCTTACTTCGAATAAACACTTTTTGAATTTTGAACTAAAATAAGAAAACTAGGGCATGCTTGCAGCCCACAGCTCCAGCAGCACATCCGTCACCTGTTACGTCTTTAATCAAATTGTCAGTTTCATCTATAATTGCTGTTGTAATATAGTTTTTATCACCATTTTTATATTCCGGTGTCACTTAAGCCTTAATAATACATTCATAATAATACATCCTATGCAACAAACTCCAAATAGGAATCTCTGGATGACCTGTAAGGAAATAAATATTATATTATTAATTATAGGTATAAATATGTCGGAGATTCACACTGGTTCTCCTCACTGTCGGACGCGTCATCATCCGCCATGATGATTTTTAGTATCGAATCGAAAAAAAAGTCAGTGCACACTGCCGATGCCGCCGGTGGTTGGACCCAGACTGAAAATGGTCCCGCACCCACCGAACTACTGACTCTAGGATTAAAATTAAATAGTTCACTCTCAAGGAGCCTTCAAAACATTCGCCTCACTCGCTCTTGCGTTGTAGTACCAACCGAATATCATAGAGCGTCGATACAAAACTAATACTTTACTGGCTAGCACAACAGATGGCGCTAGTAGTAACCAAATTCCAATACCATACCTGACAAATATATCTATACTTAAATTAGGACTTTAGCACCACGGATTGTGGCTATATTATGTTTAGGTTGTAAGGCCCAAACCCGGCATTGGGCTTACAAAGTATTTTTTTTTTCTTTAAAAGGAAATTTAAATAAAAAGATTTGTTTTTGGACACTTGGAAGAAACAGGTTTATTAAATAAACTTCCCAGAATTTAGCTCATCAATAGCTCAAACAGTAGAGAAACGAAGGTTCTAAATTATATACTTTAACCAACATAAATTTTCCCCAAAGAATCAAACATACCTACGAAATATAAACCACCAACCAAAGATTGAAATTTATCTTTTGAACCCGTGAGGATAAATTAAAATTTACCAAAGCTTATTGCAGCGAGCAACCATGTCTTTACTAATTTAATTTTATAAAACAAAGAATCTACCATTTATAGAATTGCCGCAACCTGAATAACTTGTCAAGTTAATTTAATTTTTTTCCAAATTATTTATAATTATTCCAACCAAGTTATAAGCATTTTTAGGGTTCACTAATGTTCTCCATTTAATAAAATCTTAGAAAAGAAAATAAAGGTTAAATAAAGTTGCAACAAGGAAAAGAATAGTATATTTCATTACAAGTGCGGAAAGGCTGTCATTGCAAAGAGTTTCGACAAATGTGTACCCGAGCCGAGGCGCAGCCGAAGGCGAGGGTAGACAGTCGGAACGAGTTGCAATGACGGTTCCGCACGTGTACTGAACGACTATTTTTAATACAGTTGCGAAAAAATGAAGCAATTTAATAAAATAATAAAAACATAATAAAAAAAAATGACGCCAACCGTAGAATATAAGCAGAGATTTTTTTTCTTCACCCATTCTGGTAGACAAAGGGAACTATGCCCATACAGCCAAGTCTTAAATAAAATTGTTTTTATTGATATGAAATGAAAATGAAATTTAATAAGATGAATTAAAATGAAACCTATCCTAACTCATTCAATCAAATCATTAAATCTGATATTTAACAAATTAGTAGCTTCTTTTTAGAAATATACGTATTTGCATGAATCATAAAAACTTCTATGAATTTTTTTAGTGAAAACTTCATGGTTGGTTTTTCTTTTTATTAGACATTATTTTGACAGTTGGGAAAGTAAACGCACGTGTGCGGGAAAGGTAAAAAAAAGCACGCGTGTGTAATAGCCCACTTCCCGAACGCTATACGACCCTGCAATAAGCCACTTTTTGAGCAACTGTATTAAAAAAAACCTTATCAAGAGAATCAAAGCGCTGCCACCACGCTGGAACATTTCAGAACAAGAAAAAACGAAGATTCCCTCCGCCAGGACGCACCACCGGCATAATTGCGGCCTCAAAATTGTGGGTATGCTCACCCACCCTCTCAATAAAACCTAAAATGAACGTTCCAGAACCGAATTTATGAGAATACATACCTTTATCCTTTGCCTTTAGCCTTTCTTTTTCCGAATAAATCACATTGATTTGTGATTACATTTAATTTTCAGGAAGCTGCAATAAAATATCAAAATTAGTGTCAACTGAACACATTGCTAACACGTTTTCAAAAAAACAATCCAAGATTATTATTTTTTTAACACTCACCATATTTATTATTAGAAGGAACCGATATTCTTACTAAGTAGGGTTTATTTTTCCCACATATTTTTTATACTAAATAAATCTCGCGAACCATTATTTTCTCGCGTTCCTCTCAGAGCTAGCGCGCACCGGTGACTTTTGTCAGCATGACAAAAAAGTTTTTGTCGCTGTCACGTCACGCCTCCAAAGCGAGGTGCGCTCACGAAAGGTGACAGTGACAATTTTTTTTTAAAAGCTTCATTTGTCGAAATGGATTTCGAAGAGACGGTCGTCATCTGTGAGCTTATAAGGAAACTCAAAAGAAAAAAAAGCGAAAAGATTACTGGGTACACCCCCTTTGGAGTGACAGGTTAATAAATGGAAAGTTCTACACCATGTTTCATAAACTTCGGGAACATCCAAAGAAATTTTTTGGGTATTTTCGAATGAGTGTTAGAAGTTTTGATGAATTACTTCGCAATTTAGGACCTGCGTTGACATACGAAAATACAAACATGAGATTGTCTGTTCCGGCTGAAGAAAGACTCGCTGTTACTTTGAGGTATATAAGTAATTAGAATATTATGTAATTTTAAATTGTTTATTTTAATGAAAATACAAAAATGTTATACAAATTAAAGTAAGTAGTTTTTAATTATAATCAAAAATCAAAAAAGTGATTGTAATGTAATATTCTTTAATTATTCTTCATGTTGGTTGATATTGTACTCATGGCAGATGTCATACAATTCGGAATCTTCTGTAAACTCTGTAATATAGGTTTGAATTGATGACGATGAGGCGGCTGAGGAGTTTTTCGGGTCTTGCTTAGGAGGCGATGATTGTGAAGATGAATTCGGTTGAGTGTGTGCAGAGGGTCGCAAATTTTGGGAACTTGTAGATGTATCAGTAGGAGAAGGAGATAAAACAAGTTGAGTGTTTCTTGCTAAGTGGAGCGGATTTTGAGGAATGTGCGATGGAAGAGAGACAGAATATTTGGGTTTGATTTGCATATTTGGAGGGCTTGTAGATGGAATATATGTAGGAGAAGGAGATAAAATCAGTGGAGTGTTTCTTGCTAAGTGGAGTGGACCTTGGGGACTTTGCGATGGTATAGAAACAGAATATTTGGGCTTGATTTGGAAATTTTGAGGACTACCTCTATAAATTGTGGATGGGCTATTCATAGGAGAATAATTATTGCGCTGAGTGTTTTGTTTTGTTTTTTTTTTTTCTTTCAGCTTTTTATCGTAAATTGCTGCTCTTTTTTCAACTTCTTCAATAAGTAAATCATTATCGATATCCTCTTCATGCACTTTCACGTTTTGCGTAGACGTTGACGCCATTTTGCGTTCGCTAAAGACGACTAGTGTTGGAGAAAACTCAAGTCTGCGAGTCGACATTTTAGTGCTCAGCTCTTAATCGCAATACTCGACTCACTAAGACACGTACTCCTGCTCAATGTGTTGCGAGTTTAGAGAGCATCCCTTTAAACACGAGTTTAGCATTCGTGCTCGAGTTTTCTTGTAAGCTTGAGCTTGCACGAGTCGAGCTCGACTCGTTTTGAACTGAGCACCCATCACCTAACTAGCTAAATCACTATTTATTGTTTATTTATAGTATAACTGATTTTCCTTGTTTTTATATTTAATGGATTTTAATAATGTAAATGAATTAATTATTATTATTAATTTTAGAAATAAAGGAATTATATAAATACAATTACGTTTCACGACAATTCGAACACATAAAATGATTATCGATTAATTACGTTAGAAACAAAAAAAATATGTATTTAATGCCTTACTAACAGTCTCGTTGTCTCATAGATATTTTTTATTCGGCTTGTTTTGCTCGACATTTTTTTTAGTAGAAGTTACATCGAGTCAGTCTTTGAACTCGACTTTCGTTAAAAACTCGAGTTTGATTTGTTACTGGAGTTCTTTACAAAAGTCGAGTATCAAGTTGAGACTCGCGCTCGACTGTACTCTAGACTCTCGAGTTATGAGCATAACAAACCCCGTGAAATTGAGTCGAGTATGTAAAAATCGACTCGCGGACTCGAGTTTTCTCCAACACTAAAGACGACGGTCCGACCGAAGGCAAATGGCGGAAGAACTACGTGTTGAGTGACAATTTTGTTGCCCGTGCGCGCGCTGCTATAAAAACCTAGCGGCGCGGTGACAGTTTCGTCACGGGCTTCTCCGCTGGCCGGCGGACAAAAATGTCACCCAATTGTCACGTCGTAACGTAACGTGCGCGCACCTCCATACATACTCATAGACTTGATGTGAGTGACGAAACAGTCACGGTGACAAAAGTCACCAGTGCGCGCTAGCACTCACACCAGTCCAAAAAAAAGAACCTTCCCGAGCCGTGTTGCCAGCCGCCATCCGCTAAATTTTTCCAAACCAAAACCTATCAATATTTCACAGAAATATCTTTACAAAACAATTTAACTTTTTTTCTTTAACTGCCTAAACAAAAGGACGAGCACTAATCCTGAAACATTTCACCGGCTGTAAAAATTATTTCCATACGGTTTTACCAACCCACTGAAATGTGAAAAAATAAAGACAAAACCATCATAACCCCAGTATTTCCCTTCGTTATCTTTACAAAACAATTTAACTTTTTTTCTTTAACTGCCTAAACAAAAGGACGAGCACTAATCCTGAAACATTTCACCGGCTGTAAAAATTATTTCCATACGGTTTTACCAACCCACTGAAATGTGAAGAAATAAAGACAAAACCATCATAACCCCAGTATTTCCCTTCGTTATTTTCCTGAAAGAAACAATTTCCAAAGGTTTCAACCCTCATTAATACACGAAACATTCCTAATAAATCTTATAAATGACGAATTTTCAACCACCAAAACTGCAGACATCGGAATTTTCTTTCCGTCTGGCCACCCCAAACAAGTCTTCATAAATTTATTATTCCAAATGGGATAAGGCAAAGAATTGAAAACCCATAAAGCCTAATCTTAAGTTAAATTTATAGCTTGGATACTTGACCCATCTTGCCAACCTAAAAATCTCAAAAATACACCACGTTACAAGGTATAATATAGCCGAGATTGGTCTGATCGATCTGAGTTGTAAAAAAAATATATAAGGACGCAACGCAACACCTGTGCATTTTTGAATTCGCCAGAAAAGATCATTTAACCTAAGTGACCTAAATAAATATCTAAAAGTTAAAAACAAATCCTTTGAACGTAGAAAGTGCCAAATTGTAAAGCTCGATCAGAAAAATAATAAACAAAAAATAAATGTAACAAGCTTTTATTTTGAATATTTTTTTATTAGTAAATATAGCGGGGCGGCGCGGTTTGCCACGCCAATAATCGGTTTTGTTATTATATACATATAAAATATATTTAATCTTTTCTTCAAAAGGATCCAAATGCTGGATCCCTATTTTTCTCCTCCACGAATATTAACACAGCCAATCTGTAAAATCTTTTGTGCTCTTGCCACTGAGATTCTATTCTCTGAGTGTATGTCCCATCAGATGCCACCAATCTATTTTCTGTGTCACTGTGATTAACCCGTTTGTGGGTATATATTCAGGAAGGCAAATGTTTGTTCTCCAATCATCGGTGTGTACAATACAGCCTTCCTTAAAATACTTTTGAATAGGTGGCACCAATATTTCTTTCATTTTCGGATCATCACCACCATCCTCGATCATTTCTAATACCCAGTGGCCTTCAATGTGACGCTCTAAGGTGTCTACACACCAAAGCCGCCGGCCCGGCGGCATGGCCCGGCGGCATAGCCCGGCGGGCACGGCCGGCGGCCTCATTTTGAACAGAACTCGAACAAAAAGAGGCCGCCGGCCCATGGCGGCGGGCTATGCCGCCGGGCCGGGCTTTGGTGTGTAGACACCTCTGTTATGTTTTTTTTTTTAGTTTAGAATCATCTATTTGAACAAATTTATTAAGTCCTCTTATCTTGGTGTTCTAATTCGTAGTCTACAATAGTATCTCGGCAATAATTGTACCAGTATGACAATGTTCTGGTCGATAGGGCTGGCTCATTCTCTCTTGCTAATTACTCCCGAGCAGTGTGATAGCTGAGCACTCATGGTCCGTGATATGATAGGAAATAGTTTTTTCCTAACACCAAACTTTCTACCACGTTCCAGGTGTTTGTTTGAGATTCTCGATATAGTGCTTCTCTTCTAGAGTGAACACTGCCATCGCTAAGTGGTGTCATCATGAAGCCAGTCTGCGCATATATACTATCACCCAAAAGCAATTTATTTTTAATTTCCCATTTTTTTTATAGCACAATTATCCCAGATATTGGAATCAGGTGCACAGCCATGCCAACTTGCTTCTACATCATGAAAGGACAAAGCACCAACAACAAAGCAATTAGTAAAGCTTTACTCATATCTTTCCAATTTTAGATCATTGCAGGAGAAAGTCATGAACCAAGTAGGTAGCCCTAAAGTTCGAACCATAGCAATAAGTTCAGAGCAACATTTTCGCCAATAAGATGCTGATACTCTGAGATTCCTCATAATGAGATGCATATTGTCAAGTAATTCCTGTGGCGTTTGCTCGCCTTGATCTTGACCCATTCTACCGCTGAGAGATCAAAAAATAAGCATTCATGGCGATTGAACCTTTTATCAGCGCTAACAATCCCATTTTGAAAGTAATCAAACAGAGTGACCGCAACTTCTCTTTCTTCTCTAAAACATTTTTTCCCATCACGACGAAAGAATACCAGGCTAGTTCTTCTGTTCGTCGCTCTCTATCTATATTTAAAGGTGGCGCAGTTTTTCGTGTAATCTCGGCTAATCGAATATCGTTTCTATTATTATCACTATTCGGGTTTAAAGAAATAACAGTTTCGAGATTTGGCATCCCCTCATCTACGTTTAGAAGCATACTAGTTTCCTTAACAAATATGGTGTCATTCGCTTGCATATTTTGTTGTGGGTGGAGAAGAGCTTCAATTTCATTTTGCATTTGGTCTTGATCGTTGCACTAAGCTTGACTGCTCCTGGTTGTCATTGTTTAATCTATCTTTTCTTTTAGTATTGTGTTTTTGCGTTTTCCCTTCGTCAACCGGAGTTATGCCTTTAGGCTCTCCACGCACTAGGCAGCCTTGCCAGGCTGCGGCAGCGAGAATATTTGCGCAGCCAGTTATATCAGCATATGCGTCGTAACCGTTGTCAAAACGGATAGTCAACCCAACTGGTCTTGGAGGCCTACCTCCTTACTATTACTGAGGCTCCATTCTTCCGAAAGCAAGATTTGATATTCGGCATTTTAATAATAGTCCGGTCAATAAAGAAATGTAGAGTGCGTGAGCGGGAGCCTAAGCGATTTCTTCAGAAACTTATTCAGAGTGCTTAGTGATAAAACATACTAAAAGTCCCGACGTCTAGGAGGTGAGCTGGAGGGGGGAGGGGGGGGTTAAAGGACTCATTTTTAAGTTTTTCGCCAATATTACAGAAACGGTGCGTTGTAGCAAAATATGATCTTAGATGAAATGAAAGCTTATAAAATTCTCTACAACTTTTATTCTATATCGATTTTTCATATTCCAAACCGTTTTTGAACTACACGCTCCTGAAATGTAGGAAGTACTGTTTACTAGGGGATTTATTGAAATGTTTGTATGGGAAACATTTTTTATTGGACGAGTCGACGAAACTTGGCATGGTTGTAGAATAGGTGATCCTAAGTAGAAATCCACCGGGACCCATGACTTGTACTCCCTCTGAAGCCGGGGGGAGGGGGGTGAAGTTGGATTTTGCTGCCCTTTTTAGGGTTCCGTAGCCAAATGGCAAAAAACGGAACCCTTATAGATTCGTCATGTCTGTCTGTCTGTCTGTCTGTCTGTCCGTCCGTATGTCACAGCCACTTTATTCCGAAACTATAATACCTATATTGTTGAAACTTGGCAAGTAGATGTATTCTGTGAACCGCATTAAGATTTTCTTACAAAAATAGAAAAAAACAATAAATTTAAGGGATCCCCATAAAAAGAACTGAAACTAAAAAAAAAAAATTTCATCAAACCCATACGTGTGGGGTATCTATGGATAGGTCTTCAAAAATGATATTTAGGTTCCTAATAACATTTTTTTCTAAACTGAATAGTTCGCGCGAGAGACGCTTCCAAAGTGGAAAAATGTGTGTCCCCCCCCCTCTAACTTCTAAAATAAGAGAATGATAAAACTAAAAAAAATATATGATGTGCATTACCATGAAAACTTCCAACGAAAATTGGTTTGAACGATATCTAGTAAGTAGTTTTTTTTTAATACGTCATAAATTGTAAACCGCAATTTACCTTTCACTATTATTAAAACATCGATCAAAGTCTCAACGAACTACAAAAACTTTTATATTATGTTACTGGCTGCTACGGAACCCTTCATGGGCGATTCCGACTCGCACTTGGCCGCTTTTTGTTGACGCTATATCTCTAAAACCGTAAGTACTATGACAAGTTTGGTATCATTTTCGAATAACTCGTTAACGTAGAACTTATTTTTGGAATTATAAAATAGGGTGGCCATACAAAAAAACTAAATTTTAGGACAAAATTCACAAAACACTTTAAGTCTTTTAACATAAATGTCGTTTACTTTTCCCATGGGAATGGTATCGATACAAAAAAAATATGGTCGGGTAGCAGCATTCACGGGCTTTACAGATATATAACTTTTATGGCACTTACTTGATAAAAAATGAGTTAAAAAAATAAAATTGCATGTGCGGCAGACAAAGGTAATGAACATGGAACTAGCTCCAAGACCAAATTTGTCCCAAAATAGTGGTATTAAGGGGTGATAATGTATGGCAGAAATGTTGTGGGTGTTACAAAACCTTCCAAACATATAGGAGATGTAGAAATTCAGATTAGAATGGAAAGTTAGAGCGGCCGGAACAAACGGTAGGAGATTAAGAGGTGTTTTTTTTAACAAGTAAGTGCCTTAAAAGTTATATATTTGTAAAGCCCGTAAATGCTGCTACACGACATATTTTTTTTGTATCGATACCATTCTCATGGGAAAAGTAAACGACATTTATGTGGAAAGATTTAATCTGTGTTTTGCGAATTTTGTCCTAAAATTTAGTTTTTTTGTATGGCCACCCTATTTTATAATACCGAAAATAAAATCTACGTTAACGAGTTATTCGAAAATGATACCAAACTTGTCATAGTACTTACGGTTTTAGAGATATAGCGTCAACAAAAAGGGCAGCAAAATCCAACTTCACCCCCCTCCCCCCGGCTTCAGAGGGAGTACAAGTCATGGGTCCCGGTGGATTTCTACTTAGGATCACCTATTCTACAACCATGCCAAGTTTCGTCGACTCGTCCAATAAAAAATGTTTCCAATACAAACATTTCAATAAATCCCCTAGTAAACAGTACTTCCTACATTTCAGGAGCGTGTAGTTCAAAAACGGTTAGGAATATGAAAAATCTATATAGAATAAAAGTTGTAGAGAATTTTATAAGCTTTCATTTCATCTAAGATCATATTTTGCTACAACGCACCGTTTCTGTAATATTGGCGAAAAACTTAAAAATGAGACTTTTAACCCCCCCTCCGCTCCAGCTCACCTCCTAGACGTCGGGACTTTTAGTATGTTTTATCCCTAAGCACTCTGAATAAGTTTCTGAAGAAATCGCTTAGGCTCCCGCTCACGCACTCTACACCCCCCTTTGAGCCATTCGTTGACCGGACTATAATGCCGAGCATCATCCAGAATGCAAACAAAGTCCACAGTTCGTGGATATTGGTTGCATACCAGCCTTGCTGCAATCTGGCACTCGAGATCGTTTGAGCTTGCCTATTTGTTTCGACAACTATATGGGATATGATCTCGTCGTCCCATACTGCACGCAATGCGTCGTAACCGTTGTCAAAAAGAACATTCTGGTCGGATGGTGATATTTAGTTCTGGGTCATTCGATGACATGAGAGACTCATCTTGATTTGACAACAATTCGTTAATATCAAAATTTTCGTCAACTTCATACGCGACAAACAAAGCAAGAGAAGCAAATTGTTACAAAGCTCAATTTTATTATGAGATGATAATATTATGTGAATTGGCAGTTTAAAAGTAACCAACGCAATTGTTCCGTCTTACGGAAGCAATTCGTTAATGATGTGAGACCATACTCTCTCGTTGTATTTTGAGTGTCGTTACTAGTTCCTTGTATGGAATTCGAAAAATTTGAAGAAGTCTCGTTATTATCTCTTTGTGGCATTAAAAATTCCATTAAAATCTCATATTTCCACGGTTTATCAACACGGTCCTTTCCAGGTATATCATCATTGAATAATAATAATAATAAAAAAAATATTTGCAACAAAACACAAAAGACATGTTGTATATGGTAATTCTGAAGCCTATGGTAGTAAAAAACTGTGTTATAGGCTTCAGCTTCCCTAAGAATTGACATAAATTTACAAATACAAAAGTTTAAAGTACATTTATAGCCAAATTTATTTATTTAAGTTATATTTATTTACAGTCCACATGATCTAAGCTAATAGTAGAGAGCTATTTATAGTAGTGGGAGAAGTAAGAGACTAGTATCCTCATCCAGTCATCCCGACAGCTCCTCGTCAGGGTCGCTCAGTGCGCTAGGATAGATAAATTCATACTTGACGTTCTCTATGCCATGCAGTAGTTTACGGCTTGGTCGATTTGGGATCGGGCAGCAGTACTGGGGTGCTAAGGTTTTGTAGTGAAATATCCTTGGGTAGTCTGGGTGATTAAGGAAATCCCCTCCGACATAAGAGGGGTGAATGGCGTGTGTATGCCATTTCTACGTACATATTCCAATATTTAGATAGAGGCTTCTTTTCTTGTAAGACGAAATCCGTGTTTTTCCATCATATGAAGCCTTTCAGCCATGCACTTTTCAAATTCGGTCGTAAATATCGTAGATCTGCCAGGAGTGTCTCGAAGACAGGTAAATCTAGTATAATGTAGACCGTGGAATTTGATAATGTGCAGCCGCCGCTGCATATGTATAATGCCTTCTGCACTTGATTTTCTGAATAAGCTATTTCTTTTTTTCGTTTACAATGCCGGACCATCTACAAACATAAGTGGTTCCAGTGGCGGATTAAGACTACTTGATACCCTAAGCAATCCATGCCTGATGTTAGGGCATCGAAAACCCGGAACAATTTTAAAATCCGGGTTATCGGGTTTAAGCATAATGGAATCCGGGTAACCGGGTTTTTTCGAGCTTTTCGGTCCTTTTGTTATATTTAAAAAAAAAAAACAATTTATCGGTTTTCTACAATGAGTAGAATATAATAAGGAAAAAGGAACGAAAAATATGAATTAAACAATATATTTCCATTTACTATGAATATTGGATATAATTTAAAGTAATTTTAATATCAAAAAAGTCTTTTAGACAAATGAAAACGAGTGTTCACGTGTCGTAAACATGTAAACTAGCTAGCTTAATGTTGATAATTTGTCTGTCTTACTTAAGTAGTAAAAGCGCGAAGTAGTAAAGTTAAAGCGTCCAACGTTTTATCGCTTAAAGATTGCAGACAGCACCAGCCGAAAAAAATACCCGTTCTAGCTCCACACTCGTAGGTGAAATGGTTTTTAAATGTCCATAGATCAGCGATAGGTATCGACCTCGTTGTCGGTGTCCGCCATTTTCTCGCAGGGCCATTTCTACCCTGACAGTAGAAAACAGATCCTCTGTTGGGTATCCAGTGTCAGGAGTTGTATCAACAGCTTGACTCAACTATTTGTTAAGTTCTTCTGTATTTGTAAAGTATATTTCCACTACCTGCTGCCCATCACTACCTACTCCCCTCTTCCACAATTACCCCGTTCGTTCTATGAGTCTATGACTAGGAATGATGAGTCAAACAAGCGCGTATAGCGTACCGCTTGCTTTGCTTGATGGGTGTAAAGTACGAAGCAATGAACGGCGATACTTTTGAAGTAATCTGTATAAAAGATATGAAAGTTTGTAAGTTTTTATGTTACACAATCATGCAAAACAAAACCCGCTGATTAGATTTAATGAAGTTTGGCATACGTATAGTTCATAGTCTGGAATTTTTCTGTGGTAAAATTACTGATTCACACGGGAAATACAATCTTAAGCGGGCGATGTCACAGGGCGGACGGAAAGCTAATAATCTAATAATCAATAAAAACAACAAACGTTACTTCGAATCTTTAACGTGTTAGACGCTGCTTCTTAAAAAATAACTACAAGAACGTGATTTCGGAAAGAACCCGAAAACCCGGGTCATGATTTTATAAAATCGGGCTTTTTTGCGACCTCAAAACCCGGAAAAAACCCGGTTCGATGCCCTACCTGTTGTGGGCTCACCTATCTGTATGTCAACTAGAATTTGAAACATTAGATTTCTTGTAAAATAAGATGATGAGATGTAACGTACCTACTTTAGAAGTGGAGTAGGTGTGACTACAATAAAAACCAAAGCATAATTTATTTCTTTATTGAAATTCGCCTTGCGGCTTTTCCGAGCATTGAATTCACGCAAGATACTTAGTATTAACGTCTAACGTTTTTAACATATCGGACTCTATGTACAATAACGATAAATTATGGAACCTTTCTTGTATGATCTTTGTCCTTTTTTCATTTTTTTATATTTTTCATTTTGAAAAAGAACGTTTAGCTGACCAATTTGTAATCATAAGCGATAAAAATCCACGCAGGGCTGTTTCACAGGAAAGCTGATTCAATCTTATCATAAAAGTTTATCTTCGTCCACATTTTTCAAACCAAGTGATTAAACAGCTTTCACAGCATTTCGTAACTTACTGCACTTGTTAGATTAAATTTGTAAAATATTTATATACATAATCCTCAAATTCTCATTAACTGGTTAGTTTAGGTTCATGTGTAACTTACACATGAACCTAAACTAACCTAACCTAAACCCACCTAACATAACAAAAAAAAACTTGATGGAATGTTCCCTGCAACATTAAAACGTTTTAATTTAAGACCACGTAACTCTATCGAATTGCTAATAATAACGCTTGCGGCTCGTTATTTGCCTCTAGCAAGTGTAGATGTATTGATGGGGATGTCACTGAAATGTCTGTACTTTAATGTTCCTGAGAATGATTATCGATCTGATTAGCATTAGCTGGTTCAATTAGATTAGATTGATACTCGTTATCTTGATTGTCTGGGGTGATATTCAGAGCGGTTAATAAATAAATGTTATAGTTGTTTGCAAAAGCGTTTTGTCTTTTTTGTGGCGTATATTACATGTTATTCGTCTATATTGTTAAATGACTTGCAACAAGCTACACCTCGTGCAAGCTTCTTCATTGACATAACTTATCGTTATCTTTTTTTTTTCTTTAATTGCAACAGTTGTATTTTAGATTTTGTCTGCAAACAATTTGCAACGCTGTTGAATTTTTAAGGTACATCTAATCAAACTTTATCTTTATTTTAAATGCCGAATCCAAATCACATATGGGTGAAATGCAGAATGGATCGTAACGAAATCGTAAGTAAACTGATATGAAAAAAATCTGTAATGATACATGAGGCGTAGGTCACATGTGCTAAATAACCAAAGTGAAGTAGGCACCTACAAAAAAAAGAATTCTTTGTTTGTCTGTTTGCAATCCATAAACTCAGAGAAACTAATACATGAGGCGTAGGTCACATGTGCTAAATAAAAAGAGTGAAATAGGCACCTACAAAAAAATCTTTGTTTGTCTGTTTGCAATCGATAAACTCTGATGACACTAGGGTTTATCGGGTCAGTTCCATTCGCAAATACACTTCTCAGGTAACAATCGTTACTATACTGAATAACGAATCTGATAATAAAACCTGAGAATGTACTCTGATTGCTTGTCTGTCTGTCTCTGTGTGTGTTTATATTTGCCTGTCAGCTTCTCTGTTTGCCTCTCCGACTCACTGTTTGCTAGTCTGTCTCTCTCTCTCTAACTTCAAAATTGTCTGGTGCCGACACTATAAGAAATTAAGAACCAGTCGTGTTTGGAGGCTCATATTATACTTAACTATATTTCTACAGACATCAATAAAGGACATTGAAAAAAACTTACCGGTATGGAATAGATGTGTGTTAGTAACACTGATAAATTATTTTTTAAAAAATTTTGCACTTGTAAAATTCTTGAATAATGCAAAACGATGGCTGGATTTTGACGTTTGTTTGACACTGACATTCTGCTGTCAGCGTTGCCAATTTCGAAACGGCAATTTACCAGAATAATGTTTATTTTTACCATAGAGGTCGTTATTCAACCTGAGGATACCATAAAAAATGTGGTGCTAGATTCAATGGTGATTATTTAATGTAATGAAAGTTTTTTAAAGACATATCAGGGATCTTTTTCCGTAGAGTTTAATTGAAAGCAATGAAAAAATAAATAATACAAATGTATTTTTTTGGGTTTAATGTTGCAACTAATAGTAAGTGAGACACATTCTGCATTTCGCCCATATATACTCCAATTGTTTATTGCTCAAAACTCATTGTTAAATATTACTATATATTTTCACAGGATATTTTTGCTGAATTGTAGTAAGTGAGACACATAAAAGGTACATCCATTCTGCATTTCACCCATATATACTCCAATTGTTTATTGCTCAAAACTCATTGTTAAATATTACTACATGTTTTCACA
The DNA here is from genome assembly GCA_948473455.1 of Teleiodes luculella. NCBI lineage: Eukaryota > Metazoa > Arthropoda > Insecta > Lepidoptera > Gelechiidae > Teleiodes > Teleiodes luculella. Next base: position 4,946,761 of record OX419603.1, read on the forward strand.
GGATATTTTTGCTGAATTGACCTATATGCATTTTCTTGATGTTTAATTCTTCATCTAAGTACTGTTTCCCTGATTCTTTCAGACCATAATGGCTATTTCGAAGAGCTAATAATCGTCATAGTCGTAGAACAATGACGGATCTGCAGTCTGCAAAACTTTACGGGAGAGCCATTTTAAAGAATTTGTACGGTATTTTTGGGATAACTTTGGAACCAAAAAACCTACGTTGTTAAAAATTTGCATGTATCTATTAAAATAGTTTTGCTATATTATGCCATACCAAAAATAAGTAAATAATTAGTAGTTTTACTAGAAATTACACATGCTTCATTGTTCTTCGGAGTAATACAGTCGTATAATAATAACCGTCGTTGTTCTACGGAAAAATAAAAAAATGTCGGATTTTATTTTAAGAGTATGTTCTAGGGATTTTAGAAGAAAAATTTTGTCGGTTGTCTTATTGTTACCTAATGTTTTTAAAATAATTGTTTCTATATCATTATCAGTTTATGTAATTGCATGATTACACCGAGAGGCCTACCCTGAATTTAAGCCACGCTGGCCGGCCAACTTCATACACAACCTCCCCATGTATTGTTATAATACAAAGATCGAGTTGGAATTACAAGTGATTTATTAATAAAATGCACAATGTACAGAGCACGCACAAGAGACATGACATAAGAAGTGACAGCTCAATCGGCGGGAAGTTAGGGATGGGCACAACCCGTAGTGTTGTCCCTGACATCTCCCTTTTTTCAGCGATAGCGCGCAGGGGTAATTATTGATCTACCACTGCGTGTCGTCTTGGCGGTTGTCATCGGTCCAGGATCAACAGGAGCTGGTGACTTCGGTGCAGTTCCTATTTTAGCAGGTTCCAGATGAACTGCTTGCTTTAATGGCAGTTGTTCATTTTGTCTCTGGTCTACATGTACTACAGGTACTGGCTGAACTTCCTTATTAGGGGTAGGACTCATTGATGGTGGACCTTCTTTGTGAGGAACAGGGCTTACTGATTGTACATCATCTTGGGTAGGAGAAGGTAGTTGGACGAAGCTCGAGTGAACCATCTAGAAACGCCATTTGTTCACTCCAAACATATCTTATATTTTTTCTCTCTGAGCCAGTCTGATGCTTTATTTGCTTTTTGAACCTCATATAAAATCTCAAATAAAAACATTCCAATGGGGTCTCCATGCTGGTAAATCCATCTACTGATGCTATTCCTGTGATTTCTAACACCTTTAGCTCGATGTCAGTCAGTGGACTGACAGTCGCAGGATCTCCACCGGTGCCTTGGGTCGGAGCTCTGTATCCAACGGTATGAGTCGTTGCCATTTACAGGAGTGACAGATACAATTTTTTTATCTAGTACTGGAGCGAACCGGACTATATGTTACTCAGGCAGGATGAACTTAGCTTTCTAACATGAAAGATTTTTTGAAATCGGTCCAGTAGTTTTGGAGTTTATTCGTTTCAAACAGACACACAAACATAAAAATCTTATAATATTAGTAAGTATAGATCTTTTGTGATATATTTTCCTGCTTTTTATGACCCCAGATAAAAATCTGTCGGCGATTTCGTACCAAGCCAAGGAAGGAACATAAACATCATTAGCTCCTGATCCGGTCCCAGTGGATTTTTTAATTTTTAGTTTTTCCTGGTTGTATGTGCTGCGAATGTTATTTATTTTCGTGTTCACATCTTGAATTGTAATATCCATGTTGAGGTTATGTATAATGCGCTCAATAGCGGCATTTCGGGCATCTTTGATTTTATACTCTTTAAGTCTCACGTTCCACAGCACTTCTTCTTCATACAGTTCCACGAACCTGACAGTATCACGTTCCGACCACTTTTTCCTTGACGCCGCCATTATTTTTAATAAAATTGTACGAGCTCAGATCCGAGTGATAGAAAAAATAGAGCAGCGTCCTAGTCCCCTCTGTCAGTATACTCGTACGAGTGCGCTCGGATTACATGTTTACACGATACGAGTAGCGTCCGAGTAGTAATCCGAGTCCACTCGGTCCGAGCTGACTCTTATCGTGTCAACCCGGCTTAATGCCTTAAAAACTTTCTCATCGTTTAGCTTAGTCACGTTAAATAAAAAAATAAAAAAATTGCCGACCTTGTTTCTAACGGTAAATCACTGGGGCGAGCTATTTCCTTTGCGTTATCTATACATACGAGTAAACATGGTGTATACGTCGAGTCTTCGCGTAGCGGGATTCGCGTTGTACAGCCTTGAACTAGCTTGCAGCCCTTAGGCGCCAGACTACTTCAACGCGACAAGCGGGATTCGTGTTGTACAGCCTTGAACTAGCTTGCAGCCCTTAGGCGCCAGACTACTTCAACGCGACAAGCGGGATTCGCGTTGTACAGCCTTGAACTAGCTTGCAGCCCTTAGGCGCCAGACTACTTCAACGCGACAAGCGGGATTCGCGTTGTACAGCCTTGAACTAGCTTGCAGCCCTTAGGCGCCAGACTACTTCAACGCGACAAGCGGGATTCGTGTTGTACAGCCTTGAACTAGCTTGCAGCCCTTAGGCGCCAGACTACTTCAACGCGACAAGCGGGATGAGACTGTCGAGCCTCCGACTGGCCTACTGCCCAGGGGCGCCGGACCACTCTAAGACGACAGCAGGATCGGGTATTGTCTTAGAACTATGTTAGTGCTTAAGCTTTGGGACACACAGCTGGTCTAGTAGTTCTACCGTACCCCGAGGCCGTGAGACCCCAGAATGCAGCAGAACGATCAGCTTAGGACGGACAACACGAACATGGATTTCAACATAAAGTTAGTTTCGCAACGCTTCGCAAACGCAGGTAAATATCAGTGGCATCAAACACAAAAATCAAGAGAAACAGGGCGCAAACAATAGCTATACAAGGGCGGCAAGAAATAAGGGCGGACTTACAGGTATATCCCGGGAATGGGCAGGTATACGGGCTGCTCTACGGGAACAGGGGTGCGACGCGATGTCGCCAGGTTGCGCTGCTGGTCTGGATACGGGTAGCCGGTTAGCGGGTTTACGCGCCACGTCGCGGGACGTCTGTTTTGGCTGATGTAGTTCACGGGACTGTCCGCTAGTCGTGGCGCGTTCAGATTTCTCTTAATCAATCCCAAGAGCGCCTCTCGCTGACTACTGAGGCGTTTTGCTGGCATCATCGTGCGCAGTTTTGGGGTCATGTGTTCATAGGATTTCGGACGCAGTATTGAGCGACCTGGGTCAACAGAAACACTGTCGACACCCAGGTTTAACTCACTGTTCTCAACACAGAGTTGATCGTTGACAAACTCCACATCCCCGATATCGGGAAAAATGGTGTCGTAGGTGGTCTGCAGTACGTTTATATCGTAGGACGGGCTCGAAACAATTTTAACATCAGGTGCTCGAACACTCACTTCTCCCCACGAGAAGTAGTCCAGCAACTTATGCGTAACGTGTGGTAGGCCCGCGAGTAGAGCACTACCAACTCCGGTGGTCGAGGCGAACCGTCGCCGCACGGAAAAGGCCTCACCGCACGCAGTAAAACCCCCGCTTAGCGGGAAGCGAACCGACAGCCCATCGTCAGAGAACCTCAGTGTGGAACTCTCTTTCCATTCGGACACAAACTCGTCTATGGTAGTGTTATTATCGTAGTGTCCAAGTAGACCGGACAACCACTGCCGCACCTCGTCCAAAGGCACCCAATCATTTTGTCGTTTTACTCTCTCTTCAATGAGGGCTATCACGGTTTGCCGCTGCTGTTGTGACATGACTCTGATGCCGACGGTACCAATTGCGGGTTTATTGCGTGCAGCCTCCAACACCTCGTTCACAGCAACGATGTTGGGTATAGTTTCTGAGAGCGGCAAAAAGGGTTTCGCCGGCACGCTTTTATCCAACACCGCTTCCTCGTGTGTAACTGGTCCAGTTGACTTCGATAAGGCGTTGTTGCTGGGTGTAAAGGTCATCGACTTAATGGGCAAGGTGGACTTCGTCTCAGGTGGGTCAGCGGTAAGAACCTTTGTTTCGAGGGTCCCCAGTGTCTTGTTGTCACCTTTACGGTGTGCCTCTTTGATGTTATAGTCCTTAATTTGCGCATCCGTACCGCGACCGAGGGCTATAAATCGACTTATAGCGTCAGATGAGACGTCTGAGTAATAGACGCAGGATTTCCTATGACGCGACACGGCTACTACTGCATGTGGCTCGCTGTCGAAGATGTTCAAGGGCTTGGTCGTGGGTCGGATGATCACCACGTGGTCAAAGGTCAAGCCTTGAGCTTCGTGTATCGTTAATAGCCGTGAGCCTTTACCAACACCATAGTTCTGGGAAGCCAACGTACGCTTGTCTCCTTGCGTGTGTACAAGGTACAAGGTATTTTGTTCAGAGTTTGGAACAGAACAGCCCGAGTAGGGTCGCAACTCTAGTGACCGTGTGCGCGGGCTAGAGGAATAGATACCAGGGTAGACCTGACGCAGGGCGTAGGCGACGTCCTGCGGATTTCTATGAGTGCATAACAGTTCTCTCGAGATTGTGGTCACACTATCCGGTCTCTGGTATCTTAAGGGAAAGAGTTGTTGTCTGTCAATATAAGGTATTTGATTGACATCACCGATCAGCACCACGTCCTCAGCCCCGACACTCCAAGCAACAGCAACAATTGCTCCAAAGTGATTCATAAGAGCCTCATCAAAGAAAAGCTTCTTGATCACCGCTGGCTCTCCATTATCTTCGTTGTTGCTGAAGTGCGGTCCCAGTCCGTTAACTAGTATAGATGCAGCAGTCCGCACCCTACTTCGCAATCCTAGACCCGTCCCGTGCACAGACCTCACTCTCTCTCTCACATCCTTTGCGGCTTCGAGTGTGGTTGTCACAATCATGTCCTCTTCGGGGTTGAAGTGCTTGACGATCCAGGTGGTTTTGCCACACCCCGGTACGCCGTTAACCCATTCAATATTGAAAGGAGAAAACGTTTCGACTTCAAGGCCCTCTAAGCGATCTGCGACAGTTGAATCCACGAAAATCTTTGTCTTGTTCGTCACTACACATAGTTGGTCAGCGCCTGTCACCATGTACTTGCCGTCCTCATCCCTAGGCACGAATCCCTCCTTTAGGTTGTAAGCAGCCATATGTGGTGTCAGCGGTGGTCCGAGTATCACTTTCTTCGACTCGTTGTCGAATATAGTGGCCTCCTCACCGTGTAACAACCCTTCCAGGGTGGTCGTCTTTCGCTGCAAGTAGGCCGTAAGGATATCCCTACAAGTTTTCTCGGCCATCAAGGCGGTGGCCTTAGCTAGGGCTACATATTCGCGGAAAGCATTCACCAGATGATCATGAGTGTCAGAAGCAGGAAGATAAGTCGGTGGTGAAATACCGATAAAGTCCTTGAAGGTGAGTTTCGGAAAAAGGTTTGCAGCCTTAGCCTGGCGGGATATTTCGGTGGTTTGTTCAGTCTTGAAGGCCTCTAGGGCATCGCCTGTACGGTTTATATCTCTCAAAGCGGCTCTAGCTCGATTGACGGCGGCCTTACTCTTCGGCTGCGCGAGTGCTGCGGCGTTTGCTACAGAGAGGGCAGCCTTTAAGGCTTTGTCTTCCCCCTTGCGTTCCCGCAGGCGATCGGCGCGTACCTTATCATTATCTTCGCGCTTCCGTTCTTGGCGTTCGGTTTGCAGTCTTTCTGTGTTAGACTGACCATTCTTGTAGTTTGCAGATGGTCTGCCGTTCAGAGATGTGAAATCCGGTTTAGGCTCATCCGTGAAGGTAATACGCAGTTCGTCCCTATCCACATCCGCCCGAGCAGTCACTTTTAGCCCTTTCGAGGAGGTGTCGAGTTGTACAGAGAGCGTAGGACGACCGGCGTCAAAGAATGTCAGGTGGTTGTCGGATTGCGTTATTTGTCCGTTGTCTACACCACTAGGCATCACCTCAGAGAGTTTAAAAACCCTAGATGTGACGTTAGCCAAGGACGTGGAACTTTCCGCGGTCAAGGTGTCAGTAACGCGTTTTTCCCACGAGTCACGTTCCGAGGAATCTTCCGATGTGAGTTTTGGTGCAACAGTCGTCAGCTCGACAACTTTCTTTTTGGTTTTTGGCGCGCAAATGAACGAGATGTCCTCCATACGATCACCGTAAACTCTCAGGTCCAGTGATGCCGCGGCCTTACCAAGTCCCAAATAATAGTTGACGGAAGGTCTTACGCTAGTGACATCCCATGTCGAATCTACGGCAACAATTGGGAAGTGGTCCAAGGTAGTGGCCGCATAGTCAGCGAGGGCCGGCAGATAATTCTCCATGTCGTACTCATCCAAGGTCACTGGTATTATAAAGATTATTTTATCCTTTATACACAGTACTTTCGCTTCCAACTCACCTCTACCATAGTCTATTGTGACCGTCGGTAGAACGGAGTAGTCTGAGCGCGCCATGCTGCGTCTAGTGTCATCGCCGTTAAGTAATTTGCCCAAACCGGCGGAAATTCGCACCTTACCGGTACCGCGTGGATCACAGTATGCGAAAAGCAGTTGCTCGTCATCCGAGTCGCCACATAGTGCCACGGTCCTCTTTCGCAAACCCGCAGAACCTCTGGCGGCCAGTCTAAATACATCGGACGGTGAGCATATGGAGCTCGAGAAGCAACTTTCATTGTCGGTGTTGTCTTTAAGAATGCGGTTTGTTGGTTTCATTGGTTTGTTCGCAGTTAGTTTTACTGTGTCGCGTTGCACGGTGGCAGTAGAGGTGTCAACATCACACTGCACTGCGACAGTCTTAGTCTTTGTGAAGTAGGAAGTAGCTCCTTTCTTAATAACTCTATGCCTACTGAACTCGACGCGATCCGGAGTATCGGTATCAACTCCGACATCGCGCACTTTTCGCTGCGAGTGTTTCTCTATCGCAAAAATTAACGATGCCGAAGTTGGTTCAGCAATAGGAGGGGCACGATGTCTCTCCACAGTTACTTCAGTAGTTAGGACGCCCTCTGGTGTTGTTAAGCGTCTGCCCTTGTCTATGGACGAACCATGATATTTAACCGTTCTTGTTGTAGTGGAACTCAGTTTCTTCTGCATTACACGCGTTGGGTACATAGCGGTTATCGCCCCGCGACTGTCATGCTTCGCCAACGGGGATGTGGTAAGAGGCTTAAGTTTAAAGGCATTCATTTCCACCGTCACGGGCACAGGATCAGTCATGGTTACCTGCGTCACCGACAGTGGACCCGGGCAAGGAGCGACCGGTGTGGGTGCCGGTTCATTAAGCACGAGCGTGACTGTATCGCCCGTGACTGGTTCAACAAGTTGCAGGGGCAGTTGCAGGGTGACCGCAGCTCCCCCAGCAAGAGTATTTGAGTCTGTTCTAAGATGTTCGAGGCGGTACCGAAGACCGTGCAACGTCTCCGTGAGGAGTGTCTTGGACATACGCTCATCTTTCTCACCGTCGTAACGACAGTAAGATCTCAGGGCTAGTAAATACTCACATCTCAATTTAGTGAGGTCGTCACGTAGGACCTCCAGCGAATCGGCAACACACTCTCCTTCATTGCATCCGGTCATGACATAATAACATTCCGTGTTTGTCCTACGTGAGGCCGCCGGCTTCAGAACAGTGATGCAGGTGAAATAAGGGATTGCTGAGGAATAATCGTCACGTACCAAATTGGAAGACTTGACGAGCAAGACGCCCCCTTTCTTCAATACCTGTCGAGCTATCAAGACCTCACGGTTAAAGAGTTTCGGGTCTGCATACGACTCTTCGGTCGCCGCGTCCGCGACAACCAAGTCGTACCCGTTCCCCAAGAGGTCCGTACTCATACTTAGCAAGTCTGCCTTCACCACGCGCGCGGTATTGGCGATCTCTTGCCTCAGTTTGATCGTCTCTTCTAGACTCACCACTGTTAAGTCCACATCCTTGCCACACCCCATAATAACGCTACTGAAACCACCGGGTGCTGCGCCCAGGTCCAGTACTTTCGCGGAGGTATTGGTTAGGGCTCGTGTTAGGTCCGGGTTAGATACTATCATTTGCGCACACTTGATTCCCCCCCTATTCACAAACAGGCTTGACAGTTCCTCGTTGTCTCTAAGTAGTTGTACGACATTGCCGTAGGGATCCAGGCGGTCCCGTGCGTCGCGCTTAAGTTGTAAGGGTTCATTCACTTTACTGACCATCGCCTCCAACCGCTTCAGTCGGTGCGTCAAGGGCTTTCTGTCGTCAATAACATCAACGTGCTGTCCGACACCGTCGTCGCTGAGTATCCATTGCACGTGTAGGACATCTTCTCCCTCAAGTTGGTTCGCAGTGGAGTAGCCCATTGTTGGGTTCACGTCTTCACCTTTCTTCATATGAACACACAGCCGGCTGCGAATTGTTTTACACAACAGTATCATATTCTCGTCAGTACCCCAGCCCGCAGCGGTATCATAGGGTATCAATAGATTTGCATGTTGTTGCGGTTTATCAGCCAAGGAGTAGAGGAGGGCACGGAAGGCCTGTATCACGTCCGCGTTGACCAACACCGTGTTAGTAGCGTCTATGCCCAAATGATACAACATTGCACGATAGGCGCAAGCACCATCACCAGGCATCGGTATCACTCCAGTAAGGGAACACGCTATTATGCCCTTCTTGAGACTGCGCGCGACGGAGGCCTCAGCTTCGGAAAGATGATCCCCGTCGCTCACGCCCTTCATGGAGCGGTAGAATTTGGAGACAAACTTTTTACGGAAGCTCAGTGTGGAAGTGCTAGCAATTATGCTGTTCTTGGCCTTTGACGCCTGTCTAGGCAGGTATGGTGCAGTTGGTCTCTTTGTGGCTGGTAAGGATTTGTTCGTGGTGCCAATTACAGTGTTAGCGTCTCGTATCGATCTCGTGATTAATTCAGTCAAGAATGTACCTATGACATGTGCTTGTTTTATTCTGATAAATTAAGGGCAGGTTATCCAGCCGCGCGAGCATTTAGCGCTGTTTAAAGCTGCGTCCACATTTGTAGCATCCTGACGTAGCACGATCACGCATATCGTATCGAGTATTTGTATCTTATATATGGACGCGCATTTTTAACCACGTCATAAATTTGCCGTATCTTGTTCAAATACGCGTCCATACTTGCTAATACTGTATCGTGTCAGTGTATCGGCTTTTAGTTTCACAAATATGGACGATATCAACTTTTTCTCCGATCCTCGTATCTTTTCCTGATACGCGTGTCTTTCTTTCCCCTCTCGCATCTCGTCTCGTACAAATTCAGTCATGTCTTCGTTCGCAAACAGTTCAGCGTCATCGTACGCAATTGCTCAGAATTTAGCAGTGACGTGCGCCAGTTATATTATAATTCATTTTATTTCAAAAAAAGCAAAGTCCAGACGTAGACGACGTTGGTGGGAACTGGAAGTGTTTAGAAACAGAAAACAACATGGTGGAATACCATTGCTGCGGGATTTAAAATTTCAACATACCAGTGGAAAATACAAAAACTTCACTCGCATGTCACCCATTGATTTTGAGTATTTACTAAACATGATTGGCCCAGCTATTCAAAAAACTGGTGTGGGGTGCTGGTGTGTAGTAAAACCACATAAAGATATAATTTAGATGAACTGTATTTTAGGCTACAATAATAATAACGAAAGAGGTACAAGGTGTTGATGATTCGTTAGCTAGGTGATGACTGACTGAAAACGTCATTTGACATATGATTCTATGAAGCTAACTATGTATCTATATGTTGTATTGAACATAACTGCCAAGCAGGACAAAAAGCTGAAAACATAGTGTTTTTACTAAATATCAAAACTGTTAACAATTACAACACTAATTAATGCAGAAAATACATTAAAAGTAAACAAAAACCTATTTTTGTTTTATTCATACCCTACACCAATGTTTAACATGTGACAAGTTAGCACAGAATGTTCATACATTATGTATACTTAAGTAAAAAATAAAGTCTTATTTTGTGCTAGGCAAATTTAGTTTTTCAAACTTGTAAACAATAACAATAAAGGGATCAACATTCTGTTTATAACTTAACTTATTATAACAAACACTTATTTTGTCTTATAATGAATTTAGTAAAACTAAATAAGATAAGCCAACTTAGGGTTTTTAATAACTAATACTAATTTAATCGTAAGGAAAATTAGCAAAGCTTTTTTATTTAAGGTGTAAGTACTTAATTACAACTTACAGTAATAATTGCAGGAATGAGACAATAAATGTTTTTCCTTTTGCGAATTTCTTACTAGGTACTGCTAATACACATAAAAACCACAATACTCTTGCCATCACCTATATTTTACTACAAAACATAAATGCATCGAGGACTACGAGAAGTTGTGATACTCTTAGAAATAACAAATTGGTTCTCTTACCATCACTTATGATTAAGCCTATTTAGGGACATAAATGCATCAAGGGCTACGAGAAGATAAAATAAGTACACTTACAAGCTTAATCCTAAGTTTGTTACATTTACATTACAAAACCTAATACTAAAAGATTTTGTTTTGTTTGCGCCGCGCGCGCCAACGAGGCTCAAACCTTTATCAAATTCAACGAATAACCGTTTCATAAACACTAATGTATAAAATAGCATGCTTATGTAAATATTTAAGACTTTTTATTAACATGAAGACTACGTTTATTTGCAATAAACATGAATTTAAACAGTAGTCACAATGAGCTCGGTGCGACCACTTACAGCAGATTGTCATTAATAGGTAAAACACAGACTTTCATCAGACCAGTGCGAATTATTGACCCTTTAGCAGTTCTTACACTTAAGGCCCTGACCTTTCCATCAGACCCCGGAAAAACCGCATCTATCCTACCCATTGGCCACACTAGGGGGGATGTGTTATCCTCCCTTATCAATACTAAGGTGCCTGGTTCAATGTTTGGAAGACTTTTATGCCACTTTGGTCTATTTTGTAATTGAGTCAAATACTGCTTGGACCAAGTTTTCCAAAAACATTGAATCATGCGCGTACACTGCCTCCAGAAGGACAAACGATTTATAGGAACATCTGCGACATCAACTTCAGGGAAGGTGGTTAAAGAGGTACCTGTCAAAAAGTGTGCTGGTGTTAAGCATGACATATCATTTGGATCTACTGTAGGAAGTGATAGTAGTGGACGCGAATTTAAAATACCTTCTATTTGAATGACTACTGAATTTAATTCCTCATACGTTAAAATTTGCTGACCAACCACCCTTTTTATGTGATATTTAGCACTTTTAATGCCAGCCTCCCACAGCCCGCCGAAGACAGGTGAGTAAGCCGGAATAAAATTGAAATTTATCCCAATATTTGAGACAAATCTAAGTACTTTGTCCTGATGGATCTTATTGGAATGCAACAAATACAACTCATTTAATTGGTTTTGTGCACCCTTAAAGGTGGATGCATTGTCACAATGTATTACTGAAGGTTTATTTCGACGTGAGATAAATCTTTTCAAAGCCTGTAAAAAACAATCAGTGGTCATGCTGGAAACTAATTCAATATGTACCGCCTTAGTAATAAAGCATACAAATAATAGAATATAAGCCTTATAAATTATAGGTTTTCTGACCCGGTGCATTTTAATTGAAAAAGGACCACCAAAATCAATGCCTACCCTTTCAAATGGTCTGGTGGGGTTTACTCTGTCAGCAGGAAGAGAACCCATGAGTTGCTGTGACGCTTTCGCTTTAAGCCTGAAGCATATAATGCATTTGTGGACTACATGCTTTATCACTCTGAGCCCGCTAACAATATAATACCTTTGACTTAGGCTAGCTAGCATTTGCTTATGACCAGCATGCAAAAGAATTTTATGCTCATCTAGTATAATTGCATGGGTAACAGCTGACTTTTTTGGTAAAATTATTGGATGCCTTTGATAATAGGGTATATGGGCATGCTGGAGTCTTCCCCCAACACGCAAGAGACCGTGTGCATCCAGAAACGGAGCCAGGGTTTTTAAATTAGATTTAATAGGCTGTTTTAATAATAAATATTTGATTTCCTCACTGAAATACCTTTGTTGTTCAAGCTTTAGAATAACCTTTAATGATGTGTCTACTTCTTTCGAAGTTAAACTACCTGTCTCTCTCCTCTCCTTTTTTACTCTGCAATTATTAAAAAATCTGTATAAAAGAGCAACCATGCGCTTCATTTTATTAATGTCTGAATATTTTAAATAAATATCCTCTGTATTACTGAATTTTCCGCTGCCATTACTGCTTTCTTTTTCTGCAGTAATAGCAGCAGAAACCTTCATTTCTGGAAGTACAGAAGGAGGCTCCAAAGCATGGGAAATATGAGAGTGTTTTGCGTCTTTTAAAAATTGTGGTCCATGCCACCAAAGACTATTTTCTTTTAATAAATGAGCTTCTACACCCCTGGATAAGCAGTCCGCAGGATTCTCAGATGTGTGCACATAAGACCAACTAAAATTTCTAGTCATATCATTAATTGCCTTTACTCTGTTTGCCACATAGACAGACAGCTTGGCAGGCTCGGTATTTAACCAAGCAAGAACTACTTGAGAATCAGTATATAAATGTGTCTTAACTTGAAACCCAGCAATAGCCAACTGTATATATAGCTTGCTGCTCAATTTGGCCAATAACAAGGCACTATTTAGCTCTAACCGTGGTGTACTTAAGGGTTTGATGGGATTTACCCTTGATTTGGATTATAATAAGTTAATATCAACAACATTATTTTTTCCTATAGTTCTCAAATAAACACAACAGCCATAAGCCTTATTTGATGCATCTGAGAATCCTACTAACTCCATGACATTAACCTTGTCTGTGTTCGTGTTCCTGTCTACCTTGATAGTACCCATATTTGTTAAATTTTGAGCAAATACCTTAAAATCTTTGTTTAAGCTTGTTGGAACAGGAGAATCCCAGGAAATGTTAGCTAACCATAACCTTTGCATGATGATTTTAGCTACAACTATAACTGGTCCCACTAAACCCAAGGGATCAAATAGTTTACTAATGAAGCTCAATACCTGCCTCTTTGTGTAGGTATCTAGTATTTTATGAGGAGGGCTGCTGATGTTAAGTGTATCTGAGTTTATGTTATATGTAACACCCAGTGTTTTTACACATGGAATTTCCCCTTTACATAAATCTACTTCAGATAAATTTTGTAAGTTTGATGGAATATCTTTCAAAACTTCTTTATTATTTGAACACCATTTGTGCAATGTAAAACCCCCTAAACTAAGCAAGTTTATTAACTGCCCTTTAATTTCAATTAATTGATTTAGACTGTTACTGCCTATATTTGCATCATCTACATAGGTATTATTTAATAAAATAGATGAGGCTAAAGGATACTTATCCTTATATAAATAAGCTAACTCAGCCAGACACCTTGTTGACAAAAAAGTTGAGCTTTTTAACCCGTAGGTAACTGTTTGCAATTGAATGCATTGGAGGTCTCCTTGAGCACCTCTCCATAAAATATTTTGTAACTGACAATGTGAAGGATTCAATTTAATTTGCCTAAACATTTTTTGTATGTCAGCAATAAGTACATACTTGTATAACCTTTCCTCTTTCCCCGCACCTCTGTGCATTAGTGGACGTGCCTAGTGGTCTATTATAATTTTATTTTCGAAATTTAAATCAAATTTTACTAAAATTATTCACTGTAGAAAAATAGGAGTGCATAATCATTGAGAAGGTGTCATCGAATTACTGTGCCTGGTACGTGCTCCTGGTACTCCTGGTACGTGAGTTCTGTTTACTTACTGCGCCTGCTCATCGGCTAGCCACCCAATCGGAGAAGCTATACAGACAACCAATCAGAGCGCTTGCCTGGATTACCCAATTAAAGTGCGTCGATATCACCCAATCAGCGAGCTCCTGACTTACGCCATTTTGGAATCTGCAATTAGCAACGCATCTATTCACCAATCGGAACATTTTTATTGCCGCCATAGTTCTTACAATCCTACCTACGCCGCCGACTAGACTACTCGAACTTTACAACTCTTCTACTTCCTGAGATCCTGATACGATACGAACTAGTCTTATACGAAATACTAGATACGAAATACGAAATATACGAAAATTACACATACTATGGACCCAAATGACATGTCAATCTGTGGGGATAACAATTCGTCTCCTGATTATGTGACTCAACGTGGAAAAAGGGATACCGGAGCGCAGTTGGACGAGTTTAGGATTGAGATGAGGAAACTTATGACGTATTTTACAAATAGCCATACAAGCGAGCTTCAAAAAATAAACGAGTCTCTAAAAGAAATTCGGAAAACCAACGAAGATATTCAGCATGCAATATCCGACTTAACAGAGCAGAATACCCTCTTTGAAAAAAAGTTTGAGCAACTCGAGAATTATGTAAAAAAAGATAGAGAATACATCATATTTCTAGAGAACAAACTAGAGGATTTGCAAATTAGTAGCCGGAAATCTAACTTGGAGATAAAAAACGTCCCGAAAAAACAGAATGAAAGTAAACAAGACCTTATAGATATGGTAATTAAGTTATCTGAAAACCTTGGTTGTAAGATGAATAGATCTGATTTTATGGATGTATATAGAGTTCGCGGTAAGAAACCTGATCATCAGAATACGCCAATCATTGTTGAAACCAATTCCGCAATTCTAAAGTTTGATTTACTTAAAGGCGCTAAATTATTTAATAGCAAACAGCAATCTAAACTCCGTGCTAAGCATATGGGATTCACTACTCAGGAAGAAACGCCAATCTTTATCTCCGAGCACCTGACGGCGAAGGGTTCCAGACTTCATTATCTGGCTCGTGATCTTGCTAAGTCAAAGGATTATAAATATTGCTGGACCTCCTTTGGGAAAGTTTATGTTCGAAAAGTTGATAATTCACCGATAATTATGATAAAATCTGAAGAACAAGTACACCGCTTACTACTGGAAGGCTGACTAGATGTATTTTGTTATGCTGCACCTTACTTATTTTTGCAAATACTTTTAACTATTATCTGTAACAAAATTTTATATATTATATTTATATATTACGTGCCAACACACCCTCTTACACAAAAATCACTCACCTACACAACTCTTATTCCCTACACACTATTACAAAAGCCATACACACAAACTCTACACGATATCAATCTTACACAAACACTCCGTTTACTATGTAAAAAGCTCCTGAAACATGAACAATACCTAACCTCTCGGTATCTCTTTATAGTAACATCACAATATACTGAAGTACTTTTATATACAAAATTACCGTACACTCATAAACTGCACCACATTCTAACCTTGACGTGTTTACCTATATTCATTAAAAATGGGTGATACACTACATATATTAAATGAATTTGACGACATTTCAGTGGCACATGTTGTTGAATGTAACCATATGGACGAAATTACTGATTACGTAACATTAAATAAAAATGATTTGAAAATATTTTCACAAAACATAAGAAGCGTATATTGCAACTTTGACGATTTTATAGTTTCTCTATCTTGCTTTAAGGATGAGGCTGACGTTATTATTCTCACTGAATGTAGGCTTAGTTCATTCAAAACATTACCTCAAATTGATAATTACATTTCTTATTTCACGACATGCCAGTTAAACCAAAATGATGGGGTAGTGGTTTACATAAAGAGTACACTTACACACAAGAAGCAAGAAATTAGGTTATCCCAAGCGTCTTGTCTTCAGCTGGAAGTGTTACAAAATATAATATTATGTGTCTATCGCTCTCCTTCTTATTCAAATGCGGAACAATTCATAGACTCACTAGAAAACCACTTGCAAAGCTTAAATTTAAATACAAGTATTATAATTGCGGGTGATATAAATATCAACATAAAGTTTAAATCTATAGAATCATCACAGGAGCATAAAAATAGAATAAATTACCTCAATATGTTGTCAAGTCACGGTATACTTGCTGGGCACACCAAACCTACGAGGGAGAAAAACTGCCTAGATCATTTTATGGTAAAATTTAATAAAAAGAAATACTCACCCACTGTTGTCATAATAAAAACAACCATAACTGATCACTTCACTACGTTTTTAGCTATTTCCAAAATAAAAAACTCTCCTAGGCTAAATAAAACAAAAACTACAGTCTGCTTCCAAGGCGCGCTTAACTACTTATTAAAAAACAACCTGCCTGATCTTTTGTTTTGCGATGACCCAAATGAGCTAACGCATCGTTTAATAGAAACCTTAATGAAAGCTGTAACTGAAAATACATCTGTTACAAAAATTCCAAGTGGCAAACGTATTTATAAGCCATGGATTACTCCTGGTATATTAAGATGTATACGGAATCGTAATAAATTACAACAAAAAGTACGGAATGATCCTGATAACGCTATTACAAAAATAACATATATTCGTTATAGGAACTATTGCAAAACCCTGATAAAAAAACTTAAAAGAAAATATGATCGCGATATTATAGCTAATTCCCTTAACAATAATAAACTATTATGGAATAATATTAAAACTTTGACATACTCTAATAAATCAAATAAATTAAATGCAGAATTATTGAATATCAAATCAAGTCCAATCGAATCAGCCAATTTTATAAATAATTACTATGCTAATATTGGCAAAGAACTAGCATTAAATGTTCCTTTGACTTCAAAAACTGAACTACAATCGTATCTTAATAATCTCCCCCAACAATCCAACTCTTTTGTACTACTTGCAACTGATCCTCATGAAGTACATCATATCCTGATGAATCTAAAGTCTGATAGCGCACCCGGTTGTGACAACATCTCCACAAAATTTCTGAAATATGTATCAACAGAAATAGTACCAATTTTAGTGCATTTATTTAATATTTGCTTTGATACAGGTAATTTTCCTGATCTTCTAAAGCAATCTCTTATAACCCCTGTGTTCAAGGGTGGGGACAGAGACGATGTTGGCAATTATAGGCCCATCTCAGTCTTACCTGTAATATCTAAGATCCTGGAAAAGCTGCTAAATATTAGACTTCTTAATTATTATTCTAAATTTGATTTACTTTCCGAACGACAATTCGGATTTCGACAAGGCAGATGTACAGAGGATGCCCTAATTTCATTTACTTCTTTAGTTGTGGATCAAATTGACAAAAAGAAAAAATGTTTGGCAGTTTTTCTAGATCTGAAAAAAGCCTTTGACACCGTTTCTGTACCCATCCTTGTGCAGAAGCTGGAGAGAGGAGGTATAAGAGGAAAAACTCTTTCGCTTTTCAAAAGTTACCTTTCAAATAGGAAGCAAAGGGTCAAATTGGATCAATGCATTAGTGAGAGCGCGGATGTGTCATACGGTGTCCCCCAGGGAAGTGTGCTCGGTCCCACTCTTTTCCTGGCCTATATCAACGATCTCTGCTCCATGGTCATACCTCATGCCAGCATTTTCTCGTATGCTGATGACACTGCCGTAGTCTTCACTGGTGAAACATGGGAGGAAGTCAAAGAAAGAGCTGAACAGGGAATGGAACAAGTGGCTAAGTGGCTAAAACTTAATTTACTAACCCTAAATGCTAAAAAGACAAACTATATATGTTTTAGCATCTCTCGCAATACTCAGCCAACTATTGATATGAATTTTGCAATACATTCTTGTGGTGTCCCGGGAAACGTGTCGTGTAGCTGTCCAACTATTGTTAAGGTGGCTAAAACCAAATACTTAGGAGTACAGCTGGACGAGCATTTAACTTGGTATCCACACCTCGACCACGTCATTGGTAGGATTCGAAAATTGATGTGGATCTTTAAGACCTTGAGACACATAATACCTGACAATTTTAAAAGCAATCGTAGTAATTCCCTTTTGATTAATATATATGTATCGCTAGTACAATCAGTATTAACTTACTGCATCTCAGTCTGGGGCGGTGCGGCTAAGACACGTTTACTAGATCTGGAACGTGCTCAACGTGCATTAATAAAAGTCATGCATTTCAAAAAATCTACGTTTCCTACAGATGACCTGTATAGAATCAGTGGTCTTATGTCTGTTAGGAAATTGTATATTTTGCAATTAACACTAAAAACACACACGACATTATCATACAATCCAAGCTATAAAGATAAAAGGAGAATGTACAGTGTAACTCCATCAACAGTTTGTAGAACCACATTTGCCAATAACCAGTTTAACAAGAGATCATCGTTTTTATATAATAAAGTTAATCTTATATATAAAATTCTCGTGTCACAGTGTTCGATTCCATACTCCTCCGAAACGGCTAGACCGATTCTCATGAAATTTTGTGAGCGTATTCAGTAGGTCTGAGAATCGGCCAACATCTATTTTTCATCCCCCAAAAAAAAAAAAAAAAAAACAACGCGGGCGTAGCCGTGGGCGGACAGCTAGTAAAGATATAAATATATATGAAAAAACCTATTACGAGTGCAAAACTTTGGTTACAAAATGGTTAAAAACTAAAACCTATGAAGAAACGGAGTCTCTTCTGGATCAAATCCAGTAGCCCTATATATCACACACACACAAACACACACACACACACACACACACACACATACACACACACACATGCACATTTTCACCACTTAGGCACGAAATATTCTTTAATCTTTATATTCTTTATGTTCTACACTTAACACATAATAGTACCTACTTAATTTGATGTACGAAAGAGCGGAGCCTCCTAACACGGGCAAACTTTACTTGCCTACTAGGAGACTCCTATCATTAGTTTAAGATAAATTATGTGGAAAGAAATAAATAATTTTGAATTTTGAATTTGAATTTGAATAACCTGAACAAAATTAGAATATTGAACAATTCATTTTGCACACATGGACCATTTAAAAGCATGTCATTTAGAGAGAACCCTAAGCTTGTGGGCATAGACCCGTCAAAAACCACTCTCAGCTTTGTAGTCTTGCTATTTTCATTAATAACAGGATGATGGGGTAAATAATAAACTTGTTTGCTTTTATTATCATATAACTCTATATTTATATATTTGGCATGCCCTAAAGACAGATATTCCTGAATAAAATCTGTATATTTTTGAAAAAGTACTGGATCCTTTTCTAACCTCTTCTCCAGGTTTTCAAAACGCTTGCGCGCACGTGACAGCGAGTAGCCCATGTCCAATTTATTTAAACTCTGCTTCAGTGGCAAGTCCACCTGAAATCTGCCGTCTTTCAAGACTACAGTGTCCTTGAAAATCGATTCAGCAAGTTTTTGTTCTGAGCTATCCTCTTTGAAAATCTCAGCGACTTCCTCACATTTCCAAAACATTTGCATTGTTTTTTCTAATTGAACCAGACCTTCACCTACACTGTCACAGCCCTGGCCTAATGTTAACGGCTGTTCAGTATTTTTTTTATTATAAAGTTGCTTGCTTAAAGTTGAAGCTTTTTTATTCTGTTCGATACTTACTCCGCCAACACTTACCTGGTTCACCACTGAAGAGCAGACTTTGTAAGCAGGGTGTGGCACCTTGCCAGCCACCACAAAGCCGAAGGTAGTGTTATGAAGGTATAAACCTTCTGCAGAAGCAGGAAAATGTTCACGCAATAAAATTTTAAAGAAAATGTCACAGCCTAATAAAATGCTTATTTTGTTGCATTGGTAAAACTCAGGATCAGCCAATTTTAATGAGATGGAATTTCAAGATTTTTTAAATCAATATTAAATTGAGGCATATCACAAACAATGCTAGGTACCACGCAGCAGGTTATTTTTAGCTTAGAATCATTAATAGTTGAAGAAATATCCATAGTTGCATGCTGGGTTATCCTATTAGAACCTTCACAAATGCCAGATACATAAGTTGATTTATTAAACAACTTACAATTTATTCTTTCTGTCACATTTGACAAAATAAAAGAAGCTTGAGAGCCTGAATCGCACAAGGCCCTTACATAAAACTCATTCCCATGCTTATCAACCAGCTTCACCTTTATAGTAGGTAGCAAAATATCATCACACTTTTTCATAGACAAAGCCGTCACTTGTGTTTCAGAATGCAGTAAGCTATTATGTTTCTCTTTACAAATTGTACACCTAAGATACATCTTACACTTGTTTGCGTGAGGCTTTAAGCAGACTTGACACAATTTATTTGCTTTTACAAACTTAATACGATCTGATGAAGAGATCAGTGCAAATTGTTCGCATTGATGCAGTCTGTGAGTCTTAGAGTTACAAAACTTACATAATATAGGTTTGTCACTGCTGGAAGTGGCAGCTCCCGAACTCACCGAAATCCTGCGACCCTTGCCCACTTCACCATGTTGACTGTTGCTAGTTACTGTCTCAAGCGCTGTAGCTCGCTGCTCTAAAAATTTAAACAAAGAGTCAAGATTTGGTAATTCACCTTTCAGCTCTAAATAGTAACTTCTTAGTGTGTATTGATCGAGTTTGCGTTGTAATATACAAATAACAATTAAATCCCAATGCTCTGTAGGCACTTTCATAGTGTGCAAAGCCCCTAAATGCTGTCTTGTTTTTGAAACAATGTCCCTTAAGGAGACAGCTGTGCATTTTGTTATGGAATTTAAGTCTAATATTGAATTTATGTGATGATTTATTAACTGGTTTTTGTTGCTGTATCTTTCATCAAGAAGTGTTAAGGCTACTGAGTAGTTTTCCTCACTTAATGGCAAATGCTGAATTAATTCAGCAGCTTCATCTATTAAAAGCGACTTTAAATAGTAAAATTTATCACTAGATGACAAGTTTAAATTAGTATCAATCACACTTTTAAATAGGGTGATGAAATCATTGTATTTATCCATTTTTCCACCGTACTTGTTTATACTTATCGGTGCCAATGAACGACCGTTGCTACCACCACCGGGGGAACCCGACGAGGCTTCAACCCTTTCCTGAAAGGCTGACATTGCAAGTAGGAATTTGTCCTCATATTCGTCGAACTTGTCGGCCTTGGTCGAATCTAAAAGACGAATATCAACGGTTAGTTCCTTAAACTCGTCAAAGGCAATTTTTAACCTTTCTATTTTTACCCTTAGAGCACTTACGGAAGACTGCTGCAAGTCGGTCACATTTTGTGAAAAATTAAACAATTTTGTTATAGTGCCCTTTGCTTGAGCACTAGCTATTATGAGACGGTTTAATTCGTCACTCATGTTGTTATCGTATTAAAATTTTAAATGAAATTTGTGTTTTTGATAAAAATTCGTGCCCGTGCAAGCACGCGCGGCACAAACAAAACAAAATGGAGGATGTCGTGTGTGGATTGAATTGAAACTCGCTCGCTTGACAAATTGCTACGGCCAAGAAGAAACGCGGGAAGTGTGCGAGACGCGTTCGACTCGCTGACTCTTTTTGTCTTGCAGACGGCGTCCACGGCAGCAAACACGCTTATTCACTCACGCGCACTTGCAATTTGTTGTCTCGCTTTGATGCGCCAACGCAACCCTCTCTCCGTCCTTGTCTCACCAATCTGAGTTACCGTGATAACTCGAATGTTTCTCGGTTATTCGACTTGCCAAGTGTTCAGCATGCGTCTCCAAGATGGCGCTGTAAGAACTCACTCTGAATTATTAAATACAGGTAGACAGAAAATAACTTCTTCCTGAAAATGATGATGAAAGATACAATGATTATGCTGTTTTGGGAATTTTTTGAGTAGATTCCTTTTCGATCAACGAAAATGTCCGCCGCACTGAAAAATGTTCACCCGCGATCTGTCCAACTTTTAAGCACAACGTTTAGCACCTATTAATGGATTCTGGAAATGTCCTTTCGTAATTAAAATGAAAGCTTTTAGGCTTATAATGGCACTTTGTTATAATCCGCATGAAAAAATGTCACTTTTGCAGCAACGCACCACAACGCACCACAATGACCACGCGAATCAGTCCCACACCTACTTTCCGGTACTTATAGCAGATACCTTTACGAAACATCCACAGTTGAACAGTTTATGCAATGTTTGATTTATTATAGTCCGTATCGCATAAAACACTACGATCTTTGCCAGTTTATAAACTGTACGAACCACACTGCACACACGCAAGGCAAGTCCAGCAGCCACGTTTTTAAAGTTCACTGCCGGTCAGCACAACAATGGCGGTTTTTAATATTTTTGAGTCACACCGCTTACCGAACCAACTCCCAATTGGACCTCCAACGAACGATTCGAAGGACCAATTTTATGTGGGGTGCTGGTGTGT
The DNA here is from genome assembly GCA_948473455.1 of Teleiodes luculella. Classification (NCBI taxonomy): domain Eukaryota; kingdom Metazoa; phylum Arthropoda; class Insecta; order Lepidoptera; family Gelechiidae; genus Teleiodes; species Teleiodes luculella. Next base: position 4,968,916 of record OX419603.1, read on the forward strand.
AGTAAAACCACATAAAGATATAATTTAGATGAACTGTATTTTAGGCTACAATAATAATAACGAAAGAGGTACAAGGTGTTGATGATTCGTTAGCTAGGTGATGACTGACTGAAAACGTCATTTGACATATGATTCTATGAAGCTAACTATGTATCTATATGTTGTATTGAACAACTGGTACAAAATTTAGAAAGGCGATTTCAGTGAAAGAAAGACTTAGTATCACTTTGAGATTCCTAGCAAGCGGGGATTCCTTCACAAGTTTGCAATATGTATTCAGAGTATCGAAGCAAGCAATAAGTCTTATAGTACCAGAGACCTGTCAAGCTATTCTCAATGGATTAAAAGAACAAATAAAGGTAAGATATGTTTTATTAGTAAAGTATTGAATTACAGATTATTATTATTATTATAATTAAATGTTATAAGGTCACTGAAATCATCATCAGAAGCAACATTTCCACAATTCATCACATTCATATTTGGAGCTGGTGTAGACGTCCGGCTGGAGTTGGAGTCGGTTTCATATCTTTCCCTTTCCCAGTCATACTGTCCTCTATCAACAGAAAAGAGTATATTGTTTATATGGTGTTCAACGGCCAAAAAAGTAGTCGCTGAGTAAGTACGGAATTTGGACGCTAAATAATTTGCATAAATTTGATAACGGTCGGGTGCTATACCTGGCGATAAAGTAGTACTGGCAAGGTTAGCAGTAGCAGCTTGTGCTGAAGACCTCATCAATTGCAATGCTTCATTTAGGATTGGGTCCTTCTGCGACGCACTTTTGTTTGCCTTTTTCATTGGTACAGGATGCTTGAATTTTACGGCTGCGGACGCTTGGCTCCTGGGCTCTTGCATCCCAGTAACTTGGCTTCCACCTGGTTGACTATCGGGAGTGTCGGGTAGCTCGTTTCCATGTACTTCGTTCCTAGGTGACTCATTTTCAAGTACTTGGTTCACAATTTCTTCCGACGGTGATTCTTCAAGTGACCTATTGTCGAGTACTTCTTCATTTTCATCGTCCTCTGTTGAATTTTCCTACAAAAATAAATGATTATACTATTTTAACTTAAAGTGCAACGTTACGCCAATACAAATAAATTATTTACGTTTAAACAGGGACTGTAATTGAACTATTAAAATATTTTGCGATCATAGAACAACAAAACGTATTTTTTAAATATTCGTATTTAATAACAGTAGTTATAGATAAGTTATAAATAAAAAAAATGCTAAAAGTGGCTACTAGCACTTTCTTCATTTGTAACTTATCCTTTATTTTCAAGACTAAAACTTTAATTAAAGTCCTTGTTAAAACGTAAATGATTTCTTTGTATTGACGGGGCTAGTGTGCGTGACATTTCGCCTTTAAAAGAGGCCGACATCACCTGGGTGTCGGTTTCGCCGGCACGATCTTTTCAATATACAATTTAACTAGTTATTATTTCTGACAACAGAATGATAGATAAATACATTTTAAACAATATTTTAGACACATTTTAGTTTGAATGTAATAATATAGTGATTTTTTGTTACAGTTACCGACTACGCCTCACGAATGGGAACAAATCAGCGCAGAATTTCTGAATATGTGGGACCTTCCAAACGTAGTTGGTTCAATGGATGGAAAGCATATCACATTGCAGGCTCCTTTTAATTCTGGATCGGAGTTTTTTAACTACAAAGACTTTTTCAGTATTGTAATGTTTGCTCTTGTGGATGCCTCCTACAATTTCTTATTTGTGGATATTGGGTGTCAAGGCAGAATTTCAGATGGTGGGGTATTTAACGATTCAATATTGAAGACAAAAATTGACAACGACTCATTGAATCTTCCACCCCCGAAGGTATTACAAGGAACGAATTACATTGTTCCACATTACTTTGTTGCCGACAGTGCATTTCCTTTAGGCTCTCATATTATGAAACCTTATTCAGGGCAACACGCCAAAGGATCAATGAAACGTGTATTTAACTATAGACTATCAAGATCACGAAGGGTTGTAGAAAATGCTTTCGGTATTGTGTCAAGTGTATTTAGAGTTTTAAGAAAACCTATGCTGCTTGAACCTGAAAAGGCTCAGTTGATAGTGATGACTATATGCCACCTTCATAATTTTCTACGGAGAAGCTCAAATTCTGTTAACAGGTATACACCGAGAGGTACATTTGATACTGAGATTGAAGGCACAATAGTACCCGGAAGATGGAGGGCGGACGTTAGCGCCTTAACATCGTTTTTGCCATTGACGAATACTCCTCGTAGAGCAACATTAACAGCGGAGCATATGAGAGACCAAATTGCTGAATATTGTTGTAATGTGGGAACATTACCGTGGCAAAATAATATATAGGTACAATAGGTACGAATTATGTATACAAGGTGTAAGGGACGGTTGCCCGAAGACTTAAACCACAGCTTCAGACCATTACCCTAAAGAAGAGATATTAATATCAATGAGATATTTTTTTTTGTATGGTGGCGCTAGTTAGCATAGGGGAGGCTCTTAAAATAATAGTACTATACTTACGGTATTAAGTCTGTTACGTGGCTTGTTTCTGTCGAGCAGGAATAGCATATGTGGGTAAGCAAACCAAGACGATCGGTACACATCATTAGTACCTATAATAAAACAAAAGCGAAGTTTAAAAAAATAGTAAAAAACGTCATATTCTAATTAATTATTTAGTAAGTAATTAAAATAAACATAAGGATAACAAATAGCCTATAATTCAGCAGTACTTATCATTCATTAAAAAATACTAACCTTGACCTGTTGTTTTTGATTTTAACATTGTAATGTAGTGTTCCTGAAGGGAAGCTAGCATTAAACATTAAAAGTTACCTATATTAGGTATCCCCTAAGGCAAGGAGGTTGTTGTGAGGAAAAACAGCGATAACAAGTTTTACAAACGTTTATTATTAACCTAAATTATTATACAAGCTCAGTTCTTAATACTAAGTTCGCGTCGACCGTCTGATCCCGCCAGCCGGCACGGGTACGTTGCTGAAACGGGCAGAGGGCGGCGCGGTACGTCTGGAAAGATACGGGAAAGCTTAATACTGCGGCACGAGCTATCTATGAGTTAAGGCGAGAGGGTATATTGCTTGGCTAAAAGTTTAGGTAAAGTGTGGGCAGGTTGCCCACTGCTGGGCAGGTACAGGTTCGTAGGCTTCTACGACACAGGGTGCAGGATCTCAGCCTCAAAGCTTTAGCAAGCGTTCCGATATTATCACTATCAAACTAGCCTTGTCTTAGCGTTCTATAGCAGTCAGATAGCCGGGTTCACACAGTAATTTAATGCAAGTACACACAGGTGAAATACACAGAAATACAACAGAGCGAAATCAGCATTACATGCACAGGTAAATGGTAAATACAGTCAGGTAACATAGGTAATATTACAGGCGGGCTGGCTTGGCGCTTCCCCAAATATGCTCCCCAAAATAATCAAACACCAGGCTGGTAATGTGTGTATGTAGCCTATCGGGTATGTGATATAGATAGATACATATATATTTGTCCCTACCGTTACGGCCTCACTTTCACTGCCGGCGCAGGTTAGTTTGCAGCGGGGGTCGTCCTGGATTTAAATTAAACTCCTACCGTTGCGGCCTCACTATCACTGTTAGGGTTAGTCTTAATTATCAACAGCGGGGGTCGCCAGAAGGTTTATATGTGTAGCATGCAATTTCGCAGACCTAGTCGTCTCAGGTTTATGTTGGTGTAGCCCTACCGTTACGGCCTCACTATCACTGCTGGGTCGCTATGTTAGTAAGCAGCGGGGGTCGTCCTGGATTTAAATTAAACTCCTACCGTTGCGGCCTCACCCGATGGGGCTCGCCCTAAGGTTTGTGTAGGTGTATTGCCGGGGTTGTGTAATGTGCACGGATGTAGATCCCTACCGTTACGGCCTCACTATCACTGCTGGGGTTCGACTTAATTATTGTTAGATGCAGCGGGGGTCGTCCTGGATTTAAATTAAACTCCTACCGTTGCGGCCTCACTATCACTGCTAGGGTTCGACTTAATTACTGTTAGATGCAGCGGGGGTCGCCAGAAGGGTGTGGTGTGTTGTGTATGAATCGCGGTGTTCAGCCTGAAGGATATGCAAGCTTATATGTCCAAGGGTTTATCAAACCAGCCGGTGATTCGGACAGGAGCAGGTGACTGCTTACAAAATCATCATATGCAGCCGTGGACAGGATTAAATCACCAGCGAAAGACAATTGTACAGGTGTATGAATAAAGCAGGGGTGTGCCCAGAGGATAGACGTTATCCCCCTTAGCGCCAAGCCCCCGTTACCTCAATACAGGATACTTTCCGGCGGAGAGCGCTCCCAATATTTGAGAGCGCAGGGATTGTCAGTCCCTTCAGGTTTTAGGACAAAGCTCGTAGCGAGGTCGTTGAATTTAATTTAGTGAAATACACTGGCTTTACTACTATAGCTAACACACGCGGGTAGAGTATATGAATATTACTCCCCTGGAGCGGCAGGACCGGAGATGTTGCCTCCACGACCGGTGGGCAACAATGACTGCTGCTCCGGGGTCGCGCAGCGGTTATAAAGGCTCGTGGCTCTCCGCGGCGTGCGCGCTGTAGCGCTACGTCGCCGCTGCGCCCGCGCTGCTGTGTGTGTGCAGCCCGGTGTGACGTAGATTAGCGTCACATTCCCCTCCTCCTCTGGAAGATTTTTCCTGTCAAGGAAAAATCACCGGCAGTACAAGAATAATCACAGGAGAAAAATACATCCTATCTTATACTGTTTTTTGGTTTTTTTTTTTCTCTGGTAAATCAGTTTTCCAAAATATGACAGCTTCTAGCCATTTTGAAATGAGAAAACATCATGTACAATACAAAAGGTTTAAAGGTTTTGAGGTTATATGGCTTGGTCGAGCGACCCTACTTAGCCAACCTCACTGGAACTCCTGGTACGCCGTGTCTTTCCTCTGACACCAAGCGTCTGCCCTTCAGTAGTATGCTGGCATGGTTTTGCCTCCTCCTATACTGCTAACAAATAACTATTAAATTTACAACCCGGCCAAAAGTCCCCCCCTAAATTTTGAATAAAGAACTGCCTCACCGCTCAGCGGCGCCGGTGGTCGAAGCGCCGCTTACTGCGGGGCGCTCTCTTGCGCCGGTACGGTACCGCGGCGTTCTCCCTGTTCCCCCAAGGGACCCATCTTCCGTCGCGGTCCGCCCTGCGCCACAACTCCCGGTTACGCCGGCTTTCTTCATCCTGGTTTTCTCTCTCCGGTTCTTGGTGTCTTCTATCGGGATTTCGGGGTTGCGCCAGCGCTCCCCTTGGTGCTCCCGGCTGGTTGGCTGCCTGAAAAGTTTTTGTTTTACTTAGACATTGCTCCGTCAGCATTACCCCCCATACCCCTGGTAGCCCCGGTTGCTGTAAATTTTGTATGGTGATCCGTGCTGGACCAACAGCACGGACCACCCATGGTCGGGGACAAACCTCCCCACGTGCCGCCCAGGCCCTGCCTGCGCCTCCACGTGGTTCCCCCTGTTGCTGGACCAGCGCTGGGTCGCCCAACCCGGCGAGAAACTCCTCCAAATCCCCGTCTAGTTCCTCCAACGTTGCCGGGATGGACAACACATCGAGGTCCAGTGAGGACTCGTCCAAAACCTGGATTATTTCACTGTTCTCCATTATGGCCCGCACAATATGAGATACTGTGCCACGTTCCCATATCCTGTCGCTTATATAGGGTTGCTTAACTACCCTTTATTTTATTAATTTTAATTTTTCTCTTACCTTTATTTCCTGGTTATTTTGATTATTCATTTTTTTTACATTACCAACTTGTCTTGGTCAGGCCGGTTTCCGTGTATACAGCCACAGCTGTCATTTTTCCTTTTTTCATTATTTTCCTTCCGGGAACGCTGTTCTGCTTATCTTCTTACTCGTCTGGTATCCTTCCGCTTATTTCTTTATTTTTCCCATGGTTTTCTTACTATAATCTATTATTTTTCTGTTTCATCTGGACCCCCTTATTCAAACGCCGACTCATCATACGGTTGTCTGGATAACAACCTATTGCTTTTTCCTTTAGGTTGTCATTTCATTAAAAAGTAAATATTACGTTGCTTGATATCCGGTGTTGCCCGGCCTCCCGATCTTTCCGCAACTGTCGGGAGCTTGACGATTCTTCTACGCCGCCCATGTCTCCGTGGAAGTTTTTTTTTTTCAAGTTACTTATTTACCTACCCTAACTAACCTTAATTAACTATTTGAAAAAGCTGAAGCTGGTTATTTATTATTATTTTTCTGGGTTGTCTTTTGTGTCGGTATATACTTATTTAGTTTTTATATTAGCTGCGCGTTTATTTTATTTCTATATATTTTTTTTTCAAAAAATCTACGTATGTATTTGTGTTCTGGTCTATGTTTGTTTCCGGTCCCGCCTCTCGTTTTATTTTCCTATTTTCACGTTTGATATTTTATTTATTTTTCCCTAAATTATAACAATTGTTGTAGTTCAAGAACCAGAACCTGGCAACACTGATCTCGCTCCGGTTGTACTATACCTGTGTGCACTTATACCTGTTCCTATGTATACTATGGCAAATTTATAGAATTCTTGTATTCCCGTGCTCACTTCCTGGTAATTTTTCGAGATTTTCACATATGAGGGGTTTTCCGTTATTTTATTTCTGGTCGTTTTACCAGAATTTAGCACTCAAACTACTTATTTCGGTGAATAAACGCTAGTTCTCTGCGGATGTACTTGTCCGGCGTAACTCTCGTTTCGCCCTCGTAAGCCTGTTTATGCGTACCTGAGGTTTAATTATTTGTTATTTCTACCATATTCATCCCTTTTGTTTTACTGAAATTGGTTTCCTCGTTCTAAAATTGCAACCTCTAAATTTGACGGAAAGCGCCTGAAATTTCTTTAAAGCAACAGATTTTCTTCCTACCGTTTTCCCTATATCTACACATTTGCTCTGTATTATCTGGCAGGAATAAATATTTGTTGCAACGTACTGAGCTGTAAAACCTTATTAGCTAGCTTTTAATCTAAATATACTGTGGTTAATTTTTGTGTTTCGTTACGGAGATGGATAAAACTTAACTTCTTAAAGCCTATATGTTATTTCTGAACCTATTCTAAAACTTACATAATACCTATATACTTATGGAAATGTAATGAAGATTTGGGTTACACCTTATCTTTATTTTACTTCGGCCCGTGTCTAGGCGTGATAGACTTTTAGGTCTTTCACGTGTGCTGTTACTTGTTTTCTACCTACTAGTTCCTGTAAGACATATATCACTGGTGATTTTTGCGCGCAAACCTTATATGGACCTACGTATTTCGGGGCTAGCTTCGCACAAAAATTTTTGCTCGCGTTGGACAACTGAAAGTCTTTTTTCAGTACTAAATCGCCTATTTTCGGTTTCCAGTCCCGTTTTTGTTTATCATAGTGCCTCTTTTGATCACTAGATGCTTTACTCTGGTGTAGACGTACTAGCTCATATATTTCTTGGATTTTATTTTTTTCTTGCAAAGCTGGTAGGGGAAATTGGTTCTTATCGCCAGGTACTCTAAGTTCCCTTCCGAATAAGAGGAAAGCGGGTGTATATTTGGTGGATTCTTGTCTGGATGTGTTCAGCGCAAAATTAAACTCCGGTAGGTACTCGTCCCATTTCTTATGGTTCTTTTCTATGTACGTAGCTATCATTGTTTCTAACGTTCTATTAACCCTCTCCGTTGGATTCGCGTTAGGAGAATATGGGGCTGTTAAACGGTGCTGTATTCCGTACTTTTTCAGCTCGTCTTCGAACTGTTTGCTTACGAACTGCCTGCCGTTGTCCGATAATAACGTTTGCGGTGCGCCGTAGCGCATTACGATACATTCCTTCAACGCTCTAATTATCGTCTTTGACGTGGCCGTCCTTAAAGGTCGAATCTCATTCCACTTCGTGAATTTATCATGAAATACTATTATCCAGCAATATCCCTGTGTGGACCTGGGGAGTGGACCAATCAGGTCTGTCGTCACTATTTGCCATGGGTCCGTCGCATTATTAATATGCATTACGCCCGGTCTCCCTTGCTGTGACGGTTTGTGTGACTGACACTGTGTACATTTTGTTACATAATTTGCCACATCTTTAAATAAACCTGGCCAATAATATCTCTGGGCTATCCTGCTTAACGTCTTAGCCGTCCCTAGGTGTCCCGCATTTGGTTCATCATGATTTTTCTTAATGATGTCTTCTCTGTCCGCGGACGGTACACATAGACGCCATTCCGATTCCGGGCGGATTCGTAAACCATACGATGAGTTTTGTACCTTCTTATATAATTTCCCGTCTTTTTCGCAGAAATCTTTTTCTTTGCTTCCATCGCGCCTGACGCTTTCTAACTTTTCCTCATACCACTCCTTTTTTTGTAGTAGTGCTGCGTTGACTGGATTTCGAGATAATTCATCTGCTATCTTGTTTTGTGATCCCGGCCTGTATTCTATGTCAAAATTGTATTGTTGCAACTGTAGCGCCCAGCGTCCTAGTCTGCCTGACGGGTCCTTTATAGAATTTAGCCACTTAAGGGCTTGGTGATCAGTCACTACGGTAAATCGGTAACCTTCTAAAAACGCTCTCATTTTCTTTATCCCCCAAACTACCGCTAGGCACTCTTTTTCTGACGTAGAGTATCTTGTCTCCGGTTGTGATAGCGACCTGCTCGCGTACATTACCACTTTAGGTATGCCTTCGCGTTCTTGTATGAGGACCGCGCCTAAACCTAAATCGCTCGCATCGGTTTGTAAAATAAATGGTTTATTAAAATCTGCTCTCGTTAGTACCGGATCTCTGGTTAACATCCCTTTTACTTCCTCGAACGCTGCTTGTTGTGCTATTCCCCACTCGAACTTCCTGTCCTTTTTCAATAAATCGATTAGGGGTGCCGTTATCCTGGCGTATTCCGGAATAAATTTTCTATACCATGACGTCATTCCTATGAATCTTCTAACTTCCTTTATGCTGGTCGGTGGTGCTAAGCCTTTTATGGACTTAATTTTGTTTTCGTTCATTTTGATCCCCTCGCGTGTTACTACATGTCCTAAATATTCTACTTCCGGTTTACAAAATTCGCATTTCTTTTTATTAATTCTTAATCCGGCCTCTCTGATCCTGTGAAAAATTTCCTTTAAATGTTTAATATGCTCTTCGAACGACGAACTGCATACGATGATGTCGTCTAGATATACATATGCGTTTGGCTGTAACTCCGGTCCGATAACCATGTCTAATAGTCTCTGAAACGTAGCTCCGCTAGAATGCAATCCGAAGGGCATGACCTTAAATTGAAAAAGGCCTCTCCCCGGCACCGTAAATGCCGTTGCCGGTTTGCTTGTTTCCTCTAATGTTACGTTCCAGTATCCGTTTTTCAAATCCAATTTTGAAAAATATTTTGCCGCGCGCAGTTTTTCTAGCGTGTCGTCGATTTGCGGGAGCGGATATGCGTCTTTTTCGGATATCTCGTTTATCTTGCGGAAATCTATGCAAAACCTATATTCGCCGTTATCTTTTTTGGCGAGTACAATAGGTGAGCTGTATGGGCTAGATGATTTTTCTATCACCCCTTCTTCCAACATTTTGTCAACGTGTTCGTTAATGATCTGTTGTAGCTTCGGATTTTTCGGATAGTATCTTTGTTTGATCGGTTCTTTGTGTTTTAGCTTAATTTTATGTTTAAGCCATGTGTTCCCCTTTGGCCCATTGTCACATCTCTCGAATTCTGTCTCTAAAAATGTTTTTAATCGTTCGCACTCTTCCTTTGTAAGGTCTGACGTTTCCCGCGTCGCCTTTCCGGTCTCCTCCTGTAAACTGGATACTGCTTGTGTTTTCCTACCTTTCTTTTGCTTTTTCGGCCTTTGTTTCCCTTTACTATCTGAGGTTTGTGACAACAGGAAAGAGTTGTCCCACAATTTAGTCAAACCAATCCTTTTAATCAGGTCCATTCCTATAATCGCAGTTTCCGACGTTCCGAGAACGAACATCCGATGGCGCACACGCTGTCCTGCGATTTCTATCGACAGCGGTACGCTACTCGTCAGATGGACTTCCGTACCGTCTGCGAGGATAATCTTGTGGTCTTCTTCCTGTTTGGACAGCGTGTGTCCCTGGTGGTGCTGGAATATATCGTTATTAATATATGATGCCGTTGATCCGGTGTCGACTAAAGCGTTGTAAGCGGTTCCGTTAACGGTCATGTTTACGAAGCGACGATTATCCTTAGATATCGCGTCCGATGTGCAAGAGTTGTATAGGCGACCTCCTCTCCCTGTTCCTTTACAACAGTCCTTGCTCATAACCCCCATCTTCCCGCAACCGCTACAAAACAATAATTTCCGACCTCTACACTGCGTATAACTATGTCCTTGCTTCCCGCAGCTCCAACAGCATTTATCCCTATCATAATCTCTAACATACTGGTTTTTATTCCCTGGGGAACCTCCGGCTCTGTTTGCGTTGCCTTTATTTTCTTGGTTGGGATATCTCCCAGTGGTTTCTCTCGGTTTTCCTGGGTCCGTGTCTGGTCGGTCGTTCCTGGTATAGCTGTATCCTGTCGCTTCGTGCGGACCTATCCCACGTTGCGGCTCGTAACTATTCCTCTGTAATCCACTAAACCTTTCACCCCGTACTTTTTCATAATCCGCGCTTTGTTCTATTAGCTCACGCATGGACTCTATGTCTTGAGGTTTAATGTATAGTCTGTAATCGGCCGACATGTTTTCGTACACTCTTTCGAGTGTTTCCTGTCTCGTTAACTTCCCGTACCGTCTAATTAACGTCTGGATATCCGTCAGGTAATTAATAAATTTCTCATTATATCGCTGTTTCCTGGCTATTATGTTTTCCAACAACGATTTTTCATATCCGCGTGGATAGAAATACAGTCTGAATTCGTCTATAAAATGCGACCATTTCTTCCAGTTTGCATGGTTGTTACGGTGCCACAGGCTAGCTTTCCCTTTGAAAAACCTAGGTAACAACGGAATTAATCTATCTTCCTTTACTCCCGACGACGTAACAAGTTCGTCTAATCGTTCTAAAAATTCTACGGGGTCGTTATACGTGTCAAAGGTCACGTCCCAGCTATTTATCATACTGTATAAGCTAGCTTCGGAACCTTTCTCAGGTTTTACATCGCCTTTCGGATCCGTCATCGTTTCGGACTTCGATGTTCCCGGTTGTGACGTCACTAATAAAGCGTCCTGAAATTCAGTTTCTGATTCCTCGTCCGCCGATAATACTGTCTCTAACAGCTTCTGAGACGTCTCGTTTTCACCGAACCGTTCGATTTCGTTCGCTACCGCGCGGCACAGGCTATCTTTTAGCTGCGCACAGGTAAATTCCTTGTTGGTAACTAAATCCCTAACTGGTAAACCACGTTGGTTTGTTAACGCCTGGAGATCTCTTTTCTTTAATCTACTTATCCGGGCTGGTGCAGACATTAGTCTCTACCTCCTAACATACGTAAGCTAGCGCGATCGCGACCTAACAAAAATAATAAACTCAAAACGATTATTTTACTACTGTTCCCGGTTTATCCTGTAATTCCTCCCACCTTGCCTGGGTAAAATGTGAGTTATTTCGTTGGGCGCCAAATGTAATGTAGTGTTCCTGAAGGGAAGCTAGCATTAAACATTAAAAGTTACCTATATTAGGTATCCCCTAAGGCAAGGAGGTTGTTGTGAGGAAAAACAGCGATAACAAGTTTTACAAACGTTTATTATTAACCTAAATTATTATACAAGCTCAGTTCTTAATACTAAGTTCGCGTCGACCGTCTGATCCCGCCAGCCGGCACGGGTACGTTGCTGAAACGGGCAGAGGGCGGCGCGGTACGTCTGGAAAGATACGGGAAAGCTTAATACTGCGGCACGAGCTATCTATGAGTTAAGGCGAGAGGGTATATTGCTTGGCTAAAAGTTTAGGTAAAGTGTGGGCAGGTTGCCCACTGCTGGGCAGGTACAGGTTCGTAGGCTTCTACGACACAGGGTGCAGGATCTCAGCCTCAAAGCTTTAGCAAGCGTTCCGATATTATCACTATCAAACTAGCCTTGTCTTAGCGTTCTATAGCAGTCAGATAGCCGGGTTCACACAGTAATTTAATGCAAGTACACACAGGTGAAATACACAGAAATACAACAGAGCGAAATCAGCATTACATGCACAGGTAAATGGTAAATACAGTCAGGTAACATAGGTAATATTACAGGCGGGCTGGCTTGGCGCTTCCCCAAATATGCTCCCCAAAATAATCAAACACCAGGCTGGTAATGTGTGTATGTAGCCTATCGGGTATGTGATATAGATAGATACATATATATTTGTCCCTACCGTTACGGCCTCACTTTCACTGCCGGCGCAGGTTAGTTTGCAGCGGGGGTCGTCCTGGATTTAAATTAAACTCCTACCGTTGCGGCCTCACTATCACTGTTAGGGTTAGTCTTAATTATCAACAGCGGGGGTCGCCAGAAGGTTTATATGTGTAGCATGCAATTTCGCAGACCTAGTCGTCTCAGGTTTATGTTGGTGTAGCCCTACCGTTACGGCCTCACTATCACTGCTGGGTCGCTATGTTAGTAAGCAGCGGGGGTCGTCCTGGATTTAAATTAAACTCCTACCGTTGCGGCCTCACCCGATGGGGCTCGCCCTAAGGTTTGTGTAGGTGTATTGCCGGGGTTGTGTAATGTGCACGGATGTAGATCCCTACCGTTACGGCCTCACTATCACTGCTGGGGTTCGACTTAATTATTGTTAGATGCAGCGGGGGTCGTCCTGGATTTAAATTAAACTCCTACCGTTGCGGCCTCACTATCACTGCTAGGGTTCGACTTAATTACTGTTAGATGCAGCGGGGGTCGCCAGAAGGGTGTGGTGTGTTGTGTATGAATCGCGGTGTTCAGCCTGAAGGATATGCAAGCTTATATGTCCAAGGGTTTATCAAACCAGCCGGTGATTCGGACAGGAGCAGGTGACTGCTTACAAAATCATCATATGCAGCCGTGGACAGGATTAAATCACCAGCGAAAGACAATTGTACAGGTGTATGAATAAAGCAGGGGTGTGCCCAGAGGATAGACGTTATCCCCCTTAGCGCCAAGCCCCCGTTACCTCAATACAGGATACTTTCCGGCGGAGAGCGCTCCCAATATTTGAGAGCGCAGGGATTGTCAGTCCCTTCAGGTTTTAGGACAAAGCTCGTAGCGAGGTCGTTGAATTTAATTTAGTGAAATACACTGGCTTTACTACTATAGCTAACACACGCGGGTAGAGTATATGAATATTACTCCCCTGGAGCGGCAGGACCGGAGATGTTGCCTCCACGACCGGTGGGCAACAATGACTGCTGCTCCGGGGTCGCGCAGCGGTTATAAAGGCTCGTGGCTCTCCGCGGCGTGCGCGCTGTAGCGCTACGTCGCCGCTGCGCCCGCGCTGCTGTGTGTGTGCAGCCCGGTGTGACGTAGATTAGCGTCACAACATCTTTTGTTTTTCTCGTCGAAGGGCCGCCAGCAGGTATTCCATCTTCTTTTTAATTTGTTCCAAAGGACGTTCTAACTCTGCCTCCAGTTCGTCCCAAGCGTCTGCCTTCAACAGTCTGTTGAAGTAATTCTTGTTTTTGGGATCCCATAATACTTCTTTATTTTTATAGGCCTCGATAAGTTTAATAACACTTCCGTTATCCCAGCTCATCCTGAACGATGTTTTGTTTTCTCTGGCAAACAACGAAATGGCGAGCGAAACACAGGAAATCACCGCGCATCAAATGCATTCAAGTCCATACTTGTTCAAAACTACGCGTATCTCCTTTGATGATCGCGGAAAAACCGACACAGGATGGTTCGCGGTGTATCGCGTATCGTATCGCGATACAGTATGAAGATACGGTATCATAATACGTCCATACCACCGATCGTGATACGCGTATCAGATACGAGGTGTATCAAGATACGCGATCAGTGCGGATCGGGCCGTATCAGACACGGAGCGTATCATTACCGTGTATCATCTTGCGTCCAAACTAGCGATCATGATACACGCCAATGCAACGCAACGGAGATACGATACACCAAAATGCTACAAATGTGGACCCGGCTTAATACCGCGCGTAAAATACATCGCGCGGACGCAGCGCGCGTGAACTCACATGACCCCCACGAGCCACCACAGTGTAAAAATACTGCGGTAGGACTACGTGATTAAAATCTATTAATATAATAAAAATTAAATATTAAATTGTAGTTGCTAAATCATTATTATAAGATACTACATAGTTATTCAACTTATTTTATTTCGTGCACAGTGTAATCAAAATTTATCTTGAATGTAAAAAATTCGGCGGCTAGAGTCAAAAACGAAAAATTACTAATTTCCCGTTATATATGGATTTTAAAGTAATAAAAACAAATGAATAACTTATTAAAAATCTGTGCTTCTTTGTATTTAGGTACGAGGATAAAATACATTTGTCTTAATACTAAAATTCATCAAAATTAATTTCTCTCGTGCTGGGCCCCGGATTTAGATGGCTGAGAACATGCTGGAGGTGTTGATCTCCCAGAATTTTCTTTGTTTGAAATATCTTCCACTAACGTCAAACTTATAGGTATTCCTCTTGAGTGCCTACTGTCAACAATTTCAGGTAGTAAGCATTTTCCATAAAATTGAACTAACTTAGGTTCCATTTTGGTCTCCCAAAAATCGTCGTCTTTTTCTATTCGTAACGTCAATGATGGTTCACTTTCCCCGCCCCAGATTCCAAGAAGACATTCTTGCCTCTCCGTAACGTGCAGCTGGCCCTGTATTTGGTAATACCAATTACTTTTTTATTAGGATACAAAAAAGGCAGAGCCGTCGTTGGTGGCAGCTAGAATTGTTTAGAAACGTACACGGCGGAAGAGAATTGCTGCGGGATTTACAGTTTAACATATGAGTGGAAAATACAAAAACTTCACTCGAATGTCGCCGACCGATTTCGAGCATTTCTAAGAATTGGGCCAAAGATTGCAAAGACTGATACCAAATTTAGAGAAGCGATCACAGTTACGGATAGATTATGCATCACTCTGACATTCTTGACAAGCGGCGATTCTTCCACAAGTTTGCAATATTTATTCAGAGTATCGAAGCAAGCAATAAGTCTAATTCAATAAAATCTCAAATCTGACGAAATAAAGGTAAGGTAATGTTTTATTTATTTACTTAATAGTGACAAAAAAATTAAACCTTATTAAATTACTGAAATCATCGGTCTCTTGAGTCACTTCCATTGGCTTCAACCTGATTAAGATTATCATAAGTTGATTGATCCTGATTTGGCGGTATTGGCGTATGACTATTAGAGGATTGAAAACTGGAAATGAAACATGGAGGGTTCCATGTTGTCCAGTTTCCCATTCGCGATTTGTTGACGGTGGCGTTGGCGTATGACTATTAGGAGTAGATCCTCCATATCCACTTGCCCATTCGTATTGGCCTCTATCAGCGTAATATTTCGTTAATACGGTGTTCAACGGTAAGGAAGGTTGTTTGTGTGTATATACGAAATTTGGATGTTAAATAATTGGCATATATTTGGCATCGGTCGGCAAATGGTCGAGTTGAAACTGCAGAAGCGGCAGAGGTAGCTGCTTTTGATGATGACCTCATCAACCTTTGTTCATGATCGGGACGTGTCCTTTGAAATAAGTCGTTCATGGTCAGCAAAAAGTTTGCTGTTGCTTCTAGTTGCATCTTCAAAATGTTGTAGTTTTTAAGTATTTTTACATAATAGGTAATAAGGCAGTGGCTACACTCCTGCTAAACAACTAAGTTGCAAGTTTGACTTTCATTAGGTTTTTTTTTAACATCATATGTTCGGCTCGAAGCTTATTGGCCTTATTGGCTTAATGGCCCTGTGAAACATTTCTTTTTCTTGTAAATCATGCAGAGCTTTAATATGAAACCAAGAAACATCATCGTTTTAAGAATTTTCGAAGTGTTTATAATATTCAAAACTGTTTCGAACTAATTTTACCATGTGGGCAGAATCTTCAACCAGAGACAACGCAAAGTTATATTCGGGTTCACTTTAACCACTTTTTTTGTCTCTATTTATCCTTTGTCCATCCTTTGCAATAAATTTGTAATTATTGTATTTTCAGCATCATCAGATCTTTCCTTTTTTTTGTATCATTTCTTGTATAAATCATTGCTTATGTTAACTGTATTCTTATCATCTGAAATTTCTGGTGGAGTCCGTTTAATAGTATTAAAAAATAATAGAAAAGGTGAATACAGATACTCTTTAGAAGTAGATGCACCAGAGCCACTCCTGATTTTTTTATTTCTGTCTTTGATGTAGGCGTCGATGATTTTTTTAAAGTTTAAAAACTGTAAAAATATTTTATATATTTCTAGTATTTGGCAACTGGGTGCTCTTTAATGAACCTGCATTTTTCATTTAGAAGAGGATTTTCAACAATACAAAAAATTGTTCGCGTATACTAGACTAAAATTTTGTTAATTTTAATTTATATTTAAGTATTTAATTTAATTTATTTAATTTAATAAAAAAAAGATTAATTAAAGCTTTGTATCATATTTGTATGCCACCCACACAAACAAAAGACTGGGAAAACGGTTTCAAAACCGAATTACGACAACAAGCTCCGACAGCCGGTAGGTTAGGTTAGGTTTTATGTTTTGTCGGAGCAGTGTCCTGTCGGCTCGGAGCGGAGTCTTGTCGGAATTCGGTTTTGGATGCTGGGAAAACATTAGTAAAGGCTTTCTAGAAAATGCTGATTTTCCAAATTGCATTGGTGCAGTGAACGGCTAACACATTAGGATGATAAAGCTTTGTCATAGCGGCTTTCTATATTTTGACTACAAAAAGTATCTCTATGAATTTGCCAATTTTCGAAGATCCTGCAAAATATGTTTTAAGTTGGCAATTTTCTTGTTTATCGAACGTATTATTTAACGAAATCCGCTTGCCGTTGATTTGGGACGTTGGAAGGAGTTCAGTCAGTCAGTCTATTCGTCGTCAATGATTCTTTAGTGATACTGTCTCTGTTATTATTTAAGGTTGCGTGTTATAGGACTGTCGTCGTCATAACGCTGTATTAAATTCTCACTTCCATTTTTCTAATTTCCGTAACAAACAATCACAGACGATACTTGATGGTACAGTTCACCAATCACACACCGGTTACAGTTTATACTGCGATTGGCTTCGCGCCTTTAAGATAACCTCCGGTTATGGTACGACGCACGGTAGTTGGGTCCCCTCCTGTGAGTCACTCTAAATTAATTAATTTAAAAAATAAATAAATCGGACGTCGGCGTGACCAATTTAGTGATACTGTCTCTGTTAATATTTAGGGAGTGCCTCCGCTGCCGGCGCCGGTCGCTTTTGCAGTCACCGGCGCTGGCTGCCCATACGAGTGCCGGCGCCGGTTGCCGTGTTGACTGCCAGCGGCGCTGGTAGCCGAATGTGTTGCCGGCGCTGGCTGCCATTTGCCCGAGTGCCGGGTGGCCGGCGCCGCCGGTTGCCGAGTTGGCTGCCGGCGCTTCATTCATACCCATAAATAACTCATTGAGTTTAATTGTAAAGTTCTTAAATAAGAATAAATCTACTGAGCTGTGCTTTTTGTGGCAAGGCGATTAGGATCAACAAATACAAAAATACAATTAACCCTTTCAATAAAAAAAAATTCATATATTTTTATGTATTTTAAAACTTTATCATTAATAATATCGAGTGGCATTTAAAAAACTTAAAAAATAATGAATTTCAATTAAATAGAGACAATTAAAAATTGATAAAATTGATAGAAAAATCACGCGCCAAAAAACGCGCCACGATTGGTCAACATAGTCGTGACTAGGGCTTGAATATCGGACGCTTTTTCAATTCCGGAATTGGGTTTTAATATTCAGTATTTGAATTCCGGAATTCCGGAATTCCGGAACTCAATCAAAGGTGTCTTTTTGTACAAAATTGTGATACGTAAAAAAGCGACGGGAGCGGGCAGGCATACGTGATTAGTGACAAACTGCCTGCCTGACCCGAACGCGCATAATCTGTCTACCTTGATTCCCAGTCGACAGAACTAAAACTATGCTGAGCAAGACCTTAGGCAAATTCTTACAACGTTTCTATCAAAGTTTAAAATTTAACCCGTAACATAAATCAGAGCTAAATCTAAGTTAGGACTACCTATACTTAAATTGAAGCCTAAATTAAAAAAATACAGAAATGTCATAAATAATATGATTATTATTTAAATGTATGTTTTCTATCTAAATACCATTAAAATTATGGATTTAGGTTTTAGAAATATGATCAAATAAAACTAATAAAATGATTAATAAGTACTTGAATTATATATTTAAAGGAGAAATCAGAAATTATTCAACTGTAATTAAAGCTAATTAAATCGCATAAGAAGCTCACTAACGGACGACAGCAATTGAAAGAAAGAAAGAAAGAAAACACTGATGATTTATAATGTACATTTTTGTTTATAATGAAATTTTAAAAATGTAAGCGCGTTCAAACTGTCGTTATTGAGTGAGCTTCTTACGCGATTACATTATAGGTGACCGACGAAAAAGCTCTTTCTGCTTCTACGCTCGTTGGCGGTATTGTTTTTAAATATTGAAAGCATTTTTGTAAGTACTGTCCTCTAACGCCACCGTTTTCATAAACTGCCATCTCTACTCTTATTAAACTTTCTAAATCTAAAACGTTAGTCTTCCTTCTACTTTTTACGGTTAGTTTATTTTGTATGGTTTGTTGCAATTCTTTTTTCATGTCTTTTTTCATGCGCCTCAAGCCGCGTAATATTTTTTTTATCATTATCGAAATTTCGATATTGATCTCGCTAATTCCGGAATTTAAAACGGAATTGGCATAATTCCGGAATTCCGGAGCTCAAGCCCTAGTCGTGACGTCATAACGTGCAAAAATTTCTAGTTAGTACTGGGATTACGGCAATTTCACGTGAATAAGGCACACGAAAAATAGTAGACACGAGTAATTATTGTTAATAAATGAATGTTTGGTTCATAGCACATATACAAGACTCAAAAACACATTCACATTTATAGTATTTCAGCTAATTATTGATCCTAAAGTTGGCTCACTGACCGATCATTGTTTTTAGTATCTACGCCAGATAAAAATCAACAATAATATTGGTCCACCGGCGGCGTTAGTAAGGTCAATAATCTCATCGTGATAGTTTTTTATTACTGCACTGTAATATTCAAAATATTGACTTGCCTGAGTAAAAACTAGCAGCTTACTCACCAAGGTTTTACTTTTCCCTCACTCTTCATAATTTCTAGATATTTTTACTTTATCACGAGTAGTAATTCACTAACTTATTGTTCATTGAACCACACAGTATTTACTACATATTTTAACAAAAGTGCAAAAAATTAAAATAATAATAACAAGAGTATGTATTGTTTTTTTTATTGAGCCGCGCGCAACGCAAGTTGTTTTTTTTTTATTCTGCACCAGTTGTTGGGAACAGGCAGGCAGAGGCATTAGGCCATGCAGCGTCGTCTATAATTTCTTGCATAAAATATCCGAGTTAGGAAATAAATGTCGTTTAATTACTTGTCCATTCATAAATAATTAATTATTCATGAATTTTTGGCATGAGCCTCGCTGCGCTAGGGTTATTTTATTATTTTTTTATAAACTAAACTAGCGTAGTGTACGATAGAGAGCATTTGAAGTGAGAGTTCAATTTAATTTTAATATTTTTTCCTGTAGTCGACTTTATCTACATGTATATTGTTTTAATTGATCCCTACTTATATTATAAATGCGAAAGTAACTCTGTCTGTGTGTCTGTGCGTCTGTTCGTTAAGCTTTCACACCAAATTCACTGAACCGATTTTATAACTTTTTTCAGATAAATTAGGTACTATTATTTCAGTGTTTTAATTTACAGAATGTCTATTTATCATGGTATTCCATCTAAAACAAAGGTGCTATGAAATACTTACATCGCAGTGATATTCACAACAAAAAAGATTGGAATTTGTGTCAAAATTAACTCGGTGCGCTGCCTGGGACCACTTCGCGCGCCGATTTTTGTCTAGTGGGACAAAAATAAACACTTTTTCTGGACATTTTTTTGAAGTGTTGGTACACAACGGTACAAAGCAATTACGAGATCTACTCGGTTTCGCCATTAAATATGAATCTAAATTTATATGAGCGTATTAAATGTTTTTCCCATACTAAGTCTAGTGAAATTGCACGTTATGACGTCACTTCCGTTCGGGTTTGTTCGAGGGAACTGTCGGCGCGTTTTTGGTAGTGGATAAAAAAACTATTTTTTTATTTTGATATAACTATTAAATTAATGCAAATAAAAAGGTTTAAAAAAGAATTTGCTATGAAACTTATATATGATCTTTCATTTTAACTCAAAATTTTTTTATTGAATAGGTCAATTATGTAACTAGTAATTACGTTTATTAGTTTTTTTACGCTTTAAACCTATTACAGTAGTACCTAAGCCTTTAGGTCGACCCCTCTTTTTTATTTTTGAAGGCATTTTTATATGCCTGAGATTTAAGATTTCACTAATGTTTTCATTATTTTCTGTATTTGTATCATCAACATTTTCTTTAGCTTCAGTACTATTTTGATTGTGCATGATCTGGCGTTTAACAGAAACTTGTTCTTCAGTTATCTGCTCTATAATCTTTACATCAACTTGTTCTGAAATTATCTGCTTATCTTTAACTCGTTCTGCAATAATTTGTTCTTCTATGATGTCTTCTCCAGTAATCTCCTCTATAATTATCTTTATCTCACTAATCTGATCTTCATCAGCTTGTTCTGTAATTATCTGCTCTTCATTAACTTGTTCTTCAATAATTTGCTCTTCACTGACTTGTTCTGACGGTTCTTCTATAATTCTTTCTACTATAATCTGCTTTCCAGTACCAGTTTCTTCAATAATGTTTATTGTTGTAAAGTTTTCCTTAGCTTGCTCAGCCGGTAATCGAATAATGTCTATGTTTTCACCCATACAGTTCATTTCATTAATAGTACAATCAGATTCTTGTGTCAGTGCATTTTCTGCAGTGCACTCTAATTTCGATTCTTTGTCTGCGATGTAAATGCAATCTCCTTGTGCTTCCTTAGCATTATCATTGTTTCTTTCTTTAATGTTAGTAGCTTCGTTTCTTTTCATATTTTTAGAAAAGAGATTGTTTAGTACTAAATCTTTTCCCTCAGACCAGAGTTTGATAACATTTTGAAGAAATTCAAACCGTTTGTGAAACATAGACGTCGGCACTTCGCTGCACAGCTTGGCCATCAATTTCCCTTGGTCGTCAACCATTTTAAATTTTTGATGACTGGTCAAAGATTTTGGTATATTGGTGTTCGTTACCTTTATTCGTATCTGTTGGTTGGTATTTATTGTCTCAAAAATATTTGAGTAGTTATTTTTTTTTTCAACTTATGTTTCAACTTCACTTTGTGTGATATTCATTTTATTAACAGAAATCTCTCTATGAAATATTTGAAATACATGAAATAAACAGATCATTAACTTTGCATTTGGAAAATGTTTAGCAAAATCTTTTCTCTCTGTTCTATCCTTGTCGGACATTACAACTTGCACTTTTTTCCAAGTCGGATTGTATTTTTTGACTGTCTCTATGAAAATGTTTAACTAAGGCTTCTTCATTTTCGTCAACTAGTAGGCATACTGCCACAATTTCGCTTAAGCCGTTACCATTCTCAACCATAATGATATAAGTAGCTGTTCTCAAATCCACTAAACAGTATGTCCCATCCACGAACACTATCTCAGGGAAAGCATCGAAGTAATTCTTCATCCTCTCGTCTTGAAAGAATAATCCTTTAAACACTCCATTTTTATCCACCAATATTTCAACACTACTACATTTGTAGGTATTTATCAATAAATCAACACATTCTTCGAATGTCTTTTTGTCAGCCTTCCTAGACAAGTTGGTTAAGTCTTTGCTACCAGTTTGTTGTTGGATTTGATTAAGTACAACTTTTTTATTTGCACCTGCTTGCAAACACTCTCTTGCCTTGTCTTTAACATTTTTTGGTATTTTCAGTCTTTGCTGTGAAAGTGAATTAAAATAGGACTGCGACGATTGATGATTATGTTTGTCTTTCAATTCTACAACTCTTAGGGTCTGCTGAGACGGACTCAAACGAAGAAATATAGACGCTTCGCAATCCTGTTTCAAAGTATTGCACTTTCTCAAGGATTTATCGTTTTTTGATTTGAAAGGTCTGCCTCCTTTTACACAAGCTAATCTGACATAATAATACTTGAGGGATTTGTTTACTGTAGCGACGGTATCAGGAAACCTTCTTTTCTGGTTTTCGATCGTTCTTGCGTCTCTAATCCAATATTCGTTACAGACACTGCTTTAATATAACTTTAACGCCTCTTCAAACTCTTCATAAGAAGAATATTCGTCGCCTATTTTCATTTTAAAAACTGAATTAGGTCAATCAACACAAAACCATTTCAAAACTCATCTAAGACAACAAAAAATCAAACAATTATAACAATTTGAGGTTATGATTTTGTTTTAAGGCCGGCCGGCTTTGGAATCTAGCCGTTTGCGCTTAACAAACACAGCCAGTTGCGATTTTCGGACCGCCGGCTCCCATTTAGGGTGCCGGCGCCGGTTCCCATTTAGGGTGCCGGCGCCGGTTCCTATTGGCGTTAATTTAGGGTGCCGGCGCCGGCAGCGGAGGCACTCCCTAATATTTAAGGTTGCGTGTTATAGGACTGTTCAAATAAAATGCTAAATAATTTTTACTGATTTCTATATTGCTAATTTCCACAAGTATTACAAATGGGATCGGAGGGGACTGCCGGGACGCGTGACAAAAGACGACTGAATTACCATGCGCCGCGTGGCGGGCGATACATGAAAACTGCTGACATGCAATACCACTACAATTCCATGGAATGTGACCTTCTAACAAGTGAACCCATGTAACTAGAATTTGAGGGCGCTGGTTGTGTAGTTCGTGGCCATTGATTAAATTATTTAATTGCATCGGCTGTATGTCCTATTCAAGGTACTCGTATAGATAAGCTACATCAAAAAATAAATTAATTTAAAATGATGACTAGGTACGCTCAGTTTTTCAAGTTATGTTGGCACACACGCACACACTCATTCCAAGCTTAGCACGAATTACGATTACTATAATATTATATTAAACTAGCTTTCGGCCTCGACTTAGCCCGCGTTAACAGTTTTTACCGTGGAAAATAAGGAATTTTCCCGCGATAAAAGCCTATGTTCTTTCCCTAAGTTAAATCTATCTTTGTGCCAACTTCGCTAGCTTAAAGGTCTTCGCACATTATAACAACTCCACGCCAACGCGGCAGCAACTCTACTCACACTCTCGATGAGTAGTCAACTAGTTGATCCACCCAATGGTCACTAGTGGACAACGCGGTGTCAAGGAGTGGACAACGCGGTGTCAAGGAGTGGCCAACGCGGTGCCAACGAGTGGGTTATTCAACAGACAACTCGTCTAACCTCAGTTTTCGGTTAAATTTTGTCCAAAGAAGTCGTGTTGCTTATGAAATGTCGAACTTTACATTCAGTGAACTGGCGATTATAGCTATTATATTTGATAATGAAAATGAACGAAACAGCAGGAAAAGAAGATATTGGGTACATGATATGTTGCGACAAAGGAAATCAGAAGGGGAATATTGGAATATCCGGAAACGTCTGCTAGATGACGAAGAAAAATTCTATATCTATTTCCGTATGCCGAGATACTTGTTTTATTATATACTTAATATTATTGAGGACGACATCTACAAAAGAAACACGCGATTTAGAGAAGCTGTATCACCGGAAGAAAAGCTGGCAGTGACATTAAGGTAAGCAATAAGAAACTTTTTTATAATTTATATGTATTTATTTATATATCAAGTTAAAGGATAAATCAAAGCAAAGCAATTTTACTTTAATTGTGTTAAGAAGAACCATCAACCCTCGATTCTTCCATAGGCGTTGTATTTTGCTGTTGGGTGCTAGCGGTGCTACTACCGGTAGTACCTGCATTTAGGTTTTGAGTTGTGTAGCTACTACCGATAGTACCTGCATTTAGGTTTTGAGTTGTGTAGCCAGAAGTTCCTGGTGCATAAAAATCATCATAGTAACAGTTTCGATTATTTTGCAGTTCTTGTATTTCAGCTTCCGAAACTAAATTAAAAATTCTTGACTTTAAAAGTGCTTGATTATAGGTAGATAATTTTTTTACTGTGCTAGAAATACTTAAAAAAAAATTATCCATTTCGTCATTCTGCTTTCCATCTTCATCGTTTTTTTTTTAAAATAAATATTCCATTAAAACCGCCGATGCACTTGTTTCTTGCAATTTCTTTCGTTTTGTCGTTTTTGGAATGTCAGGAAACACTGATCTAGATGAATCGTACATAGACACCGAAGATTCAGGACGCTCCGAGATTGACGAGTCTTGAGATTCTTCATTATTAGTCACATTGGCAAGAATTTCCGCAGCAGATAAGCTATTTTCATCATCACCATCATCTGTGTTGTCCACTGACGTCACTGTAGACCGTTCTTTATAATGTGGTAATAAAAAAGACATTTCAGTTTCATATTGCCATTTTTTATTAGTATTAGCACTCTGACCACTTTTAGTTGCTTTCTTTTTAATGGCTCTTCTATGATATTCCCTTAAGTTTTGCCATATCTTCTTACATTCTGACGCTGTAACAAAATAATATAAATATAAAGAAAAATTGGTTGTTTCAGGTACCTACTTGATTAGTGGCTGTTCATTTAGGACTATGAGTTCAAGCTTTCGGTTAGGCGAAAGTACCATCCGGTCGATATTAAAAGATGTGTGCAATGCGATTATAAATACAATGAAGGGGAAGTTCATGCCCACACCTACTACCGAAGACTGGAAAAGAATCGCAGATGGTTTCAATAAAAAATGGAATTTTCCAAACTGTATAGGTGCCATCGACGGCAAACATGTAAACATAATTGCCCCTCCTAGCAGCGGCTCGCTATTTTTTAATTATAAAAAACACTTCTCTATCGTCCTCATGGCTGTCGTCGATGATAAATACAGATTTATAGCTGTCGATATAGGGGCCTATGGCAAGAATAGTGATGGCGGAATTTTGGCATCGTCAAGATTAGGAAGAGCGATTGAAATGAATACATTTAATATTCCAACTGACACACCATTACCTGGTACTGAAATAATAATGCCACATGTTTTTGTAGCCGACGAAGCGTTTCCTTTAAAAAGGAATTTATTGCGACCATATCCACGTTCAAGTGGCATTTCAGAAAAGGAAAGAATATACAATAATCGCTTATCGCGAGCTCGCAGAGTAGTTGAAAACGCGTTCGGCATCTTATATCAAAAATTTGGAATTTATAATAAGAATTTGCATTTACACCCAAAATATGTTGATATTGTGGTCTTTGCGACGTGTATTTTACACAATGTCATGCGGTGTTATAATATAACATCCGATGATGAAGTCAACACAAGGCAGAGTTCGGCCAATAATGATGATGAACAGAGATTACTAAGTAATCTAAGTACAATTCCAGAAGATATAAGTGAATCTTCGGCATCTGCTTTTGAAACTCGTGATATGTTTGCAACTTATTTTCAATCTCCCGAAGGACGAGTTCCGTGGCAGCATTTAATATAGATCATGTATAATTAATATGTAATAATCGTAAGAAGTTGGTTATAATATTATTGGCTTATTAAGAATATTAAACAAGTTTCTATACTAAGCTGGGATTTTATTACTGATTACCTATATTAAATAAACGTAAGGCACTTTATTATAACATACAGAAACCCAAACTAAAAATAAAATATATATGACGTAGATTTAATATTTTATATCAGTAAATTCTGGGATTTTATATTACTGTATGTGAAAAAACTAATTTTTACGATAAACCAAGATTTTTCGAGTGTCCAAGTAGAAAATCGTAGGTACTGTTAACTGTACAATAACATACCTACTTTTTGGATGTAACAGGTTGAATTAAATTTTCTCAACAATGTACTTTAATGAAATGACTTATAAGTTTTAACATTATTTTTAATATCTATTAGAATCACACATATTTATTTGTTCGATAGCTGAATTTCTGTAGATTATGGCAAAATCAATAACTCAAAAAAAAAAAATTCTTACCTGGTTGCGACAATACAATAGCGATTTCATTCCATGCCTTTTCCTTCTTATGTACGTCACTATATTTCGGATCACGAAGGTCGTATAGTAGCGGATATTTTCGCACTTCTTCTATCAACTTTTCTTTCTGCATGATTTTCGAAAAATATCACCGTGTACCGCCAACGTGCACTCCGTCCTTCGATTCTATAGTGAATGATGGCGGGCGGGGGGAAGGCACGGGGCGGACGGGTGGGCTGGCAAATGGTTGCCCGTCACGCGTCAGTCGCGTCAATCATTTTTTGAAATTGAACCTTGAACATATGATACAGGGCTTAAATTTCAATGTCTAGCATAGAGTCGAGTCGCCGAATGGGCGAAGACCTCAACTCGTCGGTTATCAGTGGACAACTTAGCGTCAATGAGTGGGCAACGCGTCGTGAACGTACACGCGTGTACACGGAATGAAGGAGGGAAGGGCGCAGACACAGGCTGGCAACGCATTGCTCGCTAGCCGTAAGCACGTTGTCGACTCGGGGTAGACTCGTGGCCGACTAGTCGGCAACACGTCGACAACGAGGGGCAATGAGGTCGGCGACAGTCAATAGGTGAACAACGCGTGGACCACGCGTCGTCTACTCGTCTTCCAATTTCAACTGACACGTTGTAAAATTTACTCTTAAATAACACGACGTAAAGCTTACATTTCTATGCCGTACTTTGAGTTGAGTTGGAGTGGAGTCGGTGTTGAGTTGGTGTAATGTGCGAAGACCTTAAGGCTGCTTTTCCACCAGAGCTGTGCGAGGTAGCTAAGCGGTGTGCTAGGAAAAAATCGACCAATAGAATCACTAGGCTAGGAAAATGAAGTGATTCTATTGGTGGATTTTTTCCTAGCACACCGCTTAGCTACCTCGCACAGCTCTGGTGGAAAAGCAGCCTTAACTATTTTTCCTGTGGGAATGAGGAATTTGCCCGCGGTAAATGGTAGTCTATGTTATTTCTCAAGGTCTATTTAATATTTGTGCCAAGTTCCAACAAAATCAGTACAGTAGTTTCGGAGTCAACTAATAAGAATATTTTAGTCATTTTTTATAACTTGGGTTGTATTATATACTAACTTCTATATAGATACTTAATTAAAATATACATATCTTACTCATACTAATATTATAAAGAGGAAAGATTTGTATTTTTGTGTGTATGTTTGTAATGAATAAACTCAAAAACTAATAAACCGATTTCAAAAATTCTTTCACCATTAGAAAGCTACGTTCACCCTGAGTAACATAGGCTACCTCTTACCGCGGGAAAATGCCTCATTTCCACGGGAAAAACTGTTAACGTGGATGAAGCCGCGGCGGAAAGCTAGTTTATTATATAGCTTATGTTACACTTACACAGGGTTCATGGAGCTTCCCAACAGTGAAATAATTTTTGAAATCGGTTCATTAGTCATCAGGTCATTTGAAGTACTCGGTAAACTAGTAATTGTAGGTGACGGAGATGAAGACGCAGAAGGTAAAACATGTCGGGTCATTAAGGAGAATAGCGGGTCATTAGCGGGGGCTTAGACAAGATGCTTGGTTAAATATTAGCCGCGAGATGAATTTGCCAGTTTCGGATTTGAGTTCGCGTCTGTCTTTATTCGCGTCTCATCCGATACAGTGATTTTTGTAATAGTTTAATGGTTCTTACAAAATATAGAGGAAGTTCCAACCAAATTGTGTTTTCTTCAAGTATATTAAAATAGTTCACTTATAAAAAACGAAGGAATTTGGTCCATCTCACCGAAAAATAATTAACCCGACCTGTGTGCAAGGAAAACTACGAGCTACAATAGAATTTGTATCACTAGAATTAAGTAGCGGACTGGAAGAACAAGGTACAGCGAAAAGCATATTATTCAGCGATTTCAGAGGAACAAGGAGCCACAGAGATATATTTCACTACGTGTACGTACTGTATGTAGCTGTTATAATGTAGCTGTACTGATGTACAAGGTATCTCGACGAAGGACGCCATTTTGGAAGCTATTTTCTTTCCACGAAAACAGATCCTTGTTAACTATACGTTCGTCGTGAAGTGAGCTGCAGAACGCTGAGCTATTCATCAAAAGGCCGAAAGAGGGCGCGTCGAGATCATGCCTGGAGTCCAACTGGTGGCAGCACTGGGTGGCATGTACGGTACCACTACCACCACAGTCATCGTTCTTGATGATATCGAATGGTTCATTTCTCAGGAAAGATCTTAAATAATATAATTTTGCTCCATTCTCCAACTGTGAATCGTTAAGAATTACTGATGTGAAAAGATTTTATGAATGGAATGTACTCACTGTACTTACCAGTGAAGGGCGATAGGTTAATAGCTGGCAATTTTATTTTTGATAAAATGTTTGACGAGGTGTCAGGCTTCTCCATACCTTCAAGTTTTTAGGGATGGTATTAAGAATCTGGAAATATTTAACCTCCACTAGCTGGATGTCTTCTTTGTCAGAGGGATCGAGCTTTAGAATGTCAACATTGATACACTCATAATTTTGGAAAATGTGCATTAAACGATCTCGTTTGGTAATTAAAACCGCTTTTACGCCGGTTTTTTAAATGAATCCTTTGACATTCTTGTCATTGTTGCTTTCGGATATCCTCTTTATTGCACATGATCTGCTAAGGCCTTGGCCTTTGCTTCTTCCTCTGCCATTTTGCCTATTACATCTTAAACCACTGACGAACGATAAAAGCTAAAAATTACTTTATGACAAATACTTAACCGACACTAGAGTAGTACTCAATTACAGATCTAAACAAAACAAAATGTCCGCTTGCTTTTCGACGCACAAGGAAAACAACCACGTGTTGCTAAAATGACTTGAAGTTTGCTTCGAGTCGAGTTGAACGCCCCAATGTTGCCAAAAGTCCGCTAGGCGCGCCTAAACTCCAACTTGATACGCCCTCTCTTGGCTCGGTCGGACAACGGCAACGCGAACCGATGATATCAATTAGAACTAATAAATCGATATCTTCTTCCACCACAAAAACTATTTTATAGCGATTAATAAACACTTTCGTGTGTTTCGATTCCAGCCTTGGCATAACTTGTCATAAGTATTGATAATTTGATATCAACATTGTCTTGTTCTTGTCGTTACCTAAAAAATTTTCTTGTGAAACAGTTGCTAGTGTGTTGTTGTCAAAATCGATTTCGACGTAACTGATTTCTCGTTTTCTTCGAATCCGTTCTGCGGGTTTTGTATTATGCTCGTTGTTCTCGTAACCATCAAATATTTCACATGCATGTTCGAAATTTTGTTTAGCGTATTTGACGTGACTATCGCAAATTTCCTGGAAAGACATCCCTTTCTGCCAAACTACATTTTACTATTATCAATTGGCTGAAACAAGTTATCTCGAATTCCGTCGATGAATGCCTGAAGGGTGTTGGAATCCACCATCTTCGCATCAGCAGACGGGTACGCCTTGCGAACGAGCTTTTCAATTTCCAAAGCCTATTGCTGCAGTCCTTCTCCTTGGCGTTGAACTCGGTCGCTTAGTTGGGCGCGGAAGGCGTGTTCCAGGTTGCGCTCTCCGTAACGTGCCTCAAGCGCCTCCATCAGGTCTTTCAGTGTGCTAGCCGAGCCTGGTAGCACCTCCAAAACGGAAAGAGCCGATCCCCGAAGTGCAGCGGTGAGGCTCTGTTCCTCTGTCCACCTATTCGCAACGGCAACAGTCTGGAATTGCCGGCGGTACGCGGCCCAGGCCGTAGTGCCGTCGTAAGATGGTACTTTCACTCTCAAAGGCTGGCTAGCACAAACAACTTCATTCGGCGCCGCGGCTCCTCCAATCTCGATTTGAAGAACCTTTTTCTGCAGTTCAGCGAGGTTTTTCTTCACGCTTTCTATGTAACTTTCCAATTTCCCAACTCTCTCTTCTACTTGGTCTACGTTTTGCCTCTGTTCTTTGACAGTTTCCGCAATTGACGTTTTTTTTGTTTTCTTGCTGCATTGCCTCCTGCTGCCGTTGCATTTTGTCTTGTTTCAGGCTCAGGTCCTCGCGCATTTCATCTTGCCTCCGGCACATTCCCTTTTGCTCCTGGTACATTTGGTCCATCATTTGCATAACTCGGCTGAGGTATCGTCGGTCTCTGCATCGAGATGTAACAGTGTGTGATGTGATTTTTTGCACTGAGAGCATCTTAAATGGAACTTGCAATTTCCTGCATGTGCACATGTATTGCAGAGATGTTTCTCTGTTGCATCTTAATAATTTAAATTTAGGGCTGGAGAATAATTTATGGTCTGAACACTTACACTTCACTTGACTTTGCTCCTGCTGTCATAACAACCCTACCCTTAGGTGGTGCTGCAGCCGCCGACTGACGCTTCACCAACTCATTGCGCTCGTAGCCTCCATCGCTGCTTTCCAGAGCTAGCGCACGCTTCTCCAGATATGCTAGCAGATGGTTGACAGTTGGCTCCTGATCTTAGTCTCGTTCAAGTTGGTAAGACCTGGAGCTGTATGCGTTCAATTTTCTATTAATGACACCTAGCAGTATGTGGTTCCACGTGTCCACATTGACTCCCAAATTTCTTAATGCTGCAAGCCTTTGTTGGACCGCTGAAATAAAATATCTAATCTGATTAGAATTTGGAAACTTTGGCAGTTCAGTCAGGTCTAAAATAGCATTAACCTGCACTTCTATAATTTTATATTTATTGTAGTAACGCCTTTCTAAAAGTGGCAATTTTTTTATTAGATCGTAAATAGTATAGTTTTTGAACATTGTCTAAAAATCTATCATTGTGAAAGACTGATTTAGAAATTTCTGTAAACGTTACATACTCTGAATAGTCACTGGAAAAGCTGGGAATATTTACACTATAACATAACTAACGGAACGGCCGAAATCGATAGACATTTTTATTGAGTTGCAGTTCTAAGTATGCTCAATAATTGGGTGAATGTAGCTTTCTAATATTTCTTATAAGTTTTAAACAATTATTTCAGTTTTAATTATGAGCTGATTATGATAGGTTGCGTCCGGACATAATAGCTGTCAGTAATGAATTATGGTTAATTTTTCTTTCGGGCCCCTGCGATACAGGCTATGCTTAGTGCAGGGTCCGCTGTACTGTACCTGACATGCTTATTGTATCTTACTAGTGTTTTAAGTACCCTTTTGTAGTCAGATTTAATTGTATAGCTGATTTTGGTAATAAATTATTATTATTATTAATATTCACCATGGTTTCAGGGTAGGCTCGAGCCCCTCGGTGGGGACATGTATGAGCTGTTAATGATGATGATGATTATTAATAGTGAAAGAATTTTTGATATTGGTTCAGTACTTTTTGCAGAGATGGACCAAATGGAGAACGAGGTGGACCGATGATCTGGTGAGGGTCGCGGGAAGCCGCTGGATGCGGGCAGCGCAGGACCGATCATTGTGGAGATCCTTGGGGGAGGCCTTTGTCCAGCAGTGGACGTCTTTCGGCTGAGATGATGATGATGATGATGATGACTTTTTGAGTTTATTCATTACAAACATACAAATCTTTCCTCTTTATAATATTATTATTATAGTATAGTATTAGTATATAATAATATTATAAAGATAGTAGGTGAGGTTTTTAGAACAAAAAAAAAACAAACTTATAAGCTTATTCTAAATTTATTTACATATTTACACTAATAAGATATATTTTTTTGTTTTCTTTTTTTTTATATAACATATTTACATTTAGGCCTCGTTTACGGAGACACGTGGCGTGCGGCGTCCTATACATTTGGATTGTCCGCACGTCTCAAACAGTATGGGACGTCACACGCGCCGCGCGACGGCCCGCGTCTCCGTAAACAGTTCATTATGGGAACTCCGAAATTTAATTTACGAAGCTCCCTTTCGGCGCATCGCTACCGCTTCGCGCCAAATTTCATTGATTTCTTCTAATGCTGGATTTACACAGGGTCAGTAGACAAGTCAGTCGCAGCGCCAATGTCGGCGCCGCGACTGACTTTAACTGTTTACATGAAGTAAGTAGTAGTGGTGCGTTTCTCACGGTGAGCACACGTGTGTGAAGTCAGTGGGAAAAATGAATTCGCGAAAACAACTGAAACGACGATTTAATTATTTGTTGAAAAATTTATCAATTATGCTGTTGAATGAGTTAATAGAAATGGTAGAAAATGAGATAACTAAAAATAAACGACAATGTGTAAGAAAATGGATTGACGATAGAAACGAAATTGGTGGCTCTGCTTTGTTGCTGAAGCAGTTGCGATTTGAAGATCCTGCGGAGTACAAACTGGCTATGAGGATGTCACCACAGAATTTTGACGAAATGCTGTCAATGATATCGAGCTCTATTCAACGACATGATACATTCATTTATTTATTTATTTTATTAAACATTTTATACAATCTTACAGACAAATCCAAAACAATTGCATAAAAGATAGAAAAAAATAACAAAATATAAAATACAATATGAGTAATAACAAATTCCATGTACATCGAAGTATTTTAAAATTATAATAATTACTATGCTACTAATACTTGTTTATAACAAAATTGGAACACCATTTAGGAACTTATATTTTCATTTTCACAATATCTAAGACATTCTTTTTTAATTGTCTGCCATCCATCCGCAAATAAATCGACGTGTGGTGCTGTATCCATTAGTTGGTCCAGGAGCCTCACTCCACGAACAGTTGGTGATTCGCGGTGTGCTACCGTGCGACAGTCTTGCGGCGCCAACAGTCGGTGCGAGCGACCACGCAGATATCTGTCCGGCACGAAGAACCGCAGAACTTGTGAGACAAGCTCTGGAGAGTTGAACTCACCTCTTAGAACACGAATAGTTGTGATCATAAGTTGGTAATTTCTTCGAGTTTCAAGCGAGTTAAAGCCCAAAGTTCCTTGAAGAAATTTTGTTGGATACAGGAAAGGGTAGTATCGATAGTTAATCTTATAGAAAAATCGTAGAAGAGCTTTCTGAACTTTTTCTAAAAGCAAGATGTAAGTGGTTTCATGAGGTGACCAGACGACACAAGCTGATTCTAGTTTGGTTCTGACAAAAGCAGAGTACAATAATTGTGCTGCTTTTGGGTCACTAAAGTCTTTCACATTGCGGATTATAAAGCCAAGTCTGCGGAAACTTTCGACGGCTAATGCTCCTATGTGAGCGTTGAATGTGAGCCTCGAATCAAATTGAACTCCAAGATCTTTGATTGATGTTACACGTGTAATGATGTCAGACCCCAAACGATAATTATTTGACAGTGGGTGAAAAGATCTAGTATAAAAGAGAATAGAGCACTTAGAAGTGTTAAAAAGTAGTTTATTATTTATACTCCAATTGTATATATCATCAATGTCAGTCTGAAGTCTATTGCAATCATCTATGGTTTTTACAGGAAGTATAAGTTTTAAGTCATCGGCATACAGAATACAGCTAGAATGTGTAATTACGGAATTTAAGTCATTTATCATTAAGTTAAAAAATAATGGTCCAAGAATTGATCCCTGACTTACGCCTGATCTAGTTTGGTATGGTTTTGAAATAAACGAGCCATGACTTCATGATTTATATAAAGAGGAAAGAGATGCTTTACCAGCCAAAATTAAACTGGAAATAACGCTGACATTTTTGGCTTCAGGAATGAACTATCGGCTCCTTAGTCACTTTTATCGTGTCTCAAAACCAGCAATTTCTCAACTAATACCAGAAGTGTGCTGGGCAATATATACGGCACTAAAAACACATATTAAGGTAAGAAATTTTTTATTATTAAATTATTAGAAAATTAAGAAATACAACATCAAAATAGTATTAAGAATTTTCATAGGCACGCATAATCGTGTTAACAGCAATGTTATTTTTACTTTCAGCTTCTTCGTTGATCGTGGTGCTGTAATTCAAACCTGAGGGTGTAATAATAACCTGCCTGGGGTTTACAAATGTGGGGTTCGTTGATCGATCGGAAGGATGAAATCCTAAGGAGCTGTTGCTAGTGGCAGGCTCGGCAACCTCTGGCGGGTAAAATGTTATGGTGTTGTCGCTTGATATATGACATAGATATAAACCAGCGCAAAAAAACTTAATTTCACACACACACACTTAGCATTGGCGTTAAAACTTTATCTGACGTATACATATTTTTGCTGTGTGTTCAACCAGCTAGCAACGTGATGTGAACAGTAATGATGGTGGTAACGTCCATACAGGCTTTTCAAAGGCGTAAAAATCTCGGCAGTTCTTGTCCGCCAAGTGACACTGGCAGCTGGCGAATTGACCGCGCGAGCACTGGTTTAAATCTTCGTGCATTTTGACGAAATTCGTTAGCCTAGAAACCCCTGTGAATTTGTTCATGGTTGGAGACAATTCCACCAAAAAGTAAGTTCCCACGATCATCAGTATGCGATCTTCATTTATTCTCGAGGGGTCCAAGTTGTACTCTATCACTATTGGCTTTTCGTTGATGAACATGGTGTCATTCTAGTATGTAGAAAGTCTGGATTTCAATAGTAGGTATTCTGACTACCTGTTCTACCCGTTTCTCTAGGGTTGCATAGAAAGTGACTGATCTCGTAGGGGATTCTTCCTTTTTGCAGGTATCGCAATTACTACGGAATAACCCAGGGACACTGCAACCATAGCACGAAAATGGAGGTTTAACAACTTCCTTTGCAATTTCCTTTTCATTTTTGTGTCAATTTTTTTCGCTAGCACTGCTTTTCTGCCACAATATAAACATTTCCTTGCAGCTGCAGTTATTATGGGAATTTGAGCTCGATGGTTTTTCTTTCTTCAAAGATTGTAAGTGTCAAGCTTTTTCAATCAAGTCCGAAAAAGTTTTGATGGTAGACCGAGCAATTTTCCTCTTGACGTCTGTTTTCAGAAGACCATACACTAGGTCCATCTGCTCTTCCTCTTTATGACATTTTGCAGGAAACATTCCGAGTAATGCTTTTTTTTTCTGCACAAAAATGCGTCAATCGATTCGACATCACTCTGACAATCACTTAATAATCGTAGGTATACTTCGTCAGGTTGAAGTTTTGGCTCAAAAGCTGAGCGCAAATTTGTTAAAGCCATTGGCCAAGTTTTAATCACAGCGTATTCCAGACCACCAAGTACTCGCTGTATCTTTAAATAACAAAGGCAGACCTGCCAAAGCGTCTTCGTCTGAAATACCTTCAACTTCAACTTGTTTATAAATTTACACTCCAGACTCCAGTAACAAATTCGTGTACTTTGTTGTAATCTCGTTCAGCATTGTAACGGAGGGTACATCGCGTAAAGTTTTTATTTGACGTTTGCGTTGGTATTCGACTCAATTTCTCCTCAAACCTCGGACCAAGAAACACACTGGACAGAGCTTTCCTTGGAAGGCGCAGTCCATTTTTTGTTAGTGTGCAGTTACAGATTTGTATTAGTGTGCGTAACTAACTAGGGTGACTGACTATTTGGTATTCTGTGCTGTGACTTTGCTATCAAACATATCGATAGAATTATAGTTGGCGCCGGGCCGACAGAAGTACTAAATATTTGCATATGCAATTCATTTAAGACATTAGTTGAATATAAATTGCGTTCAAAATAAAATGCAGGAAAAAGTGCCACGATGGTTATTTTATCTGCAACTTATTTTTAATAATGTGTTGTATTTGTATTTATTATAACATTTATGAATATGTTATGGTGGAAAAAGCAAAATATTATTGGTAATTAATAAACTGCTTGATATATTTATTTAATGTACAATACAATACATAATAAAATCAAATTACACTACACAAGCATACACATTGTAATGTGTAAACTGCAATTTACCTTTCACTATTATTAAAACATCGATCAAAGTCACAACGAACTACAAAAACTTTTATAATAATATTATGTTACTGGCTGCTATGGAACCCTTCATGGGCGATTCCGACTCGCACATGGCCGCTTTTTTTTTTATTTTTCTCACTACGAATTACGAATTCCGATGTATAAAGAATTACCTCAGTAACATAATATTGTGTAAGACGACTCATTGAGGTAACAGTTATCATCGTTATTTAAAAATCCCTTTTGAGATATTTCGCCCAAGTCCTCGATCAACCTATGTTTAGCAAGAGTTTTATTTATATTATCCACATAGTCCGATTTTTTCGTAAGATTAAAAATTGGTATGTCTTAAAGGTAAACAATTTCCTTCTGCAGCTTTGAATTCGGCGTGAATCAACAGTTTTTTATACGCAGCTCTAAACGTTTAGGTGCAGAATGTCCCTTTCCTAAAATGTCCCTGGTTGGACTTGGTTGTCGAAACTGAAATTTCTGTAATATACACACTATGTTCACAAGTTTGTTTAAGAAGTGATGAGATTGCGCTGTCAAATAGTCCTGACATATCGATTTTATCAACAAAATTGTATGATTATTTTCAAAACTAAATTCTAAAGAATGATTAACAAGGCTATCGTAAATAGTACTAACAAAAGTCTGTCAAATTTTGATGGAAGAGGCCATGACATGTTGTTTCTTTCCTAATTGCAATCCAACTTGTGTGTGTGTGTGGAGTGAGGGTCACTTTGCTTAAACTCGATGAAAATATGACCTTGATTTAGTGTGCATTGCAAAACAATTGTGCAGTTAATATCAGATTTTGTGCAACTCAATTGAGCGAATTATAAGCTGAAATGTTGGGCCCTCAATGGTCACTTTGCTTAAACTCGATGAAAATATGACCTTGATTTAGTGTGCATTGCAAAACAATTGTGCAGTTAATATCAGATTTTGTGCAACTCAATTGAGCGAATTATAAGCTGAAATGTTGGGCCCTCAATCTTCACATGGAGAATTGAAAGCCCACCTGTAACAGAGAAACTATGCGCACTACAGAATCGGTCTTTACGGCAAACTCTAAGTGTAGACATTTCAAATCTATTATTTTTAACTTTTGGAAATGCAATAAAGTTACATTTAGTGACGAGTTCAGCGAATCAAAATGTGCGTTCTTTTGTGGAGAAAAGCTCGCCGAAGAAACTCTACAAGCGTTGCATATTTTGATTTATATATTTTTTTAAATATGTAATGTTATACGATGTAGGTACTTTAATAGCAGAAATTAAATTAAATTAATAGTTAATTCAAGCAATCTTATTCCCATTAGTCCGGGTCCAAATCTGAAAATACGGTCCCATCGTGAAGAAAGCATGAAACTGCAGCTGCCACATGAACACTTCGTCAATTCCTTTACGGACGCTGATGTTTCTTTGGTCGTACTCCAAAATGGAATCCAAATACCATCTTTTTCCATCCATCCCCAGTTCTCAAAGTTCGGATATTCAGGGTTTGGTATCAGACTCTGACCCCAGATAGATCCTGCTTGCAAATAAGCTCGTTTCGCATGCTGTTGAAGAGCACCGAGTGTTGGTGGAAGCCTATTCATGGCCCGGCCCTTGATAAATAATGCTTTTCTAGCTTCGTTAATGTCTTCTACGTCGCTAGTTTTGTCGTAAGTCAGGATTACATAATATCTTGCCAAAGCATCCAATTGATGGGTTTCAATTTCACTTTGAGGTCGTGACAAGGTTTCAAATACTTTGGTAACTTCAGGTAAGGAATTCCACGTTTTCCAAAAGGTTAGACCGATTGGAATGAAATTTTGCATTTGCAAAAAGGTAAAAAAGAGTACTTGAGTCAGACACGGTGAGCTGTATGTAACTTGAAATAATGCCTTTACGACTATGAAATAAATGTCATTTTGTAGCTTAATGTATAAGGTAGTTAACTTCTTTAGCCCATTTTATCACCACTCTTGTCGTTTTCCTATAAACGAAGCAAGAAGGAAAAAGGTGTGCCTATTTAAAAAAAATCATAATACGTTTATGGCTGTATATAGAAATATATTAATCTTACCACTATAAAATGTAGTATTTGTAGGTAATTTATCGACGATGATTTGGTCTCTGAAAAGTAAACTCCTCAGACGTATCGTTTTAGTAGAAAATTCAAAAAACCAGAATGAGGGAGATAAAAGGGGGGGAAAGGGGGGAAACAATAATTTCTCGACGTGCTTCCATGTCGATATTGAAGCACATATATGACAGCTACATTCATGCCAAGTTTCATGCTTTCTTCACAATGGGACCATAAAACTGATTTTTGTTAGGACATTGAGCCGTACTACATGGACATCCGTCTTCTAAATAATCATGCCTTTACCATTCTATCACTTCATATTTATTGCATTCATTTTCAGTAGGTACACTAAATGGTAAAAAAATTGCCCATAAAATTACATTTATGATTTTTAAAGTTATATATTTTAAATTATAGATTATAAAATTAGGGATTTTAATGATTATGCGAAATTATGGTATGTATTTTTAAACTATGGATTCTTATTGTTATACGAATTAAAGTTATGGCAAGTCTGTTATGGATTTTAATAATAGGGTTATTTATTTATGTTTTGTTAGGGTTATTTATGTTGTTGTTCTTCCTCTATTTCTGGGTGATAAAATAATTCTTCGGCTCCGAGGTTGATTTGACCGGGTTTTAACGGAGGTGCTGTACGCATAGTGACATCTTCGCTCCATTGATTCGACCGTTGCTGCTGATTTATGTTTTGTTGCGGTTGTTGAGGTTTACTTTGTTGGAAAATTTGTGTTGAGGTCTTTGAAATACGTTATTGTTGTTAGGTGTCCACGGGTTCCTAACGTGATATGGCATTTAAGGCCTCTGGGCATTTTGCATAATATCTCGGTGTACTTGGGTAGGTATGTCTTTGTTCGTTTTGTACATACGACCTATTTTGTTGCGGTATGTTTTGTTGATAATTGTACGGATAATTTGCTTGATGAATTATGCGAGGTGCAGGTAATATATTGGAGAATTTTTGTTTAATATTATCAAACCTGCCTTCCGCCTCAAGTTGCAGATTTTTTTTAACGGTGTCGTTTACTGACATAAATTTGATCGTGATAAGGTAAACTGTTTCTTAGAGTGTTTTGTGCTGTGTTTATGTAAGGTTCCATAACCTCTTCCACTATATTTTTGTTTGTTAATCCGTATTTATCTGTTAATTTACTTAACCTGTTCATGTCCGGTAACCGGAAGTACCCTATAAGTACATCTAACCCGGATACTTGACGATCAAGACGACGACGGCCGGCCACTTGAGTGTTTTTATGGGTTTTAGAGAGGAATTCTTAGACTTACAATGACGAGACTTATGTTTCTGAAAAGCTAATGAAATAAGCTTTACAATGATGTACAAATAATAAGTTTTGTGTGTTAGTAATAATATTCGCAATGTTTTGAAACCAAGAAAATATGATTTTTCAATAAATGATAAATGAATACATATTTACTACAAGATACTATTATAAAATACTTATATACTAGTAATAAAAACACTTACAAACACTTTATTGTGTACGTAACTCGCACCGAATGGCGGCTGGCGGAGGTTATGACCACGTAAATTGAAAGAAGAAATGTGTTGAAACTATAGCAACTTTGTATGATTGTTATATACCACGAAGTAGATAATTTATTCATAAACCGAAGTTTACATAAATTAGCGTATAATAAACGAATAGGTACCTTTGGTAAGACAAAAATATCCAACTGGGAACAACACTTCACACTAAGAGGTTAGATTTTTGCCATATTGGCCACACATATCACAAAAAACCGTTCTAGACTGATTCACAACGGCTTGAGAAATTAATTTACTACACAACACTGTACAAAAATAATACACTTAGTAAACAATGTACCACAGTAAAAACAACTTGAAATCCGACACCGAGACACTCAAAAACAACACGGCCGTGGCGCTGTTAGTGCCAGGCACCAGCGCAGTTGGACAGAGCGATGGATGTGCAGGTCCACGTTACGCACTCTTGCAGCGTTTACCCTGACAGGTCGCGGGGGTTCGGAAATCGCTGCAGGAGGTCATCCACAACTGCTTCTCTAAATTTCCTGTGCGTCATGGGTGCTGTTTGACTGCTGACATTAGCTTTATAAATTATGTAAGCATTCAAAAGACTTGTATTTAATCAACGTTTGAAAACTTTCATATACCACTTTGAGCCCCTTTTCCTCTATCAAATACATCGACAACATCCCGTCCTTCATATCTACCCCCCCATGAACTTGTTGTAGTCCTCTATGACTTCGGGCTTCCTGACATCGACCCAAGCACGCCGTCCCATAACGGTCCCATTTCCATGGTAGGTCGACACTGTGGTGACAAGTTTCACATCCGTCCATGATATCAGTGTCCCCACAGTGTTGAGCCACCATGTGGCCCCTTTCAAGTTTCCCAGGCACCAAGCTCTTGATTGCGAGCGGAACATGAATCCGACGCCCTAGTACCAATGTCGGTTTTACGCTCCTTCAAGTAACCTAGGTACTTGAATTTTATAAATCCTGGCCTGATATTTGGTAAGGCCTGTAGGTTGGGATTCATTATCCACAAAGTAGATAAATCGGAGGTGATTGATGAACTTGTTTCTGGACATAATTTCCCGAAACTTAAGCATTTCTAATACTCCTGTCGTCCAATACTCGTGCAAACCACCTGTAAAGAGCATGTGTCCTAATTAGGTTTAGGGATCACTATAGCTACTTAAATGAAACTGTGGACTGTATAATAAATCACTGGTTATATTGGACAAAAAATATCAACCGTCACAAATTGATGATGATGAATGAATGTAATTGAATGCAGGTTGTCAAAAAAGTTGTTGAGATTTATGAAAATTTACAATAAAATGTGTTTACGAAGACAGACATTATAGAGTTTACAAAGAAATTATGTTGAAATTATAAATTATGCGCAAAAGTAAAGGATCAAATAAAAATAAAAAAAATTATGCGCAAAAGTAAAGGATAAAAAATAAAAATAAGTCCAGCATGAATGCTGTATCATGTTCTTAACACACCTTTCACGCAAAAACTCGTCAAAATCATGATGGCAAACATGCGGTACAATTCCTCGACGGAGCTGCGGAGGTGCCATTCCAATCTAAAGATGGGAACACCAGCCACCGTCTCAGATTGAGCACTGATGGTTATCAGTGCTCAATGCGTACATTTCAGTCTCTGCAACAATCATAATCAGCACATCCCTATCCCATATACTCATAAAAATTTCAGCCGGGTCAGCGGTGGCGATCGTGGGACCCCTTGCAACCCTTCCTCGACCTCTTGCATTCTGTCCTCGACCTCTTGCACTCTGTCCTCGACCTCTTGCACTCTGTCCTCGACCTCTTGCACTCCGTCCTCGACCTCTTGCTCTCTGTCCTCCTACAAATGCATCCACACCATTTTCATTCTCGAAGCTAGAGTCCCCAATGCATTTTCACCAACCATACCTATAACCACATCACCTAACACAGCTACAACACTCACTCTCATATTTGGCCATAAAGAGGCTGGTCGTGGAGAGGGCTTCTCCACGACCTCCAACTCCATTGCCACTTCCATAATCTCGCTATCCATTCCCTCTTCAATTACCTCACTCACACTATTTTGGGCGGCTGTAGCTTCAGTTGTTCTGTCTTTCAAAGCTATGTCGATCGACATAATGTTCCTTCCATACATCGTAATCCTCACATTCATATTTTCGCTCCTGAAATTCGACATAGCATTCCTTGCATTCCTCCCTACTGTCGGATGTACCAAGTTTTCATCCTCAAATACCAC
Source organism: Teleiodes luculella (assembly GCA_948473455.1). Taxonomy (NCBI): domain Eukaryota; kingdom Metazoa; phylum Arthropoda; class Insecta; order Lepidoptera; family Gelechiidae; genus Teleiodes; species Teleiodes luculella. Next base: position 5,010,881 of record OX419603.1, read on the forward strand.
AGGCCCATCATCATCATCGCTCCCGCTCGTTTCGTCTTCACTCCCGATCTGAAAGGAAAAAAAAACGTTTGCTGTGAGCGCTAGGGAGAATATTACAGTGTCAAAAAGGTGCAATTAATTTACAGGAACGTCACCGCTCGTACCTACATGGTGTGAACTACGAACTAAACCTACCATTTAGAAAGGAACCCTATTTTGACTAAAGAAGGTGAACTAGAGAGAGTTACACTGAACTCTCAAAGTCAAAGTATTTGACTTTAGTAACATTATTTTCTGGCGAGTTGAAAAAATTATTTGGCTATCTGCTGTGAAGAAGAACTCGCCGGAGGATTTTTTTACAAGATTATAAATATATTTTTGTAATGGTAATGTAGTTTTTGAGTTTATTCATTACAAATACACACACACACACACACAAATACATATCTTTCCTCTTTATAATATTTGTATTATATGACTTGTTAGTGTTCTATTATGTAATTTTTATTCTGTAGTGTGTGATTGTACCTTTTATAAAATAAATAAATAGGTACAAGATAATTCTTACCAGTAGGTACACCCGTGATATCCTGGTCCAGTAGCTGTAGAGATCGCCGAAGCTTTGATGGGACAGTCGGGTGGACCTTCGAAAATAAATATTGTTAGAGCAATACAATAATACATAAATATTTATATTATTGTTTATTTTTCAAAGAAACACCTACAACTTCCTAAATTTTATTTACGAATATTGAGAGAGCTGATGTAATTAATGTTCGCAAAAGTCGGTGTTCCAGGCTCACACATTGGTCATTTATTGTTGGAAACAAAAATATTATTCTCACCTTTGCAGCTTTTCTTTTATACCCAGGTCCCATCAAAGGCATCGGCGATACACCGGGAGTGAGCGGCGGTCGGAATTGCTGAAACAAAGCAAAATTTAATGCAGAATAGTTTTTGTTTTAATTCAAATATAAAATCTTTATAACTGCTTTTCTTTTTTACGTTTGCTAGTTCCACTAAGACCGTGTTGAAGTTAAATCCGTGGTCTAACATAGAAACTATGCAGGCTGCTTTACCTTGCAATTTACCTAATAAAAGCATTACATTTTGCGGCGTATTGCCTCCTGCTAATTGAAGCCACTGTCTGGCATTATTTAAATAGTTATATATAGTAAATGAGTCGCCATCATATGAGGGCACGAAACCTATAAGGTTTTTGGGGTCGATTGCTGAAACCGTTCCCGGATTTCCAGGTGTCGATTGCAATGGAACCTGATTTTGGCCGGATACATTAAGTATGCCGCCTGTATTGCCCTCCATATTACCAGGAAGAGGGTGGATTATCCCACGCGAGACCCTGTCCCTAGGTCTAAATACATACTTGGCGGGTCTCAAGATGGGAATTTTGGAAGGTGTTGAGGAAAGAATGCGCAAAATCAGTTACAGTAGGCTCCTGGTGACCACGTAGACGCGGAAAGCGAAACCGGATTCGATTCGGGTTACTTGAACTTTACGCGAATACTTATCTACTGGGCTCCAGAGAAAATACTTGAAAATCAAAAGGACTTTTAAAAAAAATAATTAAATTTAATTATTTAATATAATCTTACAATTAGGGACTACGACTACTTAACACTACAGCAGAGCGCGGAGTAATCGGTGTTCCAACGGCAAGGCTTGCATATATAGGTTCCTCCTGTCGTATGATGTCCCAGTGTTCGGTATAACAGTTCTTCATCATACGAAATCAATAGCTCTATTTTCCTGAAAATGGCGTCTTTCATACTTGGTGGTCTAAGGTGAAATAATAAGATGGCCACCGGCCGCCGTATGAATTACCTATTGTGTATTTGTTGTCCATTGTCTTCAGTTCGAGGTTGTCGCTAGGGTCAACTATAGTTATTATATTTTTGGTATGTTCTTGGATCTGCTCTACTTGGCTCGCGTGCCGGCACAGTAAATTGGCCAAAATCTAAAAGTCGCTGGTTAGCCGCCAAAATCGTTCTCAGATTAGGCATTCGCGGGTTAATAATACCGGCATTTGCGAGTCGTGGAACACATTGTTTAATGTACGTACTTACGTTGCGCAGCCCGTAAATTTTTACCACTAGTAACGCAGCAGCGAACCATCTCGTAAAACTCTCTGTTGGTGTACATTTTCATTGCCTAGCGATCGCGATCGCAGGGGCGCGTGATGTCGTCGCAAGCGCGGGAACGACACGCGTGCTCCCACCATGGGGGCCGTCCATTAATCACGTGAGGCTTGAAAGGGGGGGGAGGGGTTTGACAAAAATCACGAAATATCACAAGGGGGAGGGGGGGTGTGGTAAGATATCACGTGTATTTATTTTTTCCAATCAAAAACAACCTGCATCCTTTCTGTCTAGGCATTTTTATCACAGTCCTTAATTTCAGAAAGTTTATACCTGTATTTAAAGATATTCTTCTAAAAATTTTAAGATTCTTTGTAGGTGCTAAAAATACACGTGATGTTGAGTGGGGGGGTGGGGGGTAGTCTTAAACCTCACCACGTATCACCAAGGGGGAGGGGGGGTTAAAAAATGCTTAAAAAAAGATCACGTGATTAATGCACGGCCCCATGAGAGCAGGGCGCAGACTAAACGGACGGGCGGCGGGCGGGGTGAGCCGGGGTGTGTGCAGGGTTGCCAGATGATGTATTTTTTTCTCGTACCAGTATTGCCAACCTTCTAGTACTTTCAACGGTTAATCTCGTACTAGTATTGATTTAAATAAAATTTACAATTTTATGCAATTTACCCTATTGAAATGAAACAATAAGAACCGATAGTGATTCATATTTTAATTAACTTTTAGCAAATTATTCTCAAATAGATAACTGAATATATGAATAGTTAATAAGTATTCAGTTAATTATATTCAACATCAGAAATATTGGTAAAATCATCTTTATTTTAATTGTATAGCTTTCCAGCTTTTATTCTGGTGTACATTTCTTTCGAAGGCTCGAAATTTAAGCAATTACCTTTGCGATCTGGGCCTTTAGCTTTAGCGCTTTCCGCAGCTAAAAGTGTCCCATTCACTGTCTCTGTGATGAGACAATTTCTTAAGTCTGTTTTTATTAAAGTCGTCTTAATAAAAACCCACTCCTGCTAAGACTGCGAGGCCAAAACTGGCTAATTCGAAAAAACCTTCTGTTTTCAGTAATATTGCCCAAAATTCATCAGGTTCTTTGGTATCTTTAAGCTGTACAGGATGGCGAGCTTTTACAATCGGTAATCTTCTCCATTTGTCATCTATCCCTTGTTTTTGAGTGTCATCAAACGATGCAATTATTCTTGGCACGACTTCCATCAGAGGCATCAAAGTTGGGACTTGTTCCCTGAAATTATTTGAGAGGGCTGATACTGGTCCCAGAGCTTGGAGTTTAGACAAGATGGGATCTTCCATGTCATAGCGTTTATTTATTTCTACCGCACCAGTCCTTAGGACTTTTCTACAGCTTGTATAGAACATTGCTTTCTTCAGAGGCTGCCGGACTACGTCACACGGTGATTCATCCTCCATACAAAAGCAGTCAGAAATAAGTGACTCCAGAATATTGTATTTTTTCTATATCAAACATGTGTAGGTACTTAGCTCGAGGTTCATCTTTGACAACATTAATCATTTTCATTTCTCAGATCTTAATTGAGTTATTTTCTTCTGATACTCCCATTTGTGTGCACACCGTCTTCCAGTCATACATGTCATCAAAACACATTTTTGTGACTTTAAACGGTTCGCTCTTCTTTCTGGATGATTTTATAGCAGCAATAAAGGCATCAGGGGTTAAAATTCATAGTCTTCCTTTCATTTCAGACACTATGTTATTTATGATGAAACCTTTCGATCGGTATGATAAAACTACAGTATGCTTTTTTTTCTCGTACAGCGGGTTCGATTCCCGGTTCAACCATGTAATTATTAAAAAATGTATTAATGTAGTTTTAATAGTTTTTAGAAATAAAATAAAGTCTTCTTTCAGTAAAATGTTCTATCTACAATATTTAAGGTACTTTCCCTCCATGTGGCATAGCCGTAGGAAGCCCTGTATAATATATAATGTAGGAGTAGTATTAAGAATTTATTTATAACAGTTAGAAAAAAAGTCGATATAGGAAAGTGTAATGTCGGGTTTGTTAATTTTGTTATGCTTGAAATTCTGCGAAACATTTGTCATGTAAATTGAAATTACATTTTCGACATATTTTTGTTGTTTTGTTTGAACGAAGAGCACATCGCTTACGAGCTTGCCCAGTCAGGATAAGGTGTACGGTAGAATGTTTTCGGACAGACATAGGCACTAGCTTGTTCAGATCTTCAGATTCAGATCTTGGACTATTTAATATCGGAAATGCCTCGACTCATTGCTACCGTGTCGGGTATTTTTTCTCCCAAAATAAGTGATACAAGTGTGCCATCTGCTGTCTTACGACTTACTTCATATGCTCTAGAAGCAGTTATGCAGCCATATCTCAATTCATACCATAAATTACACTTGTGCTGTTCTCTTGTTTCTTCCTCCCTCAACATTATTTATTAAACATTCAGTTAGACATAATGTCTTTTAAAAAATCATCAACGCCTTTGTGTTTGTATTTGCGTATAAGATGATGCATCGAGATGGCATGTGTGTCACTTAAAATGAAATCATTTTGGTGCTTTAAAAATTCACAATTTTGAATTTTCCTCTTCCTTGCTTCGTCCAAAAACTCGGTTAGCACTGATATGTTTGCTGATAATAATGAATTACCATTTGATAGCTCTTTTGCTGTCATAGATTTTAAGCTGGAACCAACTCTTGATAATTTGGATTTTTTCCAGTAGCATTCTACTGCGGTACAAGAAGGCTCTTCACTTCGGCGATGAACCCACATCAGGCAGGCCATTGCATGTTTGCAGCCACCCTTTGATGCCACGCAGTCATGGCATTTAATGGAGATGATAATGTCCACTTCTTCATCCACTACAAGTGTGCATCCATACAATTTTGCGTGTACTTTGTGTTCAGGACAAATCTTGCACTTGACAGTGCATAATTTATCGTCACGCTTTACCTGCACGTAGCTTATAGCGTCGTCACCGTACGAAGCTCTTGAAGACCTGAAATATAATTTGATATTAGCTTTTTCTTAATATTTTTTATTTGTTACCCTGGGTGCAAAGAAAGATTTTTTTTCTCATTCTTACTTTCGAAATAAGCAATTAAAAACCTTCCTTTTCACAAAGTTGCGATAGGCCTTAAGACACTACGACATAGTAGAGTCTTTCCAATATCTCTATATATTTACATTGTAATTCTAACCTCAAAATCAATTAATTTGCAATTGGTATACATTCCTTCAAATAATAATTGACTGCGTGCTAAAATGAAATATAAGTGAAAATGATAATAAGCAGTATTTTAGTATTGTATATACTTACATAGAAGTTTTAACATTACGAAATTCCGATAAACAAAAGTCGGTGTTCGACGCGAAAAATTGGCCTAGCATAACAGCGTCAATTTTAGGTAAATTATTGCTGTTCGCTTTGCTAAATCCAGTTTCCATGGTAGTGTATGCTAGTATTATTCGATATAGGTAAAAATAACACACTCAATTTGTCGAAAAATGATATTAATAGAATAAAAACGAAGTGACTTGTGCTGTTGTATGAAAAAGTTAACCAAGCGTCAAAACAACAATGGCGGCATACCACTATGTGTCATAATACGTTCTGATTGGCGTTCACAGCAGAGGGGCCAGGGGGGGTATTTATTTGATTTTGATTTGTAAAAATAACAATAATCATTAATTTTTATGTGGAATTATTTCGGTTTTCCCTGTTTAAATATTACAATTTACGTCTAGAAACATTCATCCATTGATTTCATTGTTAGTTGACACAAGCCTATTATTATTCCAACAACAATCAACACCATTCATACTCGTATTCTTACAATATAAGGGTTTATTTTACACCCATATAAAACGTCAACTGAAAAATTGGTCAATTAGATTTGGTTACTCAATGTCTTAGTCCAAGTACTCTTCTTCTTCATAGTGGTTTTCAACTATCGGCGTATCACCCATCTGTGTTTGTAAAAACTTAATTTTTAATTATAAATATTAAATTCTTAAAATCAACTTCTTTTCTTCAAGGTTCTCAATTATTTTTTTACTTCTTCTTAGTTGCTTTAGACGTGGTTCTGCGGCTCGGTGATACAGTGGCATTAAGCGGGTGAAGCTTGTTGGTGCAGATTCTGATATTTCTAGCCCATCCAATACTGGGCTGTCTTTTCCAATGATTTCATAAACAAATTCATTAAGTTTGTTAATTTTATAATGTGATCCACCTCCACTGTCAGTTTGTCGACTGTTGTCCCTTTTTCTAATAATAAAAGTTATTTATGTATGTTTTGCAGGTACAGTCAGCAACATACACTAGGGGAATTTATGATTCTAATCTATGTAAGGATTTGATTTTGTATATTACAGATCAAGTTAATTGTTTTTATCGACTGATAGAAAACTATCTAATTACCCAGGATATTATAAGTAGTGCGGAAATTCAGTTACAATAAATACTATTTAACGCCACACAGCGTGGGTTTGGAGCGAAAAACAAACAATCAGCTGTGAAGAAATCAAATATAAACTTTGTAGAAAACCCGTATTATCTATATACGACCCCTCACAGCCAACATGAAAATCACACGGATGCATGCAAACTTGGTCTCGCCCGAATATTATTACAAAAACAAACTGACGACACTTTATGCCCCGTTATGTATTAAAGTCGCATTACGAACCGGAAAGAAAGTGTCTATCACAGCTATGAGCTAGAGACATTGGCCGTGGTTGAACCACTGAGTAGATTTCGCGTATATGTATTTGGTAAAAAAAAAGGTGAAGGTGACAGACTGCACTTCGGTCACTGCCATATTAACCAATCGTGATCTTGTCCCTCGAATCGCGCGTTGGTGGCTTGAAATTCAAGATTATGACATTGCCATTGAATATAGACCATTTCGACGCATTGAGCCGAAATCCAGTCGATCTTCATTCAATTCAGCTCAATCGTCCACGTTCAAACCAATGTTGGCCCACGTTGAGCGTGTATCCGATCGTTCTGAATCAATCGATAGTGTCAGTGGCTTGGAAGTGACGGATTGGTTTTACACCATTCAGCCACTGAGTATAAAACCACTCCGTTTAAAGAGTCCGAACTTCCATACAAATGTCAATTTTTAACATTAATATGAATCAGGAGGATATGCTAAAGCCAGCATGACAAAGTTAAATGTCAACATGACGTAAGTAGTGTTGGGACAAAATCGTTCGATGGCATCGATATAAATGCAGATAGTGTTGTACATTCATATAGGTTATCGATATCGATTTCCTGTGACCTACGCTGGACAAGTTACTTAATTAATAAAATATGGTATCATAAATAAAACGATAATATAAATAAAAACGATGTTTATTATAATTCTTTATTATAATATTTTTTTATTACAAATTTTATCTACTTCTCTTGTACGACTTCTACGATTGGTAAAAGGGCCCATAATACATAAAAATTGAGGTATTCATTACAGGATATTCTATGTATTATGGGCCTTTACTTTTATACATTATGCAAAATTGTACTATGGTGGATAGAATACTTTACAATTGTATTGGTATTATTTACCACAAGTATTTAATTTATTGCTCATAAGAATTTATTTAGATTTTCCTAATTGCTGTGCTTTTTTACAAGCGGCGGCTGACGTATCCTCTTGGGCAGCATATTTAATGTTAACTTTCTGACAAGCACGTCGCACAAGTAGTGTAGATAGATTTTTATAAAGTGAAACAATTACACTTTTTTCATGAGTTTTACATTTGAACCATCTGGTGTCTGCATGTAGTTGAAAAATAGTTATTGCTAACTCAGTTATATCTTTTTCATGTAAAATGTGAACAATTTCGTTCTCCATAATATTTGTAGCACATTGTACTAAGTTGCACAAATTTAGTGAAGGGTATGTTAGAGCAAGTCTTTCAGTCCACCACTCTCTTAAATGGATATAATCGTATATCGTGTTTTGACCGGTTTCTATTGGCTTTTCTATGCTTAGGCTAGGCTTGCACTCTGGGCAGCTGTTGTTTTTCAAAAGCCTTGATGCAAGATAACCACTTACATAAACAACAGCTTGCCCAGGGATACTTAATAATTGTTCTTCGGAGTTATCCATATCTTCAAAAAAATCCGGTATTGAAATTTCTGGAACTACGTCTTCGTCTATTGTAAATTTTCTTTTATTTTCAAATCCTCCTGTTGCGCCTCGCCTTCAGTGTATTTTTTCATCGTGTTTTTTTATTTTCATCAAAAACCACATCTTCAAAACCAGTAAGCAAGAAGTTTTTGTCCTTCTCGCAATTGCCTCTGATTTGAGGTGCAGACATTCTTGTTACAACTGCCGCTTTCAGGCCTGAAATGAAATGTGCTGCCGTAGGGTTTTTGTTAGTCACACTCTGCTGGCGTAACAAGCCGAAAAGATTTTCAAGAGCGTCTTGGTTAAGTTGTCTGAGGTTCAAATATTTGAACCCCAATTTGTGCAGGTGTTGCCAAATATCCCTCAAACTTTTTAAAGTTGTTTTGTAGCCTTCTACACATTTGACATGCTTGGCAGGTTTGCCATTTTTATTAATGAATTCAATTGTTTTCATTTTCTTGATCCATTCAGCCCAAGCGTTTAAATGATTTGTTTTAACAGAAACATTCTCTCTTTTGCCTATTTTTTTATCATTTGGTCCTGAGGGACCATTTGTTAAATCAAACAGAGAATCCAACTCTTGTATTATTTCTGCTGTTTCCAACAGTTTTTGTTTCTTTGCAACATCTGTTTCTGCTTTTGAAAGTAGTTTCAAAACTGCTGAAACAGTGTTGCTCAAAATTTGGGCAGCATATTTCACTCTCATTTTGGTTTTATATTTGGGGTTGACGTGTGCTTCTGAAATTTTAGACAAGTATAGAAAACTATTGTTTTCTTTTTCCACTTCCAGGAGATGGGCCCATTCTCCTTTCTTTCCGCACATTTTGATACTTCCTTGATTAAGGAAGTTGTTCCTTATAGACTTAAATAAGTGCGGAACATCATACACAATAAAAACCTTTTGGCCATTAAGTATAAAATAATTATTACTGTCGATGGGCCCGGACCCCCCCCTTAAAAGTTTCAGTGCGCCCATATTAGTTGGTCCTTGATCGCAGACTGTGTTCAAAATATGAAAACCTGTCGCAGACACTTCTGTAATAATGTTTTTTATAATGTTTGCCAAATTCGGGGATGAAATTGTACCTTTAGTAAAATAAAAGGCTAAGGGCTGCTTATGTTTTTGATGTAAACCCTGCAACATAAAAACCAACGCATGGTCAGTGTTACAGTATAGGCTGTATGTACCAGTTATTTTGTATTTTTCCTTATAAACTAGCAACACTAGTTGTCTTTGTTCGTTGTCTGTGGGCGCTACGCGCAAACTACTGTACTCAACTATTCTACCTGAAATAAAAGGATTATCTCTGAAACTACAGGACTTCTCATTTAATATAAAAGTCCTGACAGGTTATGGGCCCAGAGTCCTAATCTGTTTCAGGTGAAGAAGGCGAAATCGAGCACAGGAAGGAAAATACCGACAAGGAAGGTGGCAATTGGCACGCGGCAGACGCCATTTTGTGCATATAAAATACTCGTCGGGAAGGTGAAAAACAGCAACCAACCATGGATGCATCAGCGTCAGGAACTTCAGTAATAAAACTCGAAGGTATTAAAAACTGGAACATATGGAAATTCCAAACATCGGTCGTGTTACGTGGACAGGATCTGTTCAGTGTAGTTGATGGCACGGAGATCAAACCGACCGGAGATTCTGATGAAAAGTTAATTGCCACATGGGCAAGTAAAGATGCTAAGGCTCAGACAATTTTAGTTTCAAGGATGTCTGAAGATGTTATGTTACACATTATAACATGTACTACATCAGCAGATATGTGGATAAAACTTCAAAGTGTGTATGAGCAAAAATCCGAAACCAGTCTGCACATAATACAACAAAGATTCTTTCAATTAAAATTTGAGGAAGGTATGGAAATGTCTATATTCTTGTCAAAAATACAAGAATTGAAAAGCCAGCTTAATCAATTAGGCGAAAAAGTATCAGACAGGTTTGTTATTACAAAAGTACTAATGTCCTTACCAGAACATTATAACCACTTCATCTCAGCCTGGGAGTCAGCGCCTGAGGAAAAGCAAACATATGACAGCTTGGTGGCACGACTATTAGTTGAAGAAGAAAGAATGAAAGACAGAAATGAGAACCAAACAATGTCTTCAGCTTTAGTAACAAAGAGCATTAAATGTAATAAGTGCCACAAATTAGGACACTATGAGAGGAACTGCAAGAGTGATATAAAATGTTTTCATTGTAACAAAACTGGTCACTACAAAAGAGATTGTCGTTATCGAACAAATAACTTCAAGAATAAGAACAATAACAACAATGCATTTGTAACAATATCAAGTTGTATGACAGCTGAAGAAAGTGATGCACTATCAAAATCCATGAGAGGTAAATGGATTGTTGACAGCGGAGCAAGCGAACACATGTGTTATGATCAAGAAATGTTAACAGATTTAAGAGAATTGAACCAAGACAGGTTTGTCATAATAGGCGATGGAAATAAAATAAAAGTGAAGGGAATAGGAAATGTATGCCTAGAAGCGTATAATGGAAAGTCATGGGTTGACTCTACTCTTAATGAGGTACTGTATGTACCTGAGCTGAAACTAAACCTATTTTCAGTGCCTATTGTATCCAAGAAGAAATTCAAGATGGAAGTAGATGACAAAAATTTTATATTCAAGAAAGAAAATAAAGGAAGAGCGAGAGCAACACTTGAAGGAAAATTCTATGTAATGCAATTCAGAAATATGTACAGGAACCAGTATGCTAACTCAGCAAGTATTCAAACATGGCATGAAAAATTTGCACATCAAAATAAAGCAATGGTTAAGTCTGTACTGAAAGAAAATAACATACAATTTGAAGATAAAACGGAAGACTGTACAGCATGTTTGAAAGGAAAACAGCATCGTGAATCATTCAAACCATCATACTCACAAGCTACTGAAGTATGTGAAATAATACACGTTGACGTGTGTGGGCCTATGGAGGTCAAGTCACTAGGAGGGTCACAGTACTTTCTCTTAATGAAGGATGATTTGTCAAACTATAGAACTGTATATTTTATGCAGAAGAAAAGTGAAACAGTAAAACATATGAGAAATTTTATAAAATATGCAGAAACAATAACAGGAAAGAAGGTGAAAATAATAAGAACAGATAATGGTACCGAATTTGACAATAAAGAAATGAAACAACTGCTGGAAGATAATGGAGTGATTCATCAAAAAACAGTACCGTACACACCAGAACAAAATGGTCGTGTTGAAAGGGAAAATAGAACCCTAGTGGAAGCAGCAAGGACGTTGTTACAAGCTAATGATATGCATAAGATGTTTTGGGCCGAAGCAGTAAATACAGCGGCTTTTGTTATAAATAGAACAGGGAAAAGTAAAGAAAATGCAAAAACTCCTTATGAAAGTTGGACAGGAAAGACATTCAATATTAATAAACTAAAAGTTTTTGGCTCAAAAGTCTACTGCCATATTCCATGTGAGAAAAGAAGGAAATGGGATCCTAAAAGTGAAGAAGGAATTTTTATGGGATATGAAGAAAATATAAAAGGTTACAGAATTTATTTTCCAAAGAGAAGGTCAGTTGAAATAAAAATAAATGTATTTTTTGAAAATATAAACAAGAAAAATACAAACTTCAACATAAATACAAATGAATGTAACAACAGCTTAATTAATGAAGAGAACAACAGCGAAACAGTAATAGAATTAAATGAAAATGTTGATATCGTAAATGATAATGAAGAGACCAGTGAACAACTGCCAGAGCCAACCGAAGAAATACAGGAACAACCTGAAAATGAAGAAAAGTATTATGATTTATCAGAAAATGAAGAAACTAATGAGGAAGATGAAAATCAAAGTACTAACACAATATCAGAAGATGAAGAAACAAGCAGTGAAGATAGTCAGAAAAATCAAGAGAGTAGACCAAAACGAATGTTGAATAATCCTGCTTGGGCAAAGGATTATATGTTTAATTTCCTTACTATGTCTGAAGAACCATTTTCATACAAAGAAGCCATAGAGAAAGATATTGAATGGAAAGAAGCAGTAGAAAAGGAAATTAAATCATTACAAGACCTAAAAACCTGGACAAAATGTGAACTACCAAAAGATAGAAAAGCAATTGATACTAAGTGGATTTTCAAGACTAAAAGTGATGGAACAAAGAAAGCAAGGTTAGTTGCACGTGGTTTTCAGCAAGAAACAGATATGAATGTATATTCACCAGTTGCAAAGATGTCAACCATAAGAATGGGACTTTCACAAGCTTTACAGAATGACTGGAGTATAAAACAACTAGATATACCTACCGCTTTCTTAAATGGAGAACTAGAATCTGAAGTCTACATCAAAATACCAGAAGGAATAGAAAGCACAGAAAATAAAAAAGTTTACAAGTTACACAAAGCACTTTATGGACTGAAAGAATCACCAAAATGCTGGAATGAGAAATTTAATAGTTTTTGTACAAAAATTGGCATGAAAAGATCAACTCAAGATACATGTTTGTATATCGGCTTGAACATAAGGCTATTAGTATTTGTTGATGATATTTTATTAATAGGAGAAGAAGAAGATATACAGAAAGTATCAATACAGTTAAAGGAAGAGTTCAAAGCCAAAGATATGGGAAACATACAAAATTTTTTAGGTATTCACATAAAAAGGAAAAATAATACAATAAAGTTATCACAAAAAGATTTTATTGAGAAGATATTAACACAGTTTAAGATGACCGAGGCTAAAGAAGTGAAGACACCAATGGAGAAGAACTTCCAAGTACCTGAAAAAGAAGATAAAATTAATGTACCATACAGAGAGTTAATTGGAAGTTTAACTTACCTATCCATGATTAGCAGGCCAGATATTACCTTTGCAACGGCATATCTGAGCAGATACCTAGATAAACCGACACAAACAACATGGAGAGCAGCAAAGCGTATATTGAGGTACCTAAAAGGAACAATAGACATGGAACTTACCTACAAGAAGTGTAAGAATAAAGAAAATAAGATTGTTGCGTACACAGATGCAGATTGGGGTGGAGATCACAGCACCAGAAGGAGTGTAAGTGGCATGGTCATCTACCACAACGGTAACCTGGTATCTTGGTCGTCAAAAAAGCAACAAGCTGTGGCCTTGTCGACGTCGGAGGCCGAATACGTAGCAGCAGCTCACTGCATTAGTGAAGTATTATTTATCAAGGAACTGGCACGTGAATTTCAACCAGTAACAAGTGCTGAAATATATGTGGATAATCAGAGCGCAATCAAGATGATGGACACTTGTGAAAACACGAAGAGATCCAAGCACATTGATATTAAATATCATTTTGTGAAAGACATTGTTTACAAGAAGAAAGTGAGTGTGAACTATATAAAAACTGAAGAAAATGTGGCGGACGCGATGACAAAACCATTGTGTGCTATTAAGTTTGTATTTTGTCGTGAAAATATGTTAATTCAGTAAGATTTCTTGTAATTTGTTATTAATTTAAAGGTTATGTAAGTGTCAGTCAAATGTTATCGATTACAGTTTGGGGTTGCCGTGTCTTAAATAGTGTTGCCAATTCCAAGTCTTTAAAAGCTACGAAAATTTAAAATAAGTAAATGTGTGTTGGATTAAAAATAAGTTAAAGACTTGAAATTGAGGGGGGGTGTTACAGTATAGGCTGTATGTACCAGTTATTTTGTATTTTTCCTTATAAACTAGCAACACTAGTTGTCTTTGTTCGTTGTCTGTGGGCGCTACGCGCAAACTACTGTACTCAACTATTCTACCTGAAATAAAAGGATTATCTCTGAAACTACAGGACTTCTCATTTAATATAAAAGTCCTGACAGTCAGCGACCTCCCCCTTGCGTCCTAATTCTCCTAAGTCTTCATACCCTTCTATAATGTCATGTGCTGGGTTTAAAATTAATCGTTGCTTGATTGCCATTTCGTCAAACAAAAGACAACAAATTTTGTCTTTTTCTTGTTTTTTTGGTGCAATTTTTTTTAAATGCAGCGAAACAGATTTATGGATTCCAGGTTGCACAGGGACCTTTTTGAGCATATTTTGAAGGGTTTTTTCTTATGGCAGCGGCAAGAGTTGATTTAAAAATCTGTATGTCTTTGGAGATCTTTTATGTATTGCTAGGGCTGAAATCTTGTTCTTCATAGTCCATCGCCTGCCCTTGTTATGACGCGACTGATTTTTCGCCGCATTAAGGACAATCTCCTTAAGGACCGGTGATTGAATTTTTTCAATCAGGATAGCGCTCTTACGAAATAACCTCAATGTGCCTCTTGTTTTTCTTAAATCTTCTACTAACTTCTTTTTCCTAAGTTATATATGACATAAAATTAGATCTAATAAACGTTTAAATATATAACAACGTTTCATATAATATTGGATTGGTATAATAAACGAAAAACATAACAAACGTATGACATAACTTTAGAAAGTATATAATCGTTTAATATAACTTCCATTTCATATAATAAACTTTTAAAAACCATTTATGTAGAATAATTTCGTAAAATATAATGATCATAAGATATAATAATCAGTTGGACTAAACAACAGAAAAAAATTGCTCATTTAGTATAAAATTATATTGAAATAACATTATTCATATGACATAAACTGATAAATGCTATAACAAACTTTCTATTTTTTTTCGCTACACGCTGCCTTCGTTGCTGTTCTGTATGCATGCAGGCTAGCAACTAAGCATGCATGCATGCATGCATGCAAGCAAGCAAGCAAGCAAGCAAGCAAGCAAGCAAGCCAGCCAGCAAGCAAGCAAGCATGCTTGCATGCATACAAACAAGCAACATGCATGTAAGCAAGCAGGCATGCATTGCATGTAAGCAAGCAGGCATGCATACATGTCAACCTAACCCGAAGGGTATGGCGGTCGAGGTTGGACTCGCTACGCTCGCCAACCTCGCTTCGCCATACCCTTCGAACCTAACCAACAGTAGTCGGGGTGCCCCGAACTCCCGTGCTCGCTACGCTCGCACTCAGTAGTATAGGTTTTTGTGTACAAGTAAGTATAATTTATAATTAGTATCTAGGCTGTTGATATTTTTTAAACGTTATGTTTTTGAGTATTATACGTTTTAGTAATAATATTATAATTTGAATCCTTATACTTTTTGATAAATATGTCTTTTGATTCTTATACGTTTTGGTCGTTATTCTTTTCATATTTATACCTTATTGACTTTATGTCAAGTAAAATTTAGGTCACTTAATTGTTATATAAAACAATTTTATACATTCTGATTCTTATATAAAATAAATCATTATACTTTTTAAAGTTATACTAACTGGCGATTATGTCAACTGCTAATTATACCTCTTAATCGTTATTGAAATAAAAATATGTCTAATGTATTTATGTCATATGAGACGCACCCCTTTTTCCTCGGCGTAAGTTCTGTAAATAATAATTAAGGAATCAATTTCTTTTAATTCCAAGTGAAAGATGACCGAGTTAAAATTGTTTTTTTTATGTTTCACATAAGTGGGAGTGATGCATACCTTTGGATTCATCGATCAACTTCCTTTTAATATTCTGTTTATTTTTCGGAGTTCCAGGAGCTGTCTCTGGTGATTTTACTGAAAAGTGGGTAAACAAGCATGTGATGAGTTACCCATTGTTTACACCTAGAAATTATAGTGAGAACATCTTTAGTTTTCTGTTAAAAGACTAGAGTGTGACATGACATTAATTAATTCTTGCAGGGCAGTCATCGATGAACATTCATTTATTATTGTTAATGCATCTTAAAGAGGTAATTATTCTTTTCTAATTAGGTTTTACATAAATGCACTTACACACACTAAGTTAGGTTAGATTAGAAAACTTACGTGTCCTCCTTTAAAGGGAATTTGGCAAATAACATTCTTTCAGTACAGTGTCTTTCCTTTTTATCACAAATTTCACATTTACGTGTACGAGTCATGGTTTTTAATCACAAAAAAACGTAAACAATAATAACACCGAGTCCTTTCTCATAAAATAGTTCCGTGTCCTGTTAAATATGTGCGGAGGAGAAATCTCTCAAACTCAACGCTAAAAACAAAACAAATCACCATCAAACTTATTCACCACTGAATAGATCGGTAATTAAATGCAAAACAAACAAAACAACCGGCAAAAGAACGTTAAGCGAAGGTCGAGTTGAGGTCGGCCATTTTGCTTGAATGGTGTTGTTGCCTGGTGTAATCTTAAATATGACACAATATTTGTGTAATATATTTTTTGGTTTCAAAAACTTATCAATTGTATTAATATTAGAGCTTTCGAATCAAATTAATGATCTAAGCAAGGATTTCAATAATAAAATAAACAATTCATGTTTTGATAAATATTGAATGTTATAACAATTGTGCTAAAAATGAATAAACGCTTTAGTTAGGCAATACAGTTTTTGTTCAATGAGGCTGGCAATACGATAACCTCCTATTTCATATCAAATCTTGTTACAAAGGCAGTTTCCACCCACTGCATTCAGCGACAAGATGACAAGTTAAATAGTTATCGAAATGATTAATCGTGGTGGCACGGATTTAGACATATTAAACAATTATGCTCTTATTGATAACAGACTGTATCGTAAGACTTTGAATGAATAGCAACCACCATCATTTTGATCTTTTTGTATGAGCCATCAACTTGGCCGAATTTTCGACTGAAAGTATGAGACCTGTACTTACTAGTAAAATTTTCAGATCTTGGACTATGTAATGTCGGAAAGGGGGTAGGGGACTTAGAATTCTTGAAATTTTACTATTGAGCTTGAAATTTTAAATAATTATATACTTTTCATTTTCCCCACCCACTTGTCATTTTGATCTTTTGACATTTTGCTCCGAAACCTTCCAACAGGGTTGCGACCCTGTAAGGTCATCGACCTCAAAGATCACTGACCCTTAAAGGTCACTTGTTATGAAAATACAAGACAGGGCGTTAACCGAAGCGGGGGGACGGGGAGGGGCGCAGCAGCAGCTAAAAAGAATACAAATTTCTACCCAGAACCAAATCGGTTGGTTAGGTTACGTTAGACTGATGTCAATAACAGAGCGGAGGGAGCCGAGCGAGCGGAGCAAGCAAAGTGGCCCACACACCACACACACACACAATTATTATTTCAACAACTTTCTTACGTATTCAAACGGTTGTGCTTTTTTAAAGAAAGCCGATGTCTCTTCCTGAAATTTATGAAACAATCGGGGCCGGGTTGATTATTTGTAGATGGAGTATTCAATTCATTTTTTTTTACATACTGGCCTACTGTCTCTAATACGTCTGTCCTCGTCAGACCGAACCCCCACTTTTCCATAACTGTGAGTATATGTGCCAGTCGTTTTTCGTCAGAAAGTGGTACAGCTAGTGGTCTGCCAACGTTGTGGTTGGGATACCAAATATCTTAGCAGCAGCGTCCATACTTATCTCCCAGAGGGTTCAACACTGAATTTTTTTTTTTTATATAAATTAGCTACACGGCGATTGTGTTATAAGAAAATAAAAAAATATACGTGCGCAAAGGTAAGCTTCTGGAATCGTAGTTTAATTTCATACGCCTCGTAGCCTAGTTGGTAATACGTCTTCCTACGAAGCACAAGGTCGCGGGTTCGAATCCCGCCCAGGGCAAATATTGGTGTGAAGAGCACTTGTGTTTGCCTTGTGTCTGGATTTAAAAAATTGTCAACGTGTGGTTCGAAGTCCGTCCTGAAGCTGGGGCTTGCGAAAGCGATTAGAGTTACTATCTCTCAATCTTTTGAATGGAGTATTGTTTGCTGCAGACGGATGACCTCTCGTGGGAAATTGCCCCCCAAGAGAAGTTTTGGAGGACGAAATAAGAACCGAAGTCCAAAACAATCGAAATGTGCAAAGACGGTCACAATTGCACAAAACTCTCAGCTGGAACAAGGCAGGATTGCCCGTCAGGTACTAGTGCAGAGACTGGAGAAATCGAAGGTATCTAATTATACATTTAATATATAATTTGTGGGACATCTCACACACGGCCATCTGACCCCAAACTAGGCAGAGCCTGTACTATGGGTACCAGACAGCTGATACACATACTTATATAAATATACAACATCCAGACACAGGGCAAACACAAGTGCTCATCACACGAATGTTTGCCCTGGGCGGGATTCGAACCCGCGACCCTATGCTCAGTAGGCAGACGTACTACCAACTAGGCTAGACGGGGCCACACGGGGGAATTGTTATTAATTTATCATTATTTATTTAGTACAATAGGTACAGCTAGATACATATTGTAATAACTATTTTTTTATGTCCTTTGTTTCAGTTTGGCAAAGTTTCTGAGTCAAGAAAACTATACGTATTATTTCCTAACATTAAAATATTTGAATACTTACCACCAAATCTAATTTGACTTTTTCTTTAAAAACTCTGTTAATGCAGTGGCCATGGAATTAAAGGCAGGCGCCATGGATTCAATTGCCCCCGCCATTCTGTCCATAGCTGCTGCTAATCTATTATTGGCCTGAGCCTGGTCTTGGGCCATTTGCAACAAAGTTTTCTGGACAGTAGTAGGTCTGTAACAATAAAACACTATTACATTGTATCCAATAAATCAAATAAATACACATTTCTAAATTAATAAATTATTAGTACCTTGGCCCAGTATTTGGTTCTATATTTGACGAGTTTGTTGCTAGTCCTTCCGATAATACACCATGATTGTTGTATCTAAACAAAAAAAGAAAATTAAAGTAACATTGTAATACTACGCGGCAGGCGTTGGCAAGAAGACAACAATTTGAACACAGTGAACAGGGTTTATTTAAAGAAACCACAAGAAGTTTTACAAATAATATTTGGGCACTAGAGAAGGCACCAATCTGAGTACAGCAGGCGCTTCGACAGAAACTCCGTACTGAACACGAGACTGAGGCAAGCACGAATAAATATTAGTGGGAGTTCAATTACTTGAAAGCAACCCATCTAAGTACAATTCGTGTAGCTACCTGAATACCAACTCGAGGAAATACAGCTGGTGAGGTCAACAAATCACTGCTACCTACCACTCGCAACTGAGTTTTAAAACCAGCGCTATCTCTTAATAATATTATGCACTAAAGGTCTGTAACGACCAGTCGATACCGAATTTTAAAAAAACTCGCAGCCCCATCTGTTACTAATATTATGCACTAAAGATCATTGTCTGTAACGACCAGTCGATACCGAGTTTAAAAAACTCCCAGCGCCATATGACTACAATATACTTTTTTAACTTGCATAGTAACGAAGATGATGATAATAAAATAATGATTTAGCAGCTTACGTTTCATCAAATATAACTTCTTCTACAACTTCAGCTGCTGGCTGGTCTTCGGGCACCGGAACTGGTTGCTGGAGTTCTGAATCATTAAATAAAATGTATGATGATTAAATTTTTGCTAGACACACTATCGAGTTGCTTATAATATTGTTTAATACCTATTTACAAAATTACTTACAAAGGTAAGTTACTCACAATGGTAGCTGTCTCGTGAAATCTAAGTTTGTTGGCCTGTGACCGAGCACCTTAGCGAGTCTCAATTCTAAGGGAGACAAAACAATATTGTCTCCCTGGCCACCCCCTGTTTGCGTCCGGGACGCTTTTATGGCCCTGAGTTTTTTATTAAGGCGGGCCTTATAATCGGTGTAATACTGCAAAATATTTAAGAACGTTTATGTAAAAGTAGAGAGCATGGGTGGCCAAGTGGCTCCTATCGGAAGCGCACGGGTTCAAGCCTCGACACGTACCAATGAGTTTTTGAATATCATTTATTAATATTCAAAAACTCATTGGTACGTGTTTTACAAAAATTAAAAACCATAAACTATGAACTATAAAACTAAACAACAATATACAAACAAATATAAAATATAAAATTCCTAACTTAACAATATTTACAACTACACTAATTAATTCAATCAAAGAGCCCACCCCTTGACACTCCTGGCGCGAAGGTGCCCATAACGCTGGCTGCATTGCCACGTTGAATCGCTATGGACAGTCTTTGCGCCAGGAATGCCCCGGAGCGGACGTCAAATCCTTTGTCTACCAGACGACGCACGGCCGATGTCGCTTACTAACCCCAAGGCCTCAGTTGCCCACGAGCCTCCCGTCTCAACGGCAAACGGGACAAAGTAATATGCACGCTCTAACAAAGCATACTTTGTGGTTTTTGAATTCATATATGTACGTTTATTCTGCGATCTTACGGTGAAGAAAAACAAAGTCCGGTGAAGCTTGATAAGTCCGGTGAAGCTTGATTGGTTGTACCTTTTCGACACAAGCATAGGTCAATTTAAAAAAAAAAAAAAAGAAGAAGAAAAACATTGATGAAACCTCCTGGGTCTGTGTGAAGTTGACCTACCCGCGTCCCGCACTGGGCTAGCGGTCGACTAAGGCCTATTCACCCTGATTTCAGGGTAGGCTCGAGCCCTTTGGTCCCCACAAATATGTCCTTAATAGACAGGGCGTCCCACGGCTATGCCACATGGAGGGAAAGTACCTTAAATATTGTAGATAGAACATTTTACTGAAAGAAGACTTTATTTTATTTCTAATAACTAATAAAACTGCATTCATACATTTTTTAATAATTACATGGTTCAACCGAGAATCGAACCCGCTATACGAGACAAATAAATATCCTGTAGTTTTACCATACGGATCGAAAGGCTTCATCATAAGAGTTATTTTTTTATAAATAACGTAGTGTCAGAAATAAAAGGAAGACTATGTATTTTAACATTTCTAATACAAAATTGAGATGATGATGATGATGAATACAAAATTTATCAATTTTATTACGAGTAAATGCTCAAAATGACCCCCACGCTGTTGAATATAAAGTCGCACTCTTTTGATTACTTATTTCACTCCCTGTCGATTTTTTTATCTTGTTGTGGTGGATATTTAGTTTAGAATAGTACGTCTAAGTTCTGTTTGTAGCTCGTAGACACTTTCATACCGGTTCTTGTTAACTAAATTTTTTACATAACCCCATAAAAAATCTAACGGGTTAGATCTGGCGATCTCGGCGACTACATCAAATGTTAAAATTCATACTCTTCCTTTTATTTCTGATACTATGTTATTTAGCAAAAAAGAATCCTTATAATGAAGCCTTTCGACTGGTATGATAAAACTACAGGGTGTTTGTTTTTCCTCATGTAGCGGGTTCGATTCCCGGTTTAACCATGTAATTATTAAAAAATGTATGAATGCAGATTTAATAGTTTTTAGAAATAAAATAAAGTCTTCTTTCAGTAAAATGTTCTATCTACATTATTTAAGGTAGGTACTTTCCCTCCATGTGGCATAGCCGTGGGACGCCCTGTATATGAGCGGTTAACAACAAGTACCTACAAGTTTTTTTTTTATAATATCACCACAAACAAAGAGATACGCCCACTCCTTGGCTGTCCTCGTGAATGAGAGGGGCGTATTAACGGAGTTTAATGCCGCGTTTATACGCTTGTCGTGCTTTGCCAAGCCTACGGGACGCAGCTATGCGCAAGAGTGAGCGCGGTGTATTTGCATCTCATTCAAACGCATAACTGTGTCCCGTAGGCTTGGCAAAGCACGACAAGCGTATAAACGCGGCATAATGTTTGCGATAACTCCAACCACAACTTTTGTGTGGTTGATCGCCCCTCTTTAGTTTTTAACCGACCCAAAGCTAGTTCGCGGTGTCGTTCGTTCGTTGTTCTAAAAAGTTCGACCGAACAAGTTTAGTTTTTGTTTCCCTTTTTGTTTTTATGCAGTAAACTTTATTTAATTCGATTCAATTTATTAATGTAATTCAAATTTAACGAAGCCAAAATTCAAAACAAACTTTCATGACATTTGATGACATATTAAATTTTTTAAAAGACTGGTTGCTAGTTTTTGCTCAAATTATAGAATTCTTTCATTCGTATCATTGGTAGAAATACATTTTATGGTTATGGCAACATAACACGGTACAATCCTGTTGCAAGATCCGAAGTCCTAGTAGTTACGCAGCAGTGCAGTTGCAGTGTCGTTTTAGAGCAGGATATTTTAGTGGAATACGTCTAGAGGAGCGACCCTGTTCCTGCACGAGTCAAATGACAACCTTAGTCGTGCAGTTGCAGTTTCCTAGTGGAATCCTGTACATCATCAAGAATCTTTGTAATTTGTCTTGTAGAGATCCTTCCTCATTTGCCATTGCCTTCAGTTTGTTTTTAAAAGTTTGCACATATCTTTCAGCCTGTCCATATAGCTGGATGGAACGACGACGCAGTGAACTTAGCTGGGCTTCCATTTTCTTTCAGAATTTTTTGCATTTCTTCTGATCTGAATTGTCTTCCATTGTCAGAGACTTGTGTAATTAATAATAATGTTAAATAACAAATATGTGGGACATCTCACACACGGCTACCTGACCCCAAACTAGGCAGAACCTGTACTATGCTAAGCCAATTTATTATGTCTTGTTTTTTATTTCTGCTTGTTGGAACTTGCGCAACTTTTCGAGAATGGTACGAAGCATTGTCCATCACAATTACAGAGTTGTCGGAAAGTTTATCAACGACACCTGCAAACCACTTTTCAAAATTATCGGCGTTCATCTCTTGATGACAGTCCCCTGTTTTTTCGAATCGAACACGTGCAAACCTCCTTCCACGAATCCATCTTCACCGCCAATATGGGTTATTATCAACCGTTTATATTTTCCTGTAACAGACAATAAGATGTAAATTAATGCAATAGTGAAAATATTTTTTTATGATAATAAGTGACAACAAAGTTATTGTTTAGACAGAGAGTTATTGTTTGAACAGCTGCAAAACAACACACCTGACGGATTTTTTAAACCAGTGGACAGTCCTTGTATGAAGGCATCATGTGCACTTGTAACTGTTGTATCCACCCAAGTTTTTGTAGTTGTATGATTCGTTGAACCAAGTCTCGTCTATATAAATAATTTTACTCTCTCTCTCTCAAATAATTTCTTCGCCAGAAAAATATGTCATCTCTGTCACTGAGTAAACTGTTTCTGCCACGTTTATTAAACTTGAAGCCAATTTTTCTTAATATTTTATGTAAAGAAGACCCTTTGAAAGTGCCCAATGTGACGGCGTCTAAAGAGCATTTCATGCTTCTAAAAAATCCCTCCGGTCTGTAGGTTCTGAAGTAATTTGTTCAAACTGCCTACCATTTTGTTAAAAGCTCCAGATATTTATTATATTTTCGGTCAAATAAAACGTCTCTTGGTCTTCGTTTGCTCCTCAAATTCTGGAACATAGATGTTTTTATGTGACAATCCCAGTGTCTGCTCTCTTTTTTTAATCTGTACAAAAAATCGTACATATTCGGATTTTTTGGTATCCGGCAGTTAAGTCTCTGATGCCATCCTTCAATGGCATTTGTGGTCCTATGTCGTTGACCTGCACAGCTTAGTAGAGGGTGACATGTTCGGATACCATTGCTTCTCAAAATAATGTTTAAATCGCCTCATTACAGGGGTGTCCGGTGCTTTCTCTAAAATGTACTGCCATGCAATCAGGTATCAGACAACCTGGAACGAGAGGAATCATAGAACATAGTCGCGTTACATTTCGCCCCTCTTTAGATGCATTCAGTTTCAGTTTCTTTGATTTCCTCCAAATAGCGTCATTGTAATGATGATAGCAACCTGTGATTGCAGTGTTAGAGAAAACTACTGATGCTGCATTGAGCTGAGCCTGTTCGTTGTCACACTTGAACGATGTCATTTGTATTCCAAGGTTTTCTTTTAATAAAGTAAATAGACGCAAGTAAGTCTGTTCTTTTTTATCTGGTAATAGTGCATAGATTACCGGTACTATATTAGTAGATTGTTCATTTGAATCGAGATCTAGATGGAGTACATAAAACTGATATAACGGTTTTGGGGCAGATTTAAATGTGCCATCGGCTAAGTACGCACCAAGCCTTCTCATAAGCCTCCGTGCAGGTTTAGTTGAAATAACCGAGATTTTGTCCTGCATGCATCCCATCTTCACAAACTAAAAATTTGTTTGCGAATACTTCCGGAATTTGTATACTTTCCGTGTTAGTATGCGTCAACACATGGTACAGGAATTTGCCCAAATGTTGTTGGAATTAGACGATGAGTAGGTATGCAGTGAGGCTGTGGATACAAGTAAATTCTATTGTGTCCATGTACAAAACCATTATGAAGTATAAAACAGGCTCACGAAACTAGAAGGAAAAAACTTTTCTATGGAGTTTGCATGGCAATTAATGGCGGGTATTGTCATCCCACTCCCTCTTATGGCTGGTTTACACGGGCTTCGTAGCTAAATGCTTAGTACTTGTCACTATACTAAGCCTCAATATGACAAGTGAAAAGTAACCGTTTAGACGTTGGAGCCAGTAGAAGTCATTAGTGACCAGACATTCGAAATGGAACGACGCCGCCTGATTTTGCGCAGTGTGTTTAAACAATATTCAAACATTATTATTTCAAGCATGATCGAAGAGCTTGAAAGACAAACATTAAAAAGAAAACGTTTGTGGACACGACAGTGGTTACTGCGCAGAGATGAACGGGGCCATTCTGTTCTTCTATTAAAAGAGCTAGCAACCGAAGATCCAGGAGAAATAGAGTAACTATGAGAATGTCAACGGCACAATTTAATATTTTATTAGAAAAAGTTGCACCAGCAATTCAAAGACAAGACACAAATATGAGGAGTGCCATACCAGCTAAAATAAAATTGGAGGTTACTTTGTCATTTTTGGCAACAGGAAGCAGCTCCTACCGCGAATCCGAGTCGGTATAGCGACAGATATAACTGCGACATACGTTATAGCGACAGATCCGTATAGCGACAGATCCGTATAGCGACAGGTCGGTACAGCGACAGGTCGGTACAGCGACAGGTCGGTACATCGACAGGTCGGTACAGCGACAGATCGGTACAGCGACAGGTCGGTACAGCGACAGATCGGTACAGCGACAGAGCGGTTCCTCTCCTGCTACATGACTAGCTGGGCGTGTGATACGGTCAGCATCAAAAGTTGATGGCCATATTCAGATTTCCAAAATGAATTTCTTTAGTCTGATATGGTGTATGGTAGTTTTGGAAAACTGAATGTGGTATTCGACTTTTGATGCTGACTGTACGAGTAATGAACAAAGGAGCAGAATTTTTAAAATATATTTTAAATATAATGAGACTTTTACTTCCACCCTGTATAGTTTGTAAGAATATTCGTAATAGCACAGAAAACAAAGGGAAGATAATAAATAGTATCCGTGGACACCCTGATGCAGCGTCGGCGGCGGCAGGTGAGCAACGCACAAGGGTCAAGGAAAGGTAAGTAGGAAAGTACAAAAATAGTATAACATTTCAATATTTTTATTATAATTATTATTTTCATATAGATATGAGTAGGTATAAGAGGTAATAATACTCGTATAAGCCTTTGATTTGTATTCTAATTTGTTATTTTAGTTTTTCCTTCTGTATGGAAATTCTTAACAAAAGTATATTTCTAAATCATGACAATTTTCAATAAGATTGTAACAATAAAAAATAACATTTCAAATGGACTATTCATTAAAAAAATAAGATTTAAAAAATAATACTTACATCTTCATCATTTTAAATTCGGAAGTGGTTGTTAAAATAATCTCAAACAAATGAAACTTAATCTTAGTTGTTATTTAACACAAAACAATATGAGCTTCAACACTATGTACAAAATTCATAAAAAAAACTTAAAAATAAATAAATAGGTAATCACAATTAACAAAAACGACGCATGCGTAGCTTCGGGCGGACAGCTGCTAGAATATAAAATAATAAAATCAAATAAAATACTACACTGTTAAATGATAACACACGAATTTTATCATTACTTTAAAAAGAATAAAACCTAAATTATTTAATGCTTATATACATTATATAGGCAGCAGACTCCAAAAATTGTTCTAAATTCATGTTGGTTTTCTTTTTTATTAATTCCGTGATCTTACTATTTTTATCAGATGGTTGTTTTCTTTTGTAGCATTGGGCAGTCACCCTTTCAATTTCATATACGGTGTTTTTTTGCTCTTTTACTATTTCGTGGAGTGTTTTAAATATATTCAGCTTACGTCTGCTAAGGAGGATATTCCAACGATTGTGCCAACTTTCAGCGGTGTGAAGTTAGCAGAATAAGTTAGCTGAATTTGATAACCCGACCAAATTAAGAAGGTCGGCGATTCCAATTTCTAAAACATGCTCCAAACTGATCGGAAATGATCAAATATGGTGTAAAATGGCACCAAACGATCATTAAACATGAAAACCGCCATGAAAATGATCAATAATTCGAGAAATATTAATACAAACGTTGACATGATTTCGGTACCAATTCAAACGGCTAAATATAAGTTTTAAGTGGAAATTTCACATCAAATTGTACATCTAAATAATGCTTATGATATAGCCATCCGATTAAAAGACGATACAATAACAAATATAGCCTGTATTCGAAAATTAAAATAAATTCATCCAGCAAGTTTGGAACAGCAATATTCCGGCTTTTTTTTCTGTTCTCACCCCCTTCCTAAGGTAAAACTTCCAATGAATTGTATATAGAAACCTAGATATTTATATTTCCTTTCAGACTATATACGACTTCTCTATAAATAAGTATACTTTCTATACGTAAACATGATTATTCTCCATAAATTCGTCTCAGCTGAATACATCTGTGGCACCTGACCCAAGATACCTGACGGGATAAAACTAGAGTCAGAAGATAGCTATTACTAATAGCTACCTATGATAAAAAAATTAAAAAAATTTACGTCGAAATAACGCGGGAAACAATTTTTTTGTTTTTTCACTATAGCAGTTTTGACTTTACCTGTAGCACCTGACCCAAGATACCTGACAGTATGAAACTAGTGTCAGAAGATAGCTATTACTAATAGCTACCTATGATAAAAAAAAAAAAAAATTTACGTCGAAATAACGCGGAAAACGATTTTTTCCCAAAAATTCAGCTCAGCTGAATGCATCTGTGGCACCTGATCCAAGATACCTGACGGGATGAAACTAGTGTCAGAAGATAGCTATTACTAATAGCTACCTATGATAAAAAAATAAAAGAAATTTACGTCGAAATAACGCGGAAAACGATTTTTTCCCCAAAAATTCAGCTCAGCTGAATGCATCTGTGGCACCTGATCCAAGATACCTGACGGGATAAAACTAGTGTCAAAAGATAGCTATTACTAATAGCTACCTACGATAAAAAAATAAAAAAAATTTACGTCGAAATAACGCGGGAAACAATTTTTTTGTTTTTTTACTATAGCAGTTTTGACTTTACCTGTAGCACCTGACCCAAGATACCTGACGGGATAAAACTAGTGTCAGAAGATAGCTATTACTAATAGCTACCTATGATAAAAAAATAAAAAAAATTTACGTCGAAATAACGCAGGGACCAATTTTTTTGTTTTTCACTATAGCAGTTTTGACTTTACCTGTAGCACCCGACCCAAGATACCTGACGGGATAAAACTGGAGTCAGAAGATAGCTATTACTAATAGCTACCTATGATAAAAAAATAAAAAAATTTTACGTCGAAATAACGCGGGAAACAATTTTTTGGTTTTTTCACTATAGCAGTTTTGACTTTACCTGTAGCACCTGACCCAAGATACCTGACGGGATAAAACTAGGGTCAGAAGATAGCTATTACTAATAGCTACATATGATAAAAAAATAAAAAAAATTTACGTCGAAATAACGCGGAAAACGATTTTTTCCCAAAAATTCAGCTCGGCTGAATGCATCTGTGGCACCTGATCCAAGATACCTGACGGGATAAAACTAGTGTCAAAAGATAGCTTTTACTAATAGCTAACTATGATAAAAAAATTAAAAAAATTTACGTCGAAATAACGCGAAAAACAATTTTTTTGTTTTTTCATTAAAGCAGTTTTGACTTTACCTGTAGCAGCTGACCCAAGATACCTGACGGTATGAAACTAGTGTCAGAAGATAGCTATTACTAATAACTACCTATAATAAAAAAATAAAAAAAATTTACGTCGAAATAACGCGGAAAATTGATTTTTTCCCCAAAAATTCAGCTCAGCTGAATGCATCTGTGGCACCTGATCCAAGATACCTGACGGGATAAAACTAGTGTCAGGGGATAGCTATTACTAATAGCTACCTATGATAAAAAAATAAAAAAAATTTACGTCGAAATAACGCGGGGAACAATTTTTTTGTTTTTTCACTATAGCAGTTTTGACTTTACCTGTAGCACCTGACCCAAGATACCTGACGGGATGAAACTAGTGTCAGAAGATAGCTATTACTAATAACTACCTATGATAAAAAAAATAAAAGAAATTTACGTCGAAATAACGCGGAAAACGATTTTTTCCCCAAAAATTCAGCTCAGCTGAATGCATCTGTGGCACCTGATCCAAGATACCTGACGGGATAAAACTAGTGTCAAAAGATAGCTATTACTAATAGCTACCTATGATAAAAAAATAAAAAAAATTTACGTCGAAATAACGCGGGAAACAATTTTTTTGTTTTTTCACTATAGCAGTTTTGACATTACCTGTAGCACCTGACCCAAGATACCTGACGGGATAAAACTAGTGTCAGAAGATAGCTATTACTAATAGCTACCTATGGTAAAAAAATAAAAAAAAATTACGTCGAAATAACGCAGGGACCAATTTTTTTGTTTTTCACTATAGCAGTTTTGACTTTACCTGTAGCACCTGACCCAAGATACCTGACGGGATAAAACTGGAGTCAGAAGATAGCTATTACTAATAGCTACCTATGATAAAAAAAAAAAAAAAATTTACGTCGAAATAACGCGGGGAACAATTTTTTTGTTTTTTCACTATAGCAGTTTTGACTTTACCTGTAGCACCTGACCCAAGATACCTGACGGGATGAAACTAGTGTCAGAAGATAGCTATTACTAATAGCTAACTATGATGTAAAAATTAAAAAAATTTACGTCGAAATAACGCGGAAAACAATTTTTTTGTTTTTTATTAAAGCAGTTTTGACTTTACCTGTAGCAGCTGACCCAAGATACCTGACGGTATGAAACTAGTGTCAGAAGATAGCTATTACTAATAACTACCTATGATAAAAAAATAAAAAAAATTTACGTCGAAATAACGCGGAAAACGATTTTTTTGTTTTTTCACTAAAGCAGTTTTGACTTTACCTGTAGCAGCTGACCCAAGATACCTGACGGTATGAAACTAGTGTCAGAAGATAGCTATTACTAATAGCTACCTATGATAAAAAAAAAAAAAAATTTACGTCGAAATAACGCGGAAAACGATTTTTTCCCCAAAAATTCAGCTCAGCTGAATGCATCTGTAGCACCTGATCCAAGATACCTGACGGGATAAAACTAGTGTCAGGGGATAGCTATTACTAATAGCTACCTATGATAAAAAAATAAAAAAAATTTACGTCGAAATAACGCAAAAATTGGCGTTTAAGATTTTTTGTATAGAAAGTTTTGACTTCTCACGGTATCTTCGCTTTGAAAGCGAATTTCCTGTAACATCTTTTACCGATTCATAGGTTCTTAGGTTTTTCTTCCAAATTTTAATTGTTTTTCGAATGAGTTTACTTCCTTGAATAAATATTAGATAAATTCTTCAAAAAATGTGAAGTTAGCAGAATTTGTCTATAACACCCGACCCGATGCGAGGATCTTAATGAAACTAGCACTTAAGATAAATATTTTGATTACGTAGCTTACTATATAAGTATTATGTGAAATATAGGTCTATTTATGTATTAAAAATCCTATTTTATCATTATTCTTCACACTGTTTGAAATGTTGCCAGCTCGTCGGAATTATCCGTAATCAGCAGTTTATTGTGAGTTTCGAGATATTACTTTATAACTAGTTTTTTTACTAGATGCATGTTGCTTTGTATTTAATATAAAGAAAGCCTTTTAATCTATTCAATTTCGTTGTGAGTGAAAATTACGAATGGTTATCTTTAATAAAACTCAAATTTTTACAAAATATTTGAAGAAGTTCACTGCACCAAATGAAAGATATTGGTCTGGCAACATTTCTTTTTTCCAGGTGGTAACCGGGTTGTAAAGTTCTGCCGCTCGTCAATAGATGACACCATGGTCCAAAAAACAAGGACTTGCAAATAGACCACGTGACTGACAGAAGCTACGTCATTTTGCGCTGTTCATCCTTGTCTATTACACGCATTCGACAGGGATGAATAGGCAAAATGACGCAGAAATTACGTAGGATCGTGTCAGTTACGGGGTCTAATTACAAGACCTTGTTTTCTTGGACCATGGATGACACTTTCTGCGTTAGTAGGTAATTTTATTGAATAATAGATGTCGCATGCAACAGTTAAGAAGTACTCTTGCGAGGATGAAATTGTTTGTCCACTGAGCAAGTAATCACTACGTTATGTTTGTCAACAAATTTTATTCAAGAATGTATTTGTTGTGTGAAGATCATTTCGATGCAAGTAGGTATTTAACAAAATGTAATTTAGCGAATGTATAAATATAACAAAACTGATGAATTTTGCTTTATTATTGTAAATATTGTTTGAGGTTAGATGTTTCAGTTTTGTCATGAAGTTCTGTGATTTCAGTTGTTTATTGTACCTAGACATTAAGCACCTTTTTTGTTTCTTTCTAGTTACCAAATGTTTTGATCTTAGGTTATGATCTATTGTACTGAGTATCATATTATGGGAAAAGCTTTGGGAAAAGTATCACAAGTGTGCTTGAAACCAGGATGTACTCCAAGCAAATTAAATGTCAAGAACACGCATAACACGGACATGCAGCAGCGCAGAACGACCATACATGTTAAAAAACAAAGAATATGGAGATAATAGCAGAGTGTCTACGAGAGTACAAATACTACATTATAGAGTGTTGGGAAAAACCATAAGAAAGTTGTTTGCAAAGTCCACATCTCCAAGATATTCCCCATACAAGCTCAGGTATGTTTTAATAATAACCAACACAAAACAATAATTTCACAGTTATGACTATGAAGCTAATTACTCTCATTTATTTTGCAGATTTTCAAACAGTCAAACAGAACCTTTATGTGAACAGAAAGTAGATAAATCAGTTCAAGTATTTCTAACACACAAGTTCAGGAGTAAAGCAAGTCAGACCAAAATAAAAACAGTAGGTAAGCCAGGCAGGCATTGTCATCCTTGAAACCATCAGTACCATCAAGTTCCACGTCCCCATTTATAGCTAAATTTTGTTCGTTAACAGCTCATATATGTCCCCACCGAGGGGCTCATTTAGACAATTATAAAATCATGTCCTGTCTCCAATCTATGCAAAATTACAAAAAATATATTGATCGAAGAACAGCACTCGGGTAGTGATGTTTCCCTTTATATACCATGCTATGATATAATATATATGTTACGGCTAAAACCCGAAGTGCGGCTACACCTAGTTTTAGCCGGTTAGAACTAGGTGTAGCCACTTACTCTTGGTTAAACCTAGTACGAGCCGATTGTTTTCGGGTAAAACTAGGTCTATCCTTCATAATGCCGACTACAACTAGGTCCGGCCATTACCTGTTGGATAAAACTAGGTCTATCCGATATCATTCCGGCTAGAACTAGGTCCAGACAATCCCTGTTGGATAAAACTTAGATGGGTGTCCAGCCACGCCTTCCTTCCGCCCCGCGCATCTGCAGCAGCGGCGCGGGGTGAAGGGCATAGCGAGGCACGCGCCTCTGCAGGTTGTGAGCGCCAGGTGCTGCTAATCTGCTGCAGGTCTACTAGCGAGTGTGACTCACTGTCTGCAGCAGCAGCGCGTGTCTTAGTTTTATCCAACAGAGATTGGCTGTACATAGTTGTAGCCGGCATGCTATCGGCAGAGCTTTTTTTAGATATTAAAAAAACATCCAATAATAAGAAACGTAGAGTTTTTTTATTATTATAAATTGCATTGTAATAATTAACACAAATTATTAGGAGTACAATTTTTAATATAATAGGAACAATCAGGATTTTTTTTTTAACAACAGACAATAGTTGCACATTATAATTTAAAGCATCTAGTTTTATCCAACAGGGATAGTCTGGACCTAGTTCTAGCCGGAATGATATCGGATAGATCTAGTTTTATCCTTCAGGTAATGGTCGGACCTAGTTGTAGCCGGCATGATGAAGGATAGACCTAGTTTTACCCGAAAACAATCGGCTCGTACTAGGTTTAACCAAGAGTAAGTGGCTACACCTAGTTCTTATCGGCTAAAACTAGGTGTAGCCGCACTTCGGGTTTTAGCCGTAACATATATATAATAAGATATTATCTCATAGCATGTGCCCTAGTTAATTTGTAAGACTCTAATAATAAAATAAAACTATAATGTAATTCCAAAAAAGGTTTTTTATTAAACACTCATTTACACATAAGCACACTTATAAATAAATTTTTATATAATAAAGGGTATAAATTTGTTTTCAAATAGTTTAATAACCTTATAGTTTAATCATATCTACAACTTAAAAGCAAGGTTGAATGATACAATAATTATGTATATTCACTTTTTTATTTTTGGGATAGGATATGTCAGCTACACAATAAACAACAGGTTTTTTGTGATAATAAATAACATTTGTAGCTACATTTGGGC
Source organism: Teleiodes luculella (assembly GCA_948473455.1). Classification (NCBI taxonomy): domain Eukaryota; kingdom Metazoa; phylum Arthropoda; class Insecta; order Lepidoptera; family Gelechiidae; genus Teleiodes; species Teleiodes luculella. The sequence continues at coordinate 5,043,831 of OX419603.1, forward strand.
ATTGTATTTTCCTCCTTAAGGCCCTCCATTCATAATAAAATTCTTGTAGGTCTTTTCATTGAGAACCTTAGATTTATATTATACCATCTTCAAAAAACAGTACCTATCATCTCCATAGGAATCTTGTGAAAACCTGAAATTAAATTTATTTATTTAAGTAGTACATGTGCTGGCTTCTGTTCATTAATCATGTTTTTAACTTTAACAGTAGGTTAGCAAAAAGCCACGTTAGTCAAATATTTAGGTGTTAGGCTGCTTTTCCACCAGAGCTGTGCTAGGTAGCTAAGCGGTGTGCGAGGAAAAAATCCACCAATAGAATCACTTTATTTTCCTAGCCTAAATGGCTTTCAATACTTTGACTGCTCCCATGATTTTAGCTATATAGTAGTATTATTGCCTATAACATTCTTGGGGTTGGCTTTTACGATCTATGCGTTAAGTGAAGCAGCCCCCTTACTATGTAAGTAGCGACAGGCTCGAGTAGCTGTCAAGCGCGATATAGTGACATTAGAGCCATAGTAGTTCTGTCAATATGTCGCGTTTGACAGCTTCTCGAGCCTGTCGCTACTTACATAGTAGGCCTACTGCTGATACATTCTATTGTTATTGTTTGTTACTAGACAACAAGCATAGAAGTTAATTAGAGTACCTACCTATCATTTGTTTTACTTTTGTATTTCTAACCTCAAAATATGTCAAAATTGTAGTCAAAACATAAAATAAATAACACATAATAGACAAGACTAAAAAATCGTGATTTTAGCTTAAAATAATTATATTACACTGTGTGTGTTTACAAAAGTATAAATAAATAGTTAGAATCATGTAAAAAATGAAACGAAAAAGAGAAAGATTTTTTTTTATAAATACTTACATCAAAGTTTTACCTTTGCTCACCAGGTACCATAGATCAACAATATTGAATTGACGTCCAGCGACAGCGACTTGCCAGAATTGACCTTGATAGCGCCTGTATTTCGTACCTACCGGTATCTATGGTAGGGGCGTAGGGGTGAATTTCGTAGTGCGAATGTGCGAATGACCAACCGCATGTGCTGGCTTCTGTACGTCAATCACTATTTGACATAAGTGAATTGTTAGAAAGAGATAACGCTATACATATAAACGGCTTTCTCTTTCACGCTTGATGCGCTAAAACAGAACCACAAAAACGTATTTTTTTATTTCGTCTCGACAAAAACCCGAGAGCCGAAAGAGACGAGGTTACGCGTTAGAATGAGATGCAAATACACCGCGTTCACTCTTGCGCATAAGCTAGCACTACACTCTTGACAAAACCCGAGAACCGAAAGGGACGCGGTTATGCGTTAGAATGAGATACGAATACACCGCGCTCACTCTTGCGCATAACTGCGTCCCTCGTATTGGCCATGTCTCACTCGTCTAGTTTTGTGGAGTATGTAGAGCGGGCTTAAGTGCGTCCCTCATATAATATTGGCGCCATGTGATGCGTCTCGAAGTCTCGCTCGACTCGACTTTTGACTCGACTCGACTACTATTTGGTATTCTGTGGTCTCGACTCTCGACGAGACATCATGAATGACCAATACGAGAGTGTAGAGGGAGTATTGGCGTGGTCATCCAACATGCATTTTTATCTATAGATCGTTCTAGGCGCGATCTTTAAAATTTAAAACTTTATCATTTGATTTTTATTATTGTAGATCCCAGAAAGAAGTATCATTGCAGTGTGCTTTGCTTATTATCCCTACTAATATTAAAAATGCGAAGGTAACTCTGTCTGTCTGTTACGCTTTGTTTGTTGTAGTTACGCTTTGTGTGTTTGTTTTAAAAAAAACTGATTGTAGGTGCTAAAGGGAGTGTAGCTGAAAATAAAATTTGTGAAAAAAAGCGGCCAAGGGCGCGTTGGACTCGCTCATGAAGGGTTCTGTAACGACCGTAACTGCAAGTAACATAATATAAAAGTTCTTGTAGTTCGTTGTAACTTTGATCGATGTTTTAATAATAGTGGAAGGTAAATTGCTGTTTACGATTAATGACGTATTAAAAAAAAACTACTTACTAGATCTGGTTCAAACCAATTTTCCCAGGGTCCCCAGTGGTGTCCAATGACGAATCTGAGGTCAAAATTGTAAAAATTGGCCGCCATTTGAACTATTTTGTTTCTGAACGGATTGCTTTCAAAATCGATACCCAGTGGCACCGTATACCGTAGTGTAACTCCATACAAAAGTGTCATTTTGGCGCGCTTCGAAATCTCTGGTTACTTCAGGCTGAAAACACCCAAAACAGTTAGGGGTGTAGCGCGCTCTTTCAAACGGGCGTAAAATAGCTATTTCAATATTTTTTGCGCGATTTAGAGAAACAAATAATAAAACAATGCCAAATTACAGGAGATATTGTTCCGTATATGGATGTTTATAATCATCAAGAAATAAACCAGGATTCTCATTTTTTATATGACCAAGTGCGTCTGTAAGGTTAAAATTGATTGTTTACAATTGTGTATTAGTGTTTTGAGGTTTTTTTAAACGTAGTAACGTGTAAATAAGAATGTACCTACCTACTTCTTGTAGTACAGTCAGGTAGTTAGTTGTGACCGCTATTTAAGTAATTGGAGTCAGAGGTACATATTTTTCTTCTGTGGATAAAGCGCGAGAGATTGAACATTGTGTTTATTTCGATGCTGTAATATTCAAAGTAAATCATTTTAATAAAGCCCGACCAAAGAAATAATAAACCTCGTCATATTGCAGAATTTCAATGGAACTAATTTTAGAAGGGAAATTGTTGCCATAGTCGTAAAAATATACACATTGCGCCCCCAGAGCAGGTTTTTTATTTCTTTGTTCAGGCTTTACGTCTTTATGTAATTATTTCCAAACTTAACAAGTGGTCAAGAAAAACAGTCAGTGTTCAACCCTACAGCATGTCATTCATTCGTACGTTCAATCCCAGAAAACCGCGAAGTTATCCTACTGTATGTACGTAGTACATACTATAATTTTATACTGTGCCAGTGGTGTCCGATGACGACTCTGAGAAAAAATGGCCGCCATTTTGAACTTTTTTGTTTCTGAACGGATTGCTTTCAAAATTGATATCTATTGTCCCCAGTGGCGTCCAATGACGAATCTAAGGTCAAAATTGGAAAAAATTGGCCGCCATTTTGAACTTTTTTGTTTCTGAACGGATTGCTTTCCGGAACGGATCGATAAAAGTTTAAAATGGCGGCCATTTTTTTTTCAATTTTAACCTCAGATTCGTCATTGGACACCACTGGGGACGCTAGATATCAATATTGTAAGCAATCCGTTCAGAAACAAAAAAGTTCAAAATAGCGGCCATTTTTTCCAATTTTGACCTCATATTCGAATCTAAAACCGAACTCCGACAGACTTTACTCCGACAAGACACTACTCCGACAAAACATAAAACCTAACCTAACCTAACCTACCGAACTTGTCGGAGTAGTGTCTTGTCGGAGTAAAGTCTGTCGGAGTTCGGTCCTTAAATTCGTCATCGGACACCACTGGGGACCCTAGATATCAATTTTAAAAGCAATCCGTTAAGAAACAAAAAAGTTCAAAATGGCGGCCTTTTTTTCAATTTTGATGTCAGATTCGTCATCGGAGTTCACTGGAGGCCCCAGGCCCCAGATATCGATTTTGGAAGCAATCGGACGAGAAACAAAAAAGTTCAAAATGGCGGGCTTTTTTTCCAATTTTGCTGTCAGATTCGTCATCGGAGTCCACTGGAGGCCCCAGATATTGATTTTGGAAGCAATCGGACCAGAAACAAAAAAGTTCAAAATGGCGGTAATTTTTTGCAATTCTGATGTCAGAATCGTCATCGGAGTCCACTGGGGACCATCGATTTTGGAAGCAATCGGACCAGAAACAAAAAAGTTTAGTAAAATTTAAAAAAACCATAGTAAAATTTCAAAAAAATTCTAAGTCCAAGATCTATAAATTTTACAAGTCTAGCTTTCATACTAAATCAGTTGAAAATTCGGCTAAGTTGATGGCCCGTACAAAATCGATCAAAATTTTTCTAATAACCTATGGGTGACTGAACTTAGGTACATTACTTTCAAATTGCTTACAATAGTATTGAAAATTTTCTGGCAATCGATAGTACAAAACTATCGATACTATAGATAGAATCGATTGTTTTTGGTGGTTTCTGCCAGAATTGGCAATATCTATACGATTCTCGATTCTATTGGCCGTAAATATATCGGTAGTATCGATTGTATTGCCCTTATAAATAGTATTGCATAAAAAGCGCTATCGATAGTACTATCGATATCCTGACTAGTTTTCGAGGTCAACTATCGATAGTCAAACTATCGATGGTTCTGCAACACTAGATCACAGTATAAATATAGTATGTATTATGGCTGGTTTACACGTATTAAGTGACGAAGTAATTAACTAAATTTTAACTTGATTTTAACTTAATTCTTGCGTGTAAACAACCACTTAAGAGCTCTTTAGTCACAAGTGGTAAGTAAACGATTTAGTGGTTAAGTGAACAAGTGAAATAGAATCTAGTCTTTTTTTGATTAAGTAGCCGCGCCTCCCGCACCGCTTGCATTCCCCGGTAGGCGTGGCTTTCTACTAAACTGTCATTTAGTTACGTGTGAACTCAACAATTTAGTGAAGTACTTAAGTAGTACAGTGAACTAAAGAGTGCATAAGTTAGACAAGCGTGTAAACGATCGGTTACTTAAAATTAAGTTAATTTTAACTTAAAATTTAGTTAACTACTTAACAACTTAATACGTGTAAACAAGCCATTATACTACGTACGGTGGTTCAAGTCCGGTGAAGCTTGATCCGTCGTACGGTTTTTACGCGGGAATCGAGAGGAAATGGCGGGTTCATTGTTTCGTCCTTTTTAAAAATAGTTTTTCATGGTAATTGTGGTGTTAATATGGTGGAATTCGTGCGATAATGTGCCGTTAAAGAAGAACTATTCAATGAAAGTGAGAAATAATGAGTGGTTAGCTGTTTCTGGTTTGATACCCCGCGTTAAACTTCAGTATCATAACTAGGCTGTATGGGCTTAGATCCCTTTGCCTTTCCCATAAGGGAGAAAGAAAAAAAAAAATTGATCCGTCCGTCGTCGTACCTTTTCGTTCGATTCGACTCAACAAGCCTCAAGCCCCTATTTGATAGTGCGATACATCGCATTCAATATTCAGACTATTCAATATTTAGACACGTGTAATACGGTTTAGCAAGGGTAGCCTGGCTAATTGGACCGATCGAGTGGATTCAACCGTGCTAATGACCTTGACTGAATTAGCATGCGATACATCGCACCCTGTAATAAGACTAGCACGCTTAGACCGTTCAGTCCGCGCTCGGCAGCCGCAGAGCGAGCTCGTGCGTTGCAGCGCCTTGCATACACAAGTGCGTATGCAAATGAAATACCTAAGTATATAAAGATCGAACAAAATAATAAAAACATTTTATGTTATTTAAATCAATATTTAATCACAAAATGTTTCTATACCGTGGATGAATTTATGAACAACAATACATTTTTTAAATTGACGAAATTTTTAGTAAGTACCTATTGTATTAATAACATTTTGGAAATATATAAAATGCAATACAAATATATGTAATATTGAGTATTGAGAAGGAATTTCTTTTAGTATTTTTTGATTCCGTGACATGCCATATTTATTTTTTGCGGCTTGGGCCGATTTCCTGGGTCTTCGTAAGTTTTCACATGACTCACGACAGACAACCGTCATCGACGCCGGACGCCTTGCAAATGAGTTAGCATTAGCATGCGATATTTAGCACGCGATATTTAGCATGTAATGGGTTGATCACACGTAACGAGTAGAGTGGCGAGACAGCAAATGGTCACTGGGCCGAGAGAGTTGGCCAACCGAGTCGCTGATACATGGAAATCGTACCATAAAAGGGGTCTTCACTTGCATCAAATCGGGCAGTTCTGATTTTTTTATATGTTGTATGTAATGAGGCGGTAATGACAAATATAATTTTTCCAACTCGAAAGCCTTCCGGAACATTGTAAAATTCATGAAAAACCATTAAATTTTTCAGTTTTTGCCATTTTTTACCACCAAGGACCCGTTTTACGGTAGAAGTCACTATGAATTCTTTTAAAGTAGACTAAATTTGCAACAAAATGAGAATAGTTGGGTCTCGATAAGCTGAATAGTTTCAAAGATACAAGCTGTTCCAAATGTTTGCAAAATTTCTTAAATAATACAATTTAGAGTTTAGGGTGTCTGTCAAAAATATTTTTCTACTAAAGGTGTGCTTTTTATTATTTTTATATATAGTATAGGGTATATAATTATTTATAATAAAAAAAAACAAAACCATAATACAAATTTTTTGCAGACATTTGAACAGCTGTATCTTTGAAACTATTCAGCTTATCGAGACCCAACTATTCTCATTTTGTTGCAAATTTAGTCTACTTTAAAAGAATTCATAGTGACTTCTACCGTAAAACGGGTCCTTGGTGGTAAAAAATGGCAAAAACTGAAAAATTTAATGGTTTTTCATGAATTTTACAATGTTCCGGAAGGCTTTCGAGTTGGAAAAATTATATTTGTCATTACCACCTCGTTATATACAACATATAAAAAAATCAGAACTGCCCGATTTGATGTAACTCAAAATGTACCAATTCCATGGACTACGCTGTTCACACGTATTTACAAAAGTGGCGAGACAGTTCAGTTTGATGCTGTTGGTTGTCGTGTACAATGGATCGCAGAAAACCTGATTTTTATTTTATTTTCATTTCTTATTGCAATTAGGGCTGCATTACACTTGACTTTGTTTTTATATACAGGTGACGAAAAATTTCATAAACATTCGTGTATTTTTTAACACTGTATGAATTTAATTGTCGTTTCTAATGTCCATGTCACATTATTCCACATACTACTAGCCATTTTTATTGAAAAAAACTAAAATAACAAAAATAAATAAACACACGCTGCTCGGTACAAATCGAACGAGTGGCGAGTGGCCAACCGAGTGCCTGTCCACACGTGCCGAGCGGGATAGCGAGTGGCTGCGGGGGCTGAAGAATGAAGCGGGGGGGGGGGCACTCGGCCGAGCAAACAAATCATGATTCTAGGCGCTGTCTCGCCGTTTTGGCTCGGCCGAGCACTCGCCAAAGTGTTCATACGTAACAACCACTCGGCCGAGTGCACTCTCTCGCCACTGTACTCGCTACGTGTGATCCACCCATAATAGGAAGGTAGGTTGTCTAATTCAATATTCAGACAGTCTGAATGTGGTCTGAATATTGAATCTAAATATCGCACCGTCAAATACGGGCTTAAAAAAGGTCAATCCAAAAAAAAAAAAAAACTTAAATGTCGGAGATATTTCTTTGAGTGTAGGTATTGGAAATTTTTGAATATAGAACCGTGCGTGATTCAAGACTGGAATATTATTTAAAACATGGTGGCAGCGTAAACCTACATAAAACATGGCCAGTGCAGAGATAAATCTCGCCCAAATTATGGAGCAACAAACCCAACTGTTACAGAAAATGCTAATTAATGTAGTTGCCAGAGCTCTCAAAGCCGGATATAAATATAAGTTGACTCTCTGACCAAAATAAGGATTGTTCCATGGCCGTCTGCAATAAACACCAATATTTGTCCCTAAGACGCATTCAAGGCGTCATGGATAAACTATTGCCGTGCACGAAGATGGACAGATGGCTGGACCCTAGAAAGGTTAGTATCTTATTCAGTGAGAGGCACTGATAAAGTGTGGCTAATTTAGTTATAGCCAAGAAGACAAAGAGAAAAAGTCATGTCAAGAAATACTTAATACTTACTTACTATCAGTTCTAAAATGGTGTCAAGAAAAAACATCAATACACTTATAGATACATCATCTTTCTTAGTAGAAACCAACAAACAGGCAAACCATTTGATATTTTCTTCGGCAACATGACCAAACTTATCAAAGAATTTGAATACAGAGAATTTAAAAACAAAATGTTACGAGACAAGATTATCCTAGAAATTAAAGACATCATAGTCATTAAAAAAAGGAACTATTAAAGAAAGAAAACTTGACACTAAATGACACAATAAACTTGTGCAGAGCATCAAAAGCGTAACAGTAACAAAACAGTTTAAAGACTTATGAGCAGTATCTGCATCCTCTTTTACTTCACAGTACATTAAACAGGTCCAGCCTGAGATCCAGGACCGACCATCATTGATCGCTTCTTGCTCTCAAACCCGACTGAACTAGCTTACTTCTTACGCATCAAAAATGTAAATTTATTTAACGGAATGTGACCGGAACGAATCCTCCTTAATGCTAAAACTAGATCATGTCTATTCAAGCAGTTATGAATACAAGGAACACACAATGGTTCCGGTTGAATTGTCTTATACCAAATACCAAACATTTTTGACCTTTCATCAAAATATTCCTTCCAACATGAAATACATTGTTTGCTCACCTTTAGACATTCAGAAAAAACAGGACAACACAAACTATGAATGCCATATATTCTAAGATTTTGTCCAATAAGTTTGTTATTACTGAACTCATTATAGGAGATGTACATTTAAAGTTACATTATGCAAGACAAAAATAGTATTAAGCTCTCTTAAACAAAGGTTTTGAATCGAAGATGTACTAAGCATAGTAAGAAAGATATACAATACAATATACAACAAATAAATGTATAACATGTTTCAGGCAGAAAACTAATCCGACTACTGAGCTGATGGGTTCCTTGCCAGCCGACTGAGTCAATGTGTGTTGGCCCTCTAAGCCCGCCCCGTAAGTATGTACAAAAAGTTACATTGTTTTATTTTGTCTGCTTTACTGCTAAAGCGATACATGTCTACTACTAGTAAACTCTACACAAACACTTTCGTTGCCTACTTGATATGCGATTTATTATTTTTTAAGGGTGGGGGCGCCACTTAGCATAGTAGAGCCCCTTAAGTTATGAATTTCAAAACGAATACAAGAGGCCTATTACAGTCCACTAGCAGCGCCCTCCTTAATCATACTATTATCACTACATAGTATAAAACAAAGTTGCTTTCTCTGTCCCTATGTCCATATGTATGCTTAAATCTTTAAAACTACGCAACGGATTTTGATGCGGTTTTTTTTAATAGATAGAGTGATTCCAGAGGAAGGTTTATATGTATAATACATGCATAATACACTTAAGGATAACCCACAATAACCATTTTCCCGTGCGGAGCCGGGGCGGGTGGCTAGTATTATTATAAAGAGGAAAGATTTGTATTTTTGTGTGTGTGCGTTTTATGTTTGTAATGAATAAACCCAAAAACTTCTGAACCGATTTCAAAAATTCTTTCACCATTAGAAAACTACATTTACCCTGAGTAACATTGGCTACCTTTTACCGCGGCAAAATGCCTCATTACCACGGGAAAATCTGTTAACGTGGGCGGAGCCGCTGCAAAAAGCTAGTACTAAATGTAAATGGAAACTAATCAAAAATTGGGGGCCACTATCAACTATGCTTTATAAATTTATAATATAATAAAGTATGTTTAGAGTATACGATGATGTCATTGCAATTGTTAAAAAAACGCACACATAACAATATAAACCGTAGTTGTAAGCAGTAAACACTAAAATTGCAAATTACGTAACTTATGTCATTAATTACAATTATCTATTTATTTTCTCCTAAGTCGTTTCGAAGACAAAAGTACCACTTTAAAAACCTAGTTTTTAAGATTGCCATTTTCAAATAAATAGTCAAATTATTTATTTCAGATACAGTCGGAGATACAGTCTATAAGCAAGAAACTAATGAAACTTGGGAATTATTGGGAAACAAGGTGTAGAGTGGTATGAGTGAGATCACAAGCAAAAATTATATTTGTTAAAAAACAAAATTTTATCTATATATTATGATTTATAAATGCTGAATAAAAAATAAAAATGCTGTGTAGAAAATACTAACAAGAGTTTTTTTATTTTCCTGTGTCAAAATGAAAAAATTAGTAAAAATGTGAATCTGATATTGCATAATAACATAACGAGGGAAAGTGATCTGAGTATCTGAGATAATAATAATTTACTAGCTGACTGCTACGGATCTGCTAGCCCTCCAGACAACAAAAAATCAAATACATATACATATAAAAAAGAAAAATTTATTATTGTAAAAATATTATTCAGTAACAATATTCATAAGTAGAATAACAAAATATAATTATGTGTTTCGGAAAACAACAAATGAACATGAAATCAAACCTTTAAAATGTGATTTATTTGATTATAATAATTTCAATCGAGCCAAGTAGCGCCACCTAGGTTACTTTTTTGAACTATTGGAACTGTTCTATGAAGTTAGCTATCTAATTTTAGACGGCAAACACATGACATGAAGCCATCGTAGATACAAAAATATTTGTTTTTACTCGAAGATGGCCTCGGCAGGTAACGCCTTATGAGCCGAGAACAAAAATCAAATAACTGTTGCATGCGACATCTATTATTGAATAAAATTACTAACGCAGAAAGTGTCATCTATTGACGAGCGGCAGAACATTACCACCCGGTTACCACCTGTAAAAAAGAAATGTTGCCAGACCAATATCTTTCATTTGTTGCAGTGAACTTCTTCAAATATTTTGTAAAAATTTTAGTTTTGTTAAAGATAACCATCCGTAATTTTCACTCACAACGAAATTGAATAGATTAAAAGGCTTTCTTTATATTAAATACAAAGCAACAAGCATCTAGTAAAAAAACTAGTTATAAAGTAATATCTCGAAACTCACAATAAATCGCTGATTACGGATAATTCCGACGAGCTGGCAACATTTCAAACAATGTGAAGAATAATGATAAAATAGGATTTTTAATACATAAATAGACATATATTTCACATAATACTTATATAGTGAGCTACGTAATCAAAATATTTATCTTAAGTGCTAATTTCATTAAGATTCTCGCATCGGGTCGGGTGTTATAGACAAATTCTGCTAACTTCACATTTTTTGAAGAATTTATCTAATATTTATTCAAAGAAGTAAACTCATTCGAAAAACAATTAAAATTTGGTGAAAAACCTAAGAACCTATGAATCGGTAAAAGATGTTACAGAAAATTCGCTTTCAAAGCGAAGATACCGTGAGAAGTCAAAACTTTCTATACAAAAAATCTTAAACGCCAATTTTTGCGTTATTTCGACATAAATTTCTTTTATTTTTTTATCGTAGGTAGCTATTAGTAATATCTATCCCCTGACACTAGTTTTATGCCGTCAGGTATCTTGGATCAGGTGCCACAGATGCATTCAGCTGAGCTGAATTTTTGGAAAAAAAAATAGTTTTCCGCGTTATTTCGACGTAAATTTTTTTTATTTTTTAATCGTAGGTAGCTATTAGTAATAGCTATCCCCTGACACTAGTTTTATCCCGTCAGGTATCTTGGATCAGGTGCCACAGATGCATTCAGCTGAGCTGAATTTTTGGGGAAAAAATCGTTTTCCGCGTTATTTCGACGTAAATTTTTTTTATTTTTTTATTATAGGTAGTTATTAGTAATAGCTATCTTCTGACCCTAGTTTTATCCCGTCAGGTATCTTGGGTCAGTTGCTACAGGTAAAGTCAAAACTGCTATAGTGAAAAAACAAAAAAATTGTTTCCCGCGTTATTTCGACGTATTTTTTTTTTATTTTTTTATCATAGGTAGCTATTAGTAATAGCTATCTTCTGACTCCAGTTTTATCCCGTCAGGTATCTTGGGTCAGGTGCTACAGGTAAAGTCAAAACTGCTATAGTGAAAAACAAAAAAATTGGTCCCTGCGTTATTTCGACGTAATTTTTTTTTATTTTTTTACCATAGGTAGCTATTAGTAATAGCTATCTTCTGACACTAGTTTTATCCCGTCAGGTATCTTGGGTCAGGTGCTACAGGTAATGTCAAAACTGCTATAGTGAAAAAACAAAAAAATTGTTTCCCGCGTTATTTCGACGTAAATTTTTTTTATTTTTTTATCATAGGTAGCTATTAGTAATAGCTATCTTTTGACACTAGTTTTATCCCGTCAGGTATCTTGGATCAGGTGCCACAGATGCATTCAGCTGAGCTGAATTTTTGGGGAAAAAATCGTTTTCCGCGTTATTTCGACGTAATTTTTTTTTATTTTTTTATCATAGGTAGCTATTAGTAATAGCTATCTTCTGACACTAGTTTCATACCGTCAGGTATCTTGAGTCAGCTGCTACAGATAAAGTCAAAACTGCTTTAGTGAAAAAACCAAAAAATTGTTTTCCTCGTTATTTCGACGTAAATTTTTTTATTTTTATATCATAGGTAGCTATTAGTAATAGCTATCCCCTGACACTAGTTTTATCCCGTCAGGTATCTTGGATCAGGTGCCACAGATGCATTCAGCTGAGCTGAATTTTTGGGGAAAAAATCGTTTTCCGCGTTATTTCGACGTAAATTTTTTTATTTTTTTATTATAGGTAGTTATTAGTAATAGCTATCTTCTGACACTAGTTTCATACCGTCAGGTATCTTGGGTCAGCTGCTACAGGTAAAGTCAAAACTGCTTTAATGAAAAAACAAAAAAATTGTTTTCCGCGTTATTTCGACGTAAATTTTTTTAATTTTTTTATCATAGTTAGCTATTAGTAAAAGCTATCTTTTGACACTAGTTTTATTCCGTCAGGTATCTTGGATCAGGTGCCACAGATGCATTCAGCCGAGCTGAATTTTTGGGAAAAAATCGTTTTCCGCGTTATTTCGACGTACATTTTTTTTATTTTTTTATCATATGTAGCTATTAGTAATAGCTATCTTCTGACCCTAGTTTTATCCCGTCAGGTATCTTGGGTCAGGTGCTACAGGTAAAGTCAAAACTGCTATAGTGAAAAAACCAAAAAATTGTTTCCCGCGTTATTTCGACGTAAAATTTTTTTATTTTTTTATCATAGGTAGCTATTAGTAATAGCTATCTTCTGACTCCAGTTTTATCCCGTCAGGTATCTTGGGTCAGGTGCTACAGGTAAAGTCAAAACTGCTATAGTGAAAAACAAAAAAATTGGTCCCTGCGTTATTTCGACGTAAATTTTTTTTATTTTTTTATCATAGGTAGCTATTAGTAATAGCTATCTTCTGACACTAGTTTTATCCCGTCAGGTATCTTGGGTCAGGTGCTACAGGTAAAGTCAAAACTGCTATAGTAAAAAAACAAAAAAATTGTTTCCCGCGTTATTTCGACGTAAATTTTTTTTATTTTTTTATCGTAGGTAGCTATTAGTAATAGCTATCTTTTGACACTAGTTTTATCCCGTCAGGTATCTTGGATCAGGTGCCACAGATGCATTCAGCTGAGCTGAATTTTTGGGGAAAAAATCGTTTTCCGCGTTATTTCGACGTAAATTTTTTTTATTTTTTTATCATAGGTAGCTATTAGTAATAGCTATCTTCTGACACTAGTTTCATCCCGTCAGGTATCTTGGGTCAGGTGCTACAGGTAAAATCAAAACTGCTATAGTGAAAACACAAAAAAAATGTTTCCCGCGTTATTTCGACGTAAATTTTTTTTATTTTTTTATCATAGGTAGCTATTAGTAATAGCTATCTTTTGACACTAGTTTTATCCCGTCAGGTATCTTGGATCAGGTGCCACAGATGCATTCAGCTGAGCTGAATTTTTGGGAAAAAATCGTTTTCCGCGTTATTTCGACGTAAATTTTTTTTTTTTTTTATCATAGGTAGCTATTAGTAATAGCTATCTTCTGACACTAGTTTCATACTGTCAGGTATCTTGGGTCAGGTGCTACAGGTAAAGTCAAAACTGCTATAGTGAAAAAACAAAAAAATTGTTTCCCGCGTTATTTCGACGTAAATTTTTTTAATTTTTTTATCATAGGTAGCTATTAGTAATAGCTATCTTCTGACCCTAGTTTTATCCCGTCAGGTATCTTGGGTCAGGTGCCACAGATGTATTCAGCTGAGACGAATTTATGGAGAATAATCATGTTTACGTATAGAAAGTATACTTATTTATAGAGAAGTCGTATATAGTCTGAAAGGAAATATAAATATCTAGGTTTCTATATACAATTCATTGGAAGTTTTACCTTAGGAAGGGGGTGAGAACAGAAAAAAAAGCCGGAATATTGCTGTTCCAAACTTGCTGGATGAATTTATTTTAATTTTCGAATACAGGCTATATTTGTTATTGTATCGTCTTTTAATCGGATGGCTATATCATAAGCATTATTTAGATGTACAATTTGATGTGAAATTTCCACTTAAAACTTATATTTAGCCGTTTGAATTGGTACCGAAATCATGTCAACGTTTGTATTAATATTTCTCGAATTATTGATCATTTTCATGGCGGTTTTCATGTTTAATGATCGTTTGGTGCCATTTTACACCATATTTGATCATTTCCGATCAGTTTGGAGCATGTTTTAGAAATTGGAATCGCCGACCTTCTTAATTTGGTCGGGTTATCAAATTCAGCTAACTTATTCTGCTAACTTCACAGCGCTCCAACTTTCCACATTATTTTGTGTCGTTGGTATATTTAAGTCATGGCATTCTAAAACCGTCCAAATCGTTGGAGGGTACCTAGGTAGCACTTTTTTAAAAGTCAGTTTTGTTCCACCAGCCGAATGATTATTACGCTTCATTGTATATTTGCCACATACGTAGTATTTTGCGAACCAGTCACCTAATTTTTGTGCATCTTTAGGTAGGACCTTGTTGCTGACGTACTGAAACCCTTCTTCAACTTCTCTGGGCTCTAAATAGGCCAGTGCTGCAAGATGCCGTATTTTGTGAGCATAATGGCTGTCGTTGACGTATTTTTCCGCTAAACCTTCTTTTTGAACGCGTCTCCATATACTTTGCGTTAAATGAAAAAAACAGCACTTATGCTTGCTGCTAGGGAAAACTCGTCGGCAAGCGTTTATGATCGACAACTCAAAATCTGATGTGATCACCGAAGGATTTAAATCGAATATGGTGTGTGTGTGGTGTGAGGGCCACTTTGCTTAAACTCAATGAAAATATGACCTTGATTTAGTGTGCATTGCAAAACAATTGTGCAGTTAATATCAGATTTTGTGCAACTCAATTGAGCGAGTTGTAAGCTGAAATGTTGGGCCCTCACCTGTAACAGAGAAACTATGCGCACTACAGAATCGGTCTTTACGGCAAACTCTAAGTCCAGACGTAACAAAAATTGTGTCGTAGAGATATTATCGCAAAACGCTTTAGTATTTTGTATATCTTCGGTCGAAATTGGCCCTCAGAAGTCTTTTTCGTACTCTTTTCCTGTCAAATATTAAGAAAACCCTTTACATTCTGGTTAAACAAATGATGTCAGTAATTGTGAAAATAATTGTGCGATTTTGTGCAAGCAAGAAAACTTCGCTACCTTTCGTAGTTTTTAAGTTATGACGTCGCAAAGATTTGGGCCCTCAATCCTCCACTTTTTCCTGTTTTTTGTTAATTACGCCGTAAGTATTAAACATATAATAAACACAAAACCGTCATTAATTGTGAAAATAATTGTGCAACAAATGTGTATAATTTGTTTTTAATAAAAGTCATTAATTAAGTAGCAATCCTTAAAAAATACTATTTCTGATGCGGGTATGAGGTAGGGTGACAAGAATTTCGTCCTTATCTACCGTCATATGAAAACCATTATTACTATATTTACTAAATTGTGATAATAAGGAGACTATTAAAAAAATAATGAAATGAAATGTAATTAATAAAAAAAAAAATTAAATTAAATTTTAAAAAAGTAAGTCAAACCAATTGAAGTAATAAATAAATCAATAATATTAAATATTTTATAATAAACCTGTTTTTTTTAAATTAATTAAATATATAAAAATATAAGATGAATTTAAATGACATAGTACATAAAACGAAATAAATTAATTAAATGACCATTTTAATTTTGAGTTTCTTTAATCGCATTTTATTTTATTTAATAATATATTTTAAATGTTTTATTAACTTATTTATTTATTTTTGCTAAAATTTCTGTTATCTTTATTTTTTTTTATTTAATTAAATTTTAATTTATTTCAAATTATAATTTTTTAAATTGTCTTTTCTTATAATCACAATTTAGTAAATATAGTAATAATAGTTTTCATATGACGGTAGAATAGGACGAAATTCTTGTCACCCTACCTCATACCCGCATCAGAAATAGTATTTTTTAAGGATTGCTACTTAATTAATGACTTTTATTAAAAACAAATTATACACATTTGTTGCACAATTATTTTCACAATTAATGACGGTTTTGTGTTTGTTATAATGTTTAATACTTACGGCGTAATTAACAAAAAACAGGAAAAAGTGGAGGATTGAGGGCCCAAATCTTTGCGACGTCATAACTTAAAAACTACGAAAGGTAGCGAAGTTTTCTTGCTTGCACAAAATCGCACAATTATTTTCACAATTACTGACATCATTTGTTTAACCAGAATGTAAAGGGTTTTCTTAATATTTGACAATAAAAGAGTACGAAAAAGACTTCTGAGGGCCAATTTCGACCGAAGATATACAAAATACTAAAGCGTTTTGCGATAATATCTCTACGACACAATTTTTGTTACGTCTGGACTTAGAGTTTGCCGTAAAGACCGATTCTGTAGTGCGCATAGTTTCTCTGTTACAGGTGGGCTCTCAATCCTCCATTGGAGGATTGAGGGCCCAACATTTCAGCTTACAACTCGCTCAATTGAGTTGCACAAAATCTGATATTAACTGCACAATTGTTTTGCAATGCACACTAAATCAAGGTCATATTTTCATTGAGTTTAAGCAAAGTGGCCCTCACACCACACACACACAATTCTCAGTTCTTTTTTAGCGTGACGCTTAAGAATTTCAAAAAATATGAAATAGCACTTTTCCGACTTACCAGAAAGTAAGCCATAAACAAGTGGAAAAGTTTTACCATGCTCATCCGAGCCAACATAGCCATGCACGGTAAACATTTGGCAAAAAAGGTCTGGACAGCATCGAAAAGTGCCATCTACAGTCCAAAATTTTGACTCATGCAACAGCCGCAAATTTTGTTTTGTCGCGAAAACGAGAACAGTAACTTCATTATCGTGATAGTGACCAATTAAAAATTGTTCATTGTTCACATTAGTATACTTTACTGGAATTTGTAGGTCTTTCAATGTTCTTGGTAATTTTGGCTCACCTTTTTTACGTTCCCTGTGGACGATAGACCTTAATGCTTCTTTACTGGGCATAAAAGGTGCTGATGTGCTAGGTACTTCCTGAATGCACTTTTGGATTATTTGTGCCGGTTGATCGAAACTATTAGATGCTTTTTTCTTCAATTCGTACCTCATCTTCCTCTCTCGTATCGCATTTACATCAGGTTCATGGCAATGCACTACACTATTTTTACTTTCTAGGAATTTCCGATCACCGACCGTCTTTACCGTCGCAGTGGCTCCACATTTTGAGGATGATTTTTTGACGCAACACCAATATGATACATCGTCTCGAGATCGATTATAGGAATAAATATATCCCTCTGACACTAACTGGTCTTTCCCTTTTCGGGATTTTACAAACTCGCACTCACTCATTATGGCAAACAAAATATAATAGTCAAATCAAGAATGAATATACAAATTTTTAATAAGGAAACATGAAAAATCGATAATGACATAAAAAAGTATAAAAAATCATAGAGTTTACAAAAAGTTTCCAACAACCACGGTAATAAGTTAGGTATAAATAAATGTTTAATAAATATAATATTTGAACAATTTGCTCTTAATTAAAACTACATGTAAAATGTCGCAGTATTGATTTGTCGCTATAACGTATGTCGCAGTTATATCTGTCGCTATACCGACTCGGACTCAAGCTACCGCATGTTATCACACGTGTTCAGAGTTTCTAAACCAGCGATTTCAAAATTCATACCCGAAGTCTTGGATGAAATTTATAATCAACTTTCGGATTACATGAAGGTAAAAAAAAACAATATGTTTGTTTATTGTTATCATCAGTGTAATCATTTGAAATAACATAAGTACACGAAATATTATTGTGTGAAGTCTTCACCGTCAAGTGTCATTGATATGGCCTGTGATAGGATATTTTCATCAGAAATTAAAGCAGGTGTGGATGCATTACGTAACGATCCCGCAGATGAGATGGTTTCCAATGTTTCAATGGAAGCAGATGTATTATTGTACATGTAGTTCTCGATCGCTAGTTCACTCAAAATATTTTGTATTCTTGTTTGTGCAATCATACTTCTCTCGAATGATAATTCTCTTAACTGCACTGCTACGTTCTTTGCAAACACATCGAATCTGTCTTCTTTTTCAGGTACATCCCTATTGACAGCTTCTTGTAATTTTTTTAGTTCTCCAATCGCACGAAATATTCCTTTCCGCTGTGACATATTTTTACTGGAGGTACTTTGACGTTGTTCCCCCTTGGTTCCGAAATAGATTCAACCTCTGAAGTGGAAGCGATAGAGATATCTTGCTCGCTACTTATAGGATTATGTTGCTCGCTGCTTGTAGATCCGCTATCCTGAAAAATAAAATTGCATTTCAGGTTCCTGCTACAGAGGATGAATGGAAGAAAATAGAAAGAGGTTTCAATACACGTTGGAACTTTCCTGGGGCTCACGGTGCTATAGATGGCAAGCATATATGTATTCAAGCACCTCCTGACTGTGGCAGTGATTATTTTAATTATAAAGGAAGCAACAGCATCGTGCTAATGGCCGTCGTAGATGATGATTACTGTTTTATATATGCTAATATTGGCGCAAACGGCCGGTGCTCAGATGGTGGTGTTTTTCAGAACTGTTCGATTTTTCGTGATCTCGAAAACAATATGTTGCCAAACAATGGATTTTTTGTTGGAGATGATGCATTTCCCCTAAAATCATATTTATTGAAACCTTACAAGCATAGTCCTTTGACCTACGAACAGAAAATTTTTAATTATAGATTGTCAAGGGCCCGAAGAATCGTCGAGAATGCTTTTGGCATCTTAGCCAGTGCTTTAGAATTTTTAGAACATTTAAGTATATCTAATCTACGAATCTCACAGTTACTGATCGCATTGTTCGTACAACATGCACTATACATAACTGGCTCAGAAAAACTTCAAGGACATACCTAACCACGAGATGTGTTGACTATGAAAATTTGGAAACTGGGGAAATTATTCCAGGATTATGGAGGGACGCCAACTTTGATTTGCAAAATGTTCAGCCAGTGGGTAGTAATCACTCGTCAAGAATGGCCCGACAATTGAGAGAAAGATATACGAATTACTTCGTAAACGAAGGTGCCGTATCATGGCAATCTAGAATGATCTATTAGTTTAAAATGTACAACTTTATTAATTAAATTAAATCTATTGTTAAATAAGTACATACCTACTAATACCTGTGTTATATTATAACACAGGTTTATAACCTAGCTTAGGCTTCAGTCTCCCACAAAACATATACCTGCAAGTATATGATAAATAATCATGGTTCGAGACTTATTATTATCCCTTTACAATAGTGCAGTAATTCTATGTAATCAATGTATGGGAAAGACAAACAAATTAATAAAGTTTTGAAACTTGTGTGGCATGACACCTTTGGGTGTGGTATTCAAAACTCATAACTCTCCCCCCCCCTCCACCTGACGCAACACCCCCCCTCGTAGTGAAATGTGTCCCTTTTATCGGTTTTTCCACCTTTCCTCGAAAACAGTTACAGATACGGAAAAAGTGTTTAAGACAAAAATAATCTTCATCAAATGGGCAACACAAAAGGTTAAATACATTTCATATAGGCTTTATGATATTCGAGGTATAGCTAGTTAAATTTTGGTAAAATAGACTAAAGCCAAAAAAAATACGTTGCCTGCTCAATTCCCTCTTAAATCACTTTATAAAATAAATGAAAGAAAGCGCAGGACTTAAATCAAGATGTCGATCTTTTGGTTCTTGCACTAGCTTTGACTCCCGCTGAACAAAATATTTACCTATTGAAAGAGAGCCAAGGTAAAGTTAAAAGCAGACTGTACAGTTCAAGTCTTTCTGATGCAGGATTGGTTCAAAGATGCAAAGATTCTATTCTCTTCCTTCACGCAATGACTGGATGTGATACAACTTCTTCATTTTTTGGAAAAGGCAAGATACAAGCTGTTCAGTTATTCAACAAAAGAAAAGATCTGCAGGACCTTATCGGCATCTTCAACAACAAAAATGCCACTCTTGAGCAAATCGATACTGCTGGCGAAAAGTTCATTTTAGCGTTATACGGCGCGAAGCTATCAGAAAATAGCCTTGATAAACACAGATTTATATTTTTCAATAAACTTGTTGGGCAAGCAAAAAGCGCAGTGCTACTATCAAAACTGCCGCCTACCTCATCTGCGGCACATCAGCATTCAAGGCGGGCCTATTTGCAAGTTCAAGCATGGCTGGGTAATATATTAAATCCAGAAGAATGGGGCTGGACAAAAACCGACGCTTTCTTAAATCCTATACCCACAAAACAATCACCCTCCCCCCAGTTACTCTCCTCGATCAACCAGTTCCCTGGGAGAGACAGGTGAAGTACTTGGGAGTCATCCTTGACTCTGCCCTTCGCTTTGGCCCTCACATCCAGTCTGTTCGCAATCGTGCCGCCTCTGCTCTCGGCCTCTTGCACCCCATGATTGGGCAACGCAGTAAAATGTCGCTTAGACTTTACTTAGCGTGCATCCGTCCTATCATGACTTACGCCAGCGTAGTCTTTGCGCACTCTGCGCCCACGCATCTCAATAAGCTTCAAGTTATTCAAAACCGGTTCCTCCGCCGGGCTACTGGTTGTCCTTGGTTCGTTCGTAACATCGACCTTCATGTCGATACCGAACTCCTTTCTGTTAGAGACTTCATGAAGGAAGCATCCAAACGCTACTTTGATAAAGGCCCTTCCCATCCCAATCCGTATGTTGTTAGTTAAGTGTACGGGCTATTTCCCGCACCCCACTACGCGGTTCCGCCGCCGTCCCAAACATATCCTTTCCGAACGTGACGACGAAATCACAGATGCAGTTAAAGCAGTCAAAGAATTTAGATTACACCTTACAGAATGCCCTTCCGGTAGTGAATACCCTTCAGGTAATAATTACCCTTCAGGTAACAACGCCCGCAAACGCCGGCGGGGGCGCGGCCAGAACCAAAATCAAAAATCAGAGACGGAGCCCCTCAGGCGTCGTCTCCTTCACGATGTTTTTCAATATCAACGCTAGGCCGTGGTCCAAGGCTCCCTTGAGCCGCCCCTAGACGCGTTGGTATATGACTTATTTTTGGGGTAGAGTCTTCCACTCCCCCGCAAGTCCGGTGAAGCTTGATTGGTCGTACCTTTTCGACACAAGCATAGGTCAATTAAAAAAAAAATACAATCACCAGCTCCGGCTTCAATACTTAAATTGATATCGTGTACTTGTAAGCAAGGCTGCGGAAAAAGACGCGGTTGCGTTAGAATTGGCCTGCGCTGCACAACAATGTGTATAGTTGCCGGGGTCGAAGAGCTTGAGCAAGCTGAAGGAACTGTTGATTAGTGTTTTTATTTTCCTATTTAGACTTTTATAATATTAAAATGGTTATCATGATTCCACCTACAGCTTTTTATTTACTTCATTCCAATAAATAATGACTATATTGTCGTTAATCTGATGAACAATTTCATTTTAGTTTTTTAACTAGCTACAGCTTGAAAACCGTCAAGCCTATCAAAATAAGATATAGAACAAATTTTGTTTACAATTTAATGAGGATCATTTTTACTTTTGACACTTTTTTTGTATCAATTATAGTTTTTGAGAAAATATGATAAAACCGATAAAAGGGACACATTACCCTGCGAGGGGGGGTGTTGCGTCAGGTGGAGGGGGGGGGAGAGTTGTGAGTTTTGAACACCACACCCCAAGGGATCGTGCCACACAAGTTTGAAAACTTTATTAATTTGTTTGTCTGAAAAACACATAATTACCACACTACAACCGAAGAAAATAATTTACTCAGACTTCTTTGAAATTCACATGACTTTTTCATGGGTGCCTAAGTATCATGTTAAAAAAAAAAAAAAATCCTGAAGTCTCTGGTTTCTTGAAAACTTACCCTCACGAGCGTGGGGCTTAGGAGATAGCTCGAGATGTGAGTTTTGTCTAGTTAGGAGATATGGTTTGATATTAAATGAAAATTAAATTAATTAAACAGTCTTTATAATCATCAGTCTTTTATTAACTGTATTTATAATAAGTATTTAAACATTTGGTATAACGTCTTTGACAAAACAATCAACAGTCTTATTAGAAAAATAAAATATTTCTTTCTTACTTAGATTATTTATCTTTTTTTGGTATTAAACTTTAAAAATTAACACAAACATTATCTTAAAGTACTTAAACCTACTTTGGAATCACATGAGATCTTATTATTTAGTAAGAGAGCAATTGAGCATGTCTTAGTCTTACATATTTAACATAAAAAAAGATTGAACTATGGCTTGTGAAAAGCCATGAAACAATTTTTGTCACGAGATAGACAGAGGTATACATCGCATTTCTCGCATTTTATTTTAGACCGACTACCACAATCCATACGACAGGTCCTCGGTGCCTTAATATCATCGAAGACAGGCAGGTGATCGTAACCGTCATGTCTTTTAGCTGTTGAAGGCATGCTTACAGGTTTGTAGATTTTTAAGGGCTGACTACGTTGGCATTGCTGTGGTTCAGGCTCATTTTCTCTGCGCTCTGTTTCTGGAAGACATTTCAAGCATTCTGCTACATCCAAACGAAAGTCTAGTAAGGCCAGCGTGTCCTTTCGGCGGTAACCATTAGCTGTGCAGTCATTTTTATAAAGCCTCCAAGCGTTTACACAAGCGAGATCTATAAAATGTACTAGAACTTTAAGAGTCCATTTTCTGGTTTTGATGAACGTCCTGTAATATTCTATTTGTTGATCTAGGACATCCACACCCCCCATCTTCTGATTGTATTGTTCGATAACTGCTGGAGCCGAAATGTTCACATAGGTTTTAGTATTCTTGTCCCAACGTTTCACATGTGTAGCTTCTCCAATTCCCGTGCAGTTAGATGCCATTAAAACGGATTTATTATCTTTCCATTTGACGATCGCAATGTCATTGCAGACGAACTGCTGCGATTCACCACGAGCCATCTGGATATCCTTTTTGAAATCGATTGTGGAACGATCAGGAATCCGGTTCACCATTATTGTGACAGTGCTGTGAAGGTTTCGCTTCAGCATTTCTTCAGCCAAAGGAACAGTCGTAAAATATCTGTCATGGTACACACAACTGCCAGGTGGTATACTCTGAGAAAGATGGAGGATGACAGACGGGCCCAACCCAAGAGTTGTGTCGCAGAACATAGTTTTAGCACCTTGATAGATGGCAAAATCCAGCATTAGGCCCTCACTGGTTGTTAAAACAAAGTTTTTCAGCCCTACTGGCCTTGGTTTGTTTTTGACTACTTGGCGTAGTTGGCATCGACCAGTAAAGGGTATCATTTGTTCATCTATCGAGTAGTATCCGGGTGCTCTCTCCAGTCTGTTACACGTTTCTTTGACCTTATTCACCATGGGTTGCACCTTCCACAAAGCATTGTTTTTTTCTGCTTCTGCTGGCGTGTCGCAGTCGACAACGTGAAGTGCATTGCGAAGAGTTAAAAACCTGTCTCTGGTCATGGTGTCGCTGACCAATGCCAGTTTCATTCCAGTTTTCCAGTACATAGGTAGTCTTGGATAGGGAATACAGCCCATGATTAGATGAACAGCAAAGAGTTTCGCTATTTCCAGTCTGGTAGTCTTGAGTTCAATGCCGGTTTTGCGCAAGTGGTATAGATTCGTGCACCTAGCAACTTCTTCCAGAAATGAATCATCAAAATAGTCACGGAAGTAATCAATTGGAGTGCGAACTTGATTTATTGGAAGCGGAGAGTAATCATGAGCTTTATCTGTATAGTCAGTTTCTACCCACACTCTCTCACCTGTCCCTCTTCTTCCACTAGCCTGTCTTCTTTCTCTAGCCTGTCCTCTTCCTCTAGCCTGTCCTCTTCCCGTAACCCGCCCTCTTCCTCTTGCTCTTGACGTTTCTCTGCCTGATCTGCCTCTAGTGGATCCCCTGCTTCTGGATGTTGTTGGGATAGGTGGTGGTGGTGCCTCAGCCACTTCGGAAGATTCATCGCCAGAACTAGGTTCAGATCCACTCTCTTCCAGGTGATCTAAGACTCTCGCAACAATATCTTCCTCATCATCAGCAAATTCCTCAATTTCCGAGTCATTCCCATCTGCTAATATTTGTGCAACTTGGTCATCCTCGAGGGGTTTTCCTAAAAATAAAGAAAAAACCCTTATTAAACGATTATACGTACAAGAAAATCATGTTTAGGTACAAACAATTTATGAATATCTATTAAGTAGGTATCACCTAACCTACACGATCGTGCGTCCTTGATTTTGAAACACAATATACGCAAAAGTAACCATGCTAGGTTTAAATTACATACATAATGGTATAAAACAATACTTAAAGTAAGTAAATCAAAGTTATTCTTTGATTTATGCCTAATTTGTTATCTAAATTAGTGACAGTTTAAAGAAATGCCACCGAAAAAACGGTTCATAACGTGTGAAATCTGTGGAGATCGGGCTATCCGTAAAAATTTGGAGAAAAGGAAGTTTATGGCTAAATTTCCTTTAGATGAGGCACGGTAAGCATTGTATTCTATATATTTGGGAATATGTGAATACCTAAATCACTCTCCTAGTGAATACGACATGAAGGAAAAAAAAAATTACGCGCCCATATGGAGTAGTATAATCAAAACGTACTATGGGTACCGGCTATGATACAATTTTGTAACTCACACACACATTCACACTTTTCTTTCAAATTGTCGTTCACGGCATGTGACATGGACAACATCACTGTCATAAAATATCAGAAATAAAATAAATAACACGAAATGGTCAATTGTGCGGTGAAATTGTGCCGAAACCATGCCGCAAGCAAAACTACAAAGCTTGCTGGTATCACATTTTTCTGGTGAGTAGAAAACCGCTTGGTTTTTACAATTTTCGTGGTCAAGTTTTTAGCAGAAAATTGTGTTGTTGATTTTTAGTGATGTGAAGTAGTCGATAAAAAATAATATAGAATCGAGGTGAGGGGGGCAAAGTGCGCCATACTTTTTGCATAGTTGACTTTAGTGCAATATAACTTGTGTTACTTAAGTTCACGAATGACACTTGTCGTACCAAAAGGATCTGTGATGTTTTACAACTACAACCAATTTCGTGCCATTGGAATCTGAACCTTAAAACAATGAATTTTAGCACAAAATTATAAAACATGAACCCTAGGCGCACTTTACCGACAAATCGGGGAAGTGCGCCTGGTATTAACAAGACGCAATAATAAAGCATTAGAATAAAAACAGACATATATTATTATAAGAAAACAAGCAACGAAACGCATAACACTTTCTTTTTTTTTATAGCCACGTTCTAGAAGAATCTATGGATTTTAAACCAAATTTCGGCTAAGTGCGCCATACTATCTTAAATCAGGGGATATAAACCTTTTTTCTTAATATTGATAATCGAGTGTCAAGTAGTTCATAGTTAACTACGGAACCTTAAAAAGGATTTAAAATCAGTTAAATATTAAGTATAATAAGTATTTATTATAAATTCTTAACAATAAGTACTAGGTGACGAAAACAAAAAAAACATCTTCTAAAAATTTGTTGTAAAAAATAATCAAAAATATTTACCAAGCAAGGCTTGTTACCCAGACAACAACTTAACAAGAGTGAAAGAGATCGAGTGAAATTAGTACATATTAACAAACAGTAGGCGAATACCTAATGAACTTACGTTATGTTTTGGAAATGGCACTTGAGTTTTGGTACGTAACAAATTTCAGTCTGATTACCTAATTAAATACTATTAAAATATTTGTAAGTATTAAAAATAAGTAACAGCATTTGCTGTAGCGCGATATATTGCAATAACTTACTGCTAGGATCACTTGAATGCTTAAACATTAACTTTTGATAAATTCTTTGGAGAAGTATTACTTAAGTAAGAACGTAATCAGTCTTCGTTGACTTTAGTCTCAAAGTTTCAATGGTCTTATTATTTAAAAAGTAATTAATATCTAAGAAATGGCACTTCAGCTTTGGTACATTATAAAAAATGAGTGTAACTTAATAAATGAGAATCTTAATATCTAAACTAAATAAAGCATATAAAAATACTGTTTGTAGAAACAGCTAACTAAAAACGATTCGTTACTGTATGTTAAAGCCACCAAAATCAACGCTGAAAGAAATTTGGCCCCGACGTGAAATTGTAGGCTTTGGCAAAATTGAAATAATGTCTTCAACATGCAGCACTTCACATATATCGTCAACATTAGGGTATACAAAATGAAGTAATCTCTGTTTAGTTTGTACCTTTCTTAAGAATTTTACGGTAGGAATGTCGTTATAAATGTTGACAATCTGCCCCACGTAGTGCTTCAGGCTTTTTTTTTCCGCAAATTTAACCAGTACCCAGTCCTGTTTTGTAAATTTGTGTGATTTTTCTTCATATTACTGGATGTCGCTAAATCCGAATGACATATTTTCTATTTCTTCTTCTGATCCATTTTCTTTTAAGCAATTGTCAATATACGTTTTTAAGTCACCAATTTCTGAATCATCTGAATCATGAAGACTAAATTCACTATCGGTTGACAAGTCATCTTCTATTTGTTTGTTCTGTTTCTTCTTTCTTGGTTTTGTTTGTTTGAATTCGGATTTAATTTTTCTAATTGTTTCATTTTTTTTTAAAGTGTTTGAAGTATCTCTCGGTTGAACAGGCTTTTTTTTTACATCTTTTTTTAAAGTTTTTAAAGTAATTTCTCTCGGTTGAACAGGTTTTTGCCCTAAAAATATATCTTCACGAGATACTTTTTCATTTGGTTCTAAATATGTATCTTGCAAAACAGTTACGGTTTTTCTCGTTGTCGGTTTTTGTGAGTTTTGTTGGATGGTCAAACCGGACGTGCTTGCAATTGCAATGTCATTTGTGTTAGGGTCAACTAAATTCGTTATTGTACTTTCCGTAGGCTCTTTGCGTTTGCTATTTATGTTATCTTTCTTGCCTTTTTCTTTATTTTGCTTTTTAGTTTGTTCGTTTATTTTATGTTTTTTCTTGATTTCTCTTATTTTTCGTTTTTCTTCCATTTCTTTTTCTTTATTAAGTTTGTCATCTTCCTTTTTCTTCAGTCTTGCTATAACATCCTCATGAGTTAATACTTCAGCGCTTCCAGAAAGCTTTACTTGTTTTTTTTTTGAGACCAGGAGTCGGAACTTGTTTTATAGTTTCCAGTAATAAATCTTCAAACGATATTTTTTCTGTGGTTTTTGAGTTTATGTTGCATGTTGAAGTTTTAATTGTGTTTAAGTTCAATGAAAAGTTGATTTTCTTCAGGCACAATTTAGTCAATGTCATCGGTGAGTACTGAGGAGGTGCTTGTTTATTAGCCAGCATCTTTTTCCATCTTTTTACAGCGTCTGGGTCTAATTTATGTTCGGGAACTGCATCCCTGTTAAATGGGTAAATACCGCTTTTTGCGAATCCATTTTTTATAATGTCGGGGTTAAGGGCTTCCCACACTTTTCCAACTATCCTCGAAAACTCGTCTTTGGGCAATTTTTGCCCGTTGTGGGTTCTTTGCCACTTGACCATTTCCTGGTCCCAGGCATCTTTAAAAGGCTTGAAAACCGCCAAGTCCAGCGGTTGCAGAATATGGCTTGTGTGGGGAGGTAATTTTAAGATCGTTATGTTGTGCTGTAAGGCTTTTTCGATTACATCTACTTGTACATGAGTACTGTGGCCATCATAGATGAGAAGTGTTGGCTGAGTCGTATCGCCAATCATTGGAATGAAACTTTTATCAATATACTTCGAAAAGACTTGCGATTCTATCCAGCCATTTGATGTGGCTGTGTACAACGTTCCAGGGTACGCTGAATCAGAGGTCCAATTACTCCATACGTGCTTCCCTTTAAAATTATGAATGGAGCTCCTTTCTCCCCAGCAGCGTTGCTCGCCATCAAAACTGTCGTATTTGACTTTCCGGAGGATGATGTAGTCCGTGTCGATGGAAATCCCCTAAGACCTATGACTTTAGTTTTTTGTGGATCACTGCAGTAACTTGTCTCATCTAAATTGTATATTCTTTCAGGCTTGCCATGAAGCCCTAACTCGTCAATCACTCTTTCTAGCATATCATAGAATTCTTGGATAATAAATGGGTCTGCGGTTTTCTTACGAGCAACCTCTACAGCCTGCGGTTTTTTAATTGACAGCTCATAACGCTTTTTAAAGCTTAAAAACCAATCTTTGCCGGGAGTATCATCATTGAAAGGTGTTTTTAGATCGTTCTGTTTGACATAATCCTTAACAACCTCTAGAAATTCTGTACGAGTCAGGCCGAAGCCATTCCTTTCCATTATATGCAAACATTTTGCCATCTTTTTTTCTGTCTCATGTTTAAATACTGGTGGTCTGCCTAGACTTGATGACTTTTGGCCCCTTCGACCTGTGACGTGGTCCATAATAGTCTTTCTTCGGATAGCAAAGGTTTTCGCAGCTACATACCCAGACATCCTACCTGATTGAACAGCTTCGACTGCTTCATTCAAAGCTGCTTTGGACCATGAAGGACCTTCAGTTTTTCTTACATAGCGCCCCATCTTAAACAAAAATCATAAACAGGTAAATAATATTTAATAACTGTGACTTTTACTGGTCTATTGTATTTGTGTGTTATGTGCATGTATTTAGGGTAGCTTTATTACACGACTACTATACACCGTGAAATTTTAATGGTTAGTTTCCCGCGGCAGGCTAATTTGCCTTCAGTAGTACTTCAACTTTTCCCAAGGAACATAGGTCGAAATATGAAAAAAAAATGGGATCCCCATAGTAAAACAATCAGCCGATCGGATATTTTGTATGGGGAGTTCCAAAAATTTATTTGTTTTTCGACCTATGTTCCTTGGGGAAAGTTGAAGTACTACTGAAGAAAAATTAGCCTGCCGCGGGACAACAACCATTAAAATTTCACGTTGTATTTTGGTGGTTAAGGTCTGACACTCGGCGGATGACATTAGGATTTGAAGTAATTTCAACAATAGCACACACTTCTTATCGGATCAATAATTGGAAAATTACAGTGGATTATAGAAACAAAAATACATAAAAGGGCCAGTCATGTACAAAAAATACAATAATGTAACCCAAGGGGTAAAAAATTTTTGTGGCGAACTACTGGACCGATTAAAAAAAACACCATTAGAATGCTACACTATCCTTGACTAGCATAGGCTACTTATATCTTATTTAAAAATAAAATAGAGATCCCTACGAAAAATACAATAATGTAAACCCAAGGTGAAAAAAATAGCCATAAAATGTCTGTCATCGCATGTGCTGCGGAAAATATATTAGGCGTGAATCAGTGGGTGAGTTGGCGGGTAAGTTGGCGTTGCAGGTGAGTTGGCGTGGCGGGTATATTGGCGGGTGGGCTGGCGTGGCGGGTGAGTTGGCGTGGCGGGTAAATTTTGGTGGATAAGTTGATGGGTAAGTTGACGGGTGGTGAGTAATGTCTACCCTTGCGAAACCGGGCGTGACGGGTCACTTGTCACTAATAAACGTGTATAATTTGAAATTCAGTTGCAAGATTAGACCCAACCATACAAACAAGTTAAATAAAAGCTTATAAAAAAGACACGTTTTAAAAGGTTGGTAACCTCTGGATTGCGGCGAAGTGCGCCATATCAAAAGTCAGTATGGCGCGCTTTCCCGACTATGCGAATTTGAGGTTACAATATTTAACTTGCAATAAATATATAAATTTTACTAGATAGGAGTTATATAAAGTCAGAATCTTAAAGCAAAATATTTAAATTGTGCACTTACCTCACTCGTATGTTGGTAAACACTCAATTTCTTGAGATTTAGGACGATGATCACCACATGGTCATCTCTCCTAAACACTTTGAATGACAGTGAAAATAAAATAGCGCGTGTCTCAAACTCACATGACTAGAGCCATCTGTGACTATCACCAAGAACTATAATTTAGTTTGTAGCATCGATGTAAGGTATCACTACTAGTATCCAGTCGGTAGTTTTCGAGATATTTGTGGTAGGCGCACTTGCTCAGTAGGCGCACTTTGCCACCTACCTTCACTTACTTTTTTATTTCATTTATTTATCGCAGTTTTCCAAAAGATCCGGCGCAAAAACGTAAATGGGTGCCAACATGCGGGAGAGACCAAAATTAGATTCCAACCAAATATAGCAGAATCTGCTCAGCTCATTTTAATAACAGTAATTACATATACATTTTCAAAATAATATTATGAAGGTTAAATTTGCAACACAGCTCGTTTCGATACAAAATAGGCATGATTACTACTCCATCTGGGCGCGTAAAATGTTTTCTTCCTTCATGGAATACGATATCGTATTTAATATTTAAAATTGTATTGTATACTAGACTAGTGATGTATTGTAACTTCAACTGTAACTATCGATAATTTGAGATAATTATGTATTATTCTTAAAAAATAAAAGTAACTGCATTTTTGTAATAATTAAGTTCATAAATTTTTAATTAGTTTAAAATTAAAATATTAACAGTTGCAGAGAATGGGTTAAAGCTGTGGGCAAAGAAGACTTGATTTATGTCCCAATTGAAAAACTGCATACATTAAAATATGTGTGTGAAAGCCATTTCGTTAACTTTGAATTTCCTTACCATATTCATTCAAACAACAAACAAAATGAGGAAGTTCTTCTATCCCACAAAATAAAACAGTTATCCGACTCAGGTAAATAAGTACAAATTATTAGTATTGATACGGTTTTATTGTAATTCAGCTCAGTGTTTTACTTTAATTTATTCTAATTATATAAAAATATTTTATTGTTATTTACAGAACCGTCTACTTCAGGGCTGTCGCAATCAGTCGACCATGATCACAGCAAACAAAATGAGGAAGTTCTTCTATCCCATAAAATAAAAAAGTTATCTGACCCAGGTAAATAAGTACAAATTATTAGTACTTATTGATACGATTTTATTCCAAGACAGCTGAGTATTTTACTTTTATTTATTCTAATTATATAAAATATTTTATTGTTATTTACAGAACCGTCTACTTCAGGGCGGTCGCAATCAGTTGACCATGATTAAAGTAAAA
This sequence comes from Teleiodes luculella, assembly GCA_948473455.1. Taxonomy (NCBI): domain Eukaryota; kingdom Metazoa; phylum Arthropoda; class Insecta; order Lepidoptera; family Gelechiidae; genus Teleiodes; species Teleiodes luculella. Next base: position 5,075,176 of record OX419603.1, read on the forward strand.
AAAATGAGGAAGTTCTTCAATCTCGTAAAAGAATAAAGTTATCTGACTCAGGTAAATAAGTACAAATTATTAGTACTTATTGATACGATTTTATTCCAAGACAGCTCAGTATTTTACTTTTATTTATTCTAATTATATAAAATATTTTATTGTTATTTACAGAACCGTCTACTTCAGGGGGCGGTCGCAATCAGTTGACCATGATTACAGTAAAAAAAATGAGGAAGTTCTTCAATCTCGTAAAAGAATAAAGTAATCTAACTCAGGTAAATAAGTACAAATGATTAGTACTTATTGATACGATTTTATTCCAAGACAGCTCAGTATTTTACTTTTATTCATTATAATGATATAAAAATATTGAATTCTTATTTATAGAACCGTCTACTTCGGGGCAACCGCAATTACTTGAACATGATTACTGCAAAACAAATGAGGAAGTTCTTCCATCTTCTAAAAGAAAAAAGTTATCTCAGTCAGGTAAATAACTACAAATTATTAGTACTCGTATCGATACGTATTCCAAGTCAACTCAGTATTTTTCGTATTTTCCTATTTGTTAGAATTTTGTAAGTGAACCCACTATCGGTACCTGCTATCGGGACTGTAAATAGATAAAACAATAACTCCGAAGAAAGTCCGGGGGCGAAACCCATAATAATCCGATGACTGGCAGTGGCAAAGAAGGCACAGCTTAAAATTGACGTCGATTCTTGAACTGAAATATTTATTTTTGTTACAGATTTGGAAGTTACACCTAGAAAAAAAAAGGTTGATCAAAAAAATACATTTGTATAAACGCAAAATACTTTTTTTGCGAGAAGGAAATATATTGCCGCGTATCAAGTCATTAGCAATAAAAACACTCATTAAGGCATACATACGCAACCATGACAGAAAACCTCAAGGAAAACGATGGACTTCTGTAGAAAAAGCCTTGGCAATTGCAATATATAAGAAATCTCCTCGCACGTATCGCCATTTACAACATTTAATGGCATTACCAAGTATAAGAACGCAAAGTCTACTTCAAAGCATTGATTTAGAGCCAGGCATAAGCAAAACTATCATAATTCATTTGAAAAAAAAGGCTGAGAAATTAAATGAAAAAGATCGACTGTGTGCTTTGCTGTTCGATGCGATCGCATTGAAGAAGCGTCTTATCTTCAATCCCAGAACCGACAAAGTAGAGGGCTTTGTAGACTTTGGCGAAAATCAGGAAAGATCTTAAGAAGTAGCCAATCACGCTTTAGTATTTATTTATGCTTCAAGGCCTCCACAAAAAGCTAAAGCAACCTCTAGCATACTACTTTGTTAAACGAACTATCTCATCGCAATGCCTCGCTGTTATCATCAAAGATGTTATTAAAGCTGTTTCTGATATTGGTTACACTGTGATTACTATAGTATGTGACCAAGGACCCACAAATGTTGGCAGTTTAAATTTACTCAAAGAGTGGTGTGGCATCTCACCTACATCTAATTACTTTTTATTAGATGATGTAAAAGTCTTTATAATGTTTGACATTCCGCATTTATTCAAATCGCTCCGAAACAATTTTCATAGTGGAGGAGTGATAGTGATGGACGGGAAAAAAGGAAAATGGTCTCACTTACTAGATGTTGCAGAAAAAAATAAAAGTACACTTCAAAAAACTAACAGCCCTACACGTGAATCCCACATTCCAAAAATGAAAGTAAGTAAAGCTGGCTGCTCAAGTGCTAAGTAATACCGTTGCTGCTATCCTAAAACTTATGGCCGAGAATTATGGCAGTGATGTCAGAGCACAAGAAATATTAGAAACAGCACAAATTGTAGAAGATCTGGATCGGCTTTTCGATTGTACTGCGTCCAGAAAGGATATAATCAAGCACAGGAGAGAAAATGTAAGAAAACTAACCACGTTCAATTGTGGCAACAATATAAAAAAAAATTAATACTATGTATTTTCAGAAAGCTGATAGCTGGTAGCTGCAGTGTGGTGACCTCGTTTGGCCAGAAATCGTCCACGCGAGCAACGAACGTGGCTGCTGCTCGAACGAGGGGCAATATTTCTGTTTCCTGGTCTCTCATTTTTTCGATCGTAGGTAGATCTTTGAAAGGGTTTATAGTTCCGGGAAAAGAAGACTCGCGAAGGTCCACCTACATCCTTTACCAAACTAGCGAGTTTTTTCTCGTCAAAGAGGTGCGTTGTCGATGGTGGAATCTCATTAACTCTCTCCCGGAGGACTTCGCTTTTAGGCTTATATATCTTTCTTCTCATCTCAATTGCCTCCGCTCGGCGAGCACACACATATTGCAGAAGGTCACGTGACACATTTGCGTAAGTGGAATCGTTAAGTACTTTTTCAATGCGTTCTCCCGCCTCCGGAAAATCCTTAATGACTTCCTGGAGCTCTTCGACAAGAGTTTGGCCCTGTTTAAGAATGGCATGAGATATTGTGCCTAGCACACCATCTTGTGTCTCTAACGATTTAACTGGCTGTATGCCTAAACACAAGAGCTCTGGGTTTGCCTTGAGGGCGGAGAATACGGGGGAAGCCTGCAGTGTTTTCTCAACATCTTTATATCGGATTCTGTTCCATCCTTCCTTGCCTAATTTCTGGCAATTTATACCCTTAAGTTTTATATTTTTAGTGGGTTCCGGAATTCTAGGTTCGGCTTCAGTTACTTTTGGGCAATACTCTAAGGTACGGCTCTCTGGTTCTGCTAATACCGACTCAGAGCCTGAGGAAAGTTCAGATGGATAAGCATTCTCGTCATTTTCTTCAGAATAATGCGATTCATTCTCTTCTACGTCCAGGTCTTCGTCCTCACTATATATTGTCATCGGACGCGCTTTGCGATATGGGCGAATCTTCTTTATCTCGTTCATCACCGTACTGAACATGTTGTTCATGCGATCCTCTAGCTCTTCGATCTTTGACTTCTTAGTAGGACCACTAGAAACTGAGGAATGCCTTCTTTTCCTTCCTCCACATTCCGACTCAGATTCGAGGATTCTTCCTGCCTCCCTTTGAGAAACGATCTGGGGCACTAAATGTTTTGTTGCAGCCTTGAAAATCTCTGATGCGGCCGCAGAGCCTCGTATTTTATTTGTGATTGCAGGAGGGCTTAAAATTAAAGCCCTTGTAAAGGCCCAATCCAGCAGTCTAAGTTTTATATTCTTTAAACTCTTTTCCGACAAGTGTGAGATCTCCGGGTCGAAAGCTCTTGCCAATTTCACAGTTGGTAAACAAAATCTAAGCTTGTTTAGGATTTGAGGGTCAACAGTCTTCCCGAAAACCTCTTCTTTTGACAGCCTTAGAACTATCCAGTCGATCCAGCCATCATCGGGTAGATTTTCCTGAGCTAGAATCTTCACCCTTTCAAGGATCTCGTTCTCTTCTGGGGACTCGTCTACTTCTTCTAGTAGTTCTCCCAGGGAAATAAAATTATTCTCCTTCGCCATCTGAAGCAATAATAAGGATTCGTCAGCTTTCATCCAAGAAGGTACAGAGAACTTAAACTTAAAAAACAACCAATGAGCCAAAAGTATTGGTCAACTGTAATTGTCGTGCCGGTCGGCAGCGACTAAAGAGCCGGCCGACTGCGAATGCTGAGCCAAGCGGCTGTGGCTGAAGAGCCGGCCAGCTGCGGTTGATGAGCCTGTCGGCTGCGGCTGATGAGCCGGTAGGCTACGACTGAAGAGCCAGTCGGCTGCGGCTGATGAGCCTGTCGGCTGCGGCTGATGAGCCTGTCGGCTGCGGCTGATGAGCCTGTCGGCTGCGGCTGATGAGCCGGTCAGCTGCGGCTGATGGGCCGGTCGGCTGCGGCTGATGAGCCGGTCGGCTGCGGCTGATGAGCCGTTCGGCTGCGGCTGATGAGCCGTTCGGCTGCGGCTGATGAGCCGTTCGGCTGCGGCTCGCGAGCCTGTCAGCTGCGGCTGGTAAACCGTTTTGCTGCGGCTGATGAGCCGAACAGCTGCGATTGATTCGCCAATAAACTGCGGTTGAAGTCGCGAGACTGTGAAAAAACTGACAGCCACGGCTTATGTGCTGGAATAATACAGTTGCCCAGTCGAAAGAATAATCCATGATGAATATCAAATTCCTAGGAGTAATGATCTGAAACACTTACAACAACTCGCCACAGAATATTCCACCACATCGCCGTGTGGAATAAACAAACTCTCACAGATATATCATAATAAATAAAATAATACTCACTGTATCCAGCGTACTGCATTCCCTGATAGAAACTAGACATGGGCTAAGTCGTTATTTTGCGATCACCGTGACTGTCGTTCCAGTTCCAAAAAAATCACTGTGAAAAATCACCGTGACTTTGTCACGTCGTTACTTGTCGGTTACATGGAACGACATTGGGCTTGGAACTTAGATAACTAGGTGGAACGGTTGGAACTTGGAATCATAACGATAGTCGATTATAGTTGAGCGCGGGCGAGAGTGACTGACTGAACAGTTGACAAGTTCCGTAATTACTAAATATTTGTTACATTATCCTCTATGTATCGAAAAAAATAATAATCAAATAAGACATTTTTTTATAGTTTCCGTGTCTTCTATACTTGTTGCTCTGTCGTCGTCGCGCGCTTGCAATAATCGCCATATTGGTTATATCGCCGAATCTACCTACCGATGATTGGTCGCCGCCGCGGACCGGGCGGGAGCGCGGCCGCTTGGCGCCAACCGTGACAAATAACGCGCGGCGCGGTCGCGCTCGGAACGACTTGGAAGCCGCGAAGTAACAACGTTATTTTGGAACGTTGTTATTTTCTAAAAAGTCACAGTGACTTTTGCAGGCACCTGATCACTGTGACTTTTTCACTGTGACGTTATTTATCACCCAAGTCTAATAGAAACACAATAAAACCACAGAGAATATACAATTTACGAACGTTTCGCAACGTTTTCGAAATTAGGTAAAAACCACGCACACTGATCGGTAAATGATAGCGTACTGAAAGGCGCGCGACTGCGTCGCGCGTGCCTGCCGCCGCCCGCTGCGCGGGGGACGAGGCGCCCTCTCTCCCCGCGCGCCATTTACTCTCGCAGGTATACTAAGTAGGTAGGTATCTAGCTTTTGCACTTGGTAGGTATTGATAGGTAATCTCCGAAAGGTCAAGCCGAAGGCACAGAGCTAAAATAACATTATTAATGGAGCCTCAAATTCCACCCCGTACATTTCATCGATATCGATAAAAAACAATTTGGCAGCACTCTTTGATCCGTTATGTTGGTACTCCCGTTTTTTGACGTACCGTGTTCGCTTGATTGTTCTATTGGTATTGAAGTGCCATGTAAATGAACGTCATTTACATTCTCTTTGGTATAAAACATAAAATATACCTGTTTTTCATTATTTCTATTAATGTTTTATTAATAAATGTGTCCTCATAAACAATAAATGTTTTTTTATTATATTGTCAACATATTGTTTCGGTCTATGAAACATGTAGAAAGAAATAATGTTCTGGGTATGTATATAATAAAAAACTACATGAAAGATTACATTACACCAGCACCAACCACGACAATTCGAACGTTAGAAACACAAAAATATGTATTTAACGCCTTACTAACTGTTTAAGAGTCGAAGTTACATCGAGTCAGTCTTTGAACTCGACTTTCGTTAAAAACTGGAGTTTGATTTGTTACTGTAGTTCTTTTGGAAAGTCGTGTATCAAGTTAAGACTTGCGCTCGTCTGTACTCTGGAAAATTACAGTAAAATAATAAGTTTCCAATATGATATTGTCATACTGACTTGAAATCTAACATTTTACTCTCTGTGCATTTTACTTACTGTTGCAACTGAGTGTAATTATTTGGCACGCTCGTTGTTTAATGGTTTATTAACCTAAAATGTATCGTTAGATTAGTGTATATTCTATTTGGCGGATTTTGGTCGGCAAATTTATGTAGTCAATTTTTTTATTCAGAGGTGTGTTTATTAAATCAAAAGGTTTTAAATTGTTACTTTTAGTTGCATAAATCATTATTATTTTAATAATGAGAGCGAATTCATATCAGAATTTTGTATATTTAAGTGGGACCTAATCTCAGAGTAGGTACTTTGATGTAAACTTAATGATACCTATAGGAGAAATAAAAAAAAATCACATTAATGACTATTTATTTCAGAAGTATCTTCAGAATCAGAATCAGTTACATTTATATTAAACCTTTCAGTTACATCATCGATAAGATGATCGAGTTGCATCATTTTATCTTCTTCTTTTATGACATGATCGATACAACTCGACCATTGCTACGGTGTTACTAAACTCAATCCATTATTAAATAGTTTTGTGACTTCAGCTAGTATAAAACTTTTATTATTTCGTGCGACGTGCCCCTTTACCTGTACCCAAACGAGTTCGATTGGATTAAGTTCACAATGGTAAGGGGGTAGTCTTAGAATAGTAACACCACATGCAGCAGCAAGCTCTTCAATTACTTTTTTTTTGTAGCTAGGTTTTATTTTATCTACGAATTCTGCCTTTATCATGGTTTAGTCGTACGCGATGCTTTATGAAGTCAGCCATTCTTGAATTTGCGCCTTACGCCACGCCGTAGTGGGGGTCTTTTCTAAATTACGGGAGTGGTGAGGGGCGTTATCTAGAACAAGGATGGAATCTTTCTTAAACTTGGGCAAAATCCCCTTAAACCACTCCGCAAAATGTTCAGCATTCATTTCTTTGTGGTAATCACTTGAGTCTGTTTTTGATTCAAACATTAATTGTAATAGACCCCCATCTGCAAATCCTTACTCGCTTCCAATGTGGCTAATAATAACTGTAAAAGACGTCGCCCTTTTCCTACAGGTGAATTTAGCCCCGTTGATAGACCTTCAAGGAAGGCTTGGCGTGGTGTTTCGATTTTTGTGTCGGTCCAACATTTTTGTGGAGTATGGACCTGCGAAGTAATACAAAATTATTAATTATTGCTTAAAAGAATAAGAAGAAATGAATAAAAACATTTATTCTCAGCTCATAAAACAAGAGAAATAATAGAGTACCGTGTACTAGAACTCTAATTATTTTTTTCCTATTTTTTGTTGAATCTTCTTACTTTAAATATGATACTTGATACATGTATCGTAATTGTACAATTTGATACTAAATGTGTTAAGATTATAATATTTCTAATGTAATGTAATGTAAACCTATGTAAATTTTTTAGCGGCTCAACAATGTCGACGCGTTACCGGGCATTCCATTCCACTTGATAGTGATGATGAGGAGCTAACAGATGAAGATGATTATTATTTACCACCCCGGCCCGGCCGTCCCACGGTTATTGAAGAAACAGACTGATGATTCAGAGTATGATAGTCATGATGAAGAAATTTCTTCTGTCATTCGCGAGACGGTATATCTCGATGAAAACTTATTAGCAGATGATAAAACTACGAATGACACTAATAAACCGGAAGCGTCAACATCGACGGATATAACCAGAGAAAACAGTAGAAAAATGAAAAAGACAGAAAAAGAAAAAGAAGACAAAAAGAAAAAAAACCTTTGATTTGGACTCACAGCCCTGACATATAACAGCGACAACCTTACATTTTTGAGTTGTACTGATCTTCCTCATGAAATCACAAGCCTGGTTACACCAGTAGAGATGTTCAAGTTTCTGTTTCCAACTCGTACTTTACATATGATACATGAAAAGACCAATCTATATGCTGAGCAGGTGCAGCCGCATTAAGCGAATTCTATAACTTGCGATGACGTGAAAAAAATTATAGGTAATGTTTTATACCATATCGATTTTAAAATTGCCATCCACGCGTCACTACTGGTACGAAGGAACGTATGTGGAAAAAATTGCGTCTCTCATGACTTGTAATAAGTTCGAGGAAATTAAACGATTTCTTCATTTCGCCGATAACACAAAATAAAAAGAAAAAAGTGACCCAAACTGTGACAGATTACAAAAAATAAGACCACTGCTGAACATTCATAAGAACAACTGTTAAAAGTTCCCAAGGAAGAATACCTAGTTATTGATGAGCAGATGATTCCAACAAATGCTAAAACATCTGGTTTTCGTCAATACAATTCGAAGGAGCCCCACAAATGGTGATACATAAACTATGTTCTCAGTGGCGTTTCGGGTTTTAGCTACGATTTCGATATCTTCACAGGACAGCACAGAACCGATTTTCCAGATAATTGTCCTAATTTTAAAAGCAACAGGCAATATTGTTACAAGATTGCTAGATACAGTTACACGCAATGTAAACCACAAGTTCTTCATTGATAACTTCTACACCAGTCTTCCACTCATGGTATTTTTCCATGGCATTGGAATTTTACCATTAGGTACGATACAACTATCAAGAGCTAAGGGCATTGATTTGAACAAAAAAGAATTGCAGAAATCTCCAAGAGGTCACTGTGTTGAGAAATCCACAGTAATCGACGGCGTACAACAGAATGTGACTCTGTGGGTAGATAACAAAGTAGTAAGTCTATGTTCTTCCTATGTTGGGAAGGAGCCTATGGCGCCTGCAAAAAGATATTCAAAAAAAGATAAGCAATTAATTGAAAACCCTCTTCCAAAAGCTGTTGAAATATATAACCAGTATATGGGCGGGGTCGATTTACTCGATGCAATGCTGGGATATTACTGAACTAAAATAAGAAGTAAAAAATAGTACCACCGCCTCTTCTTCCACATGTTGGATATGCCAGGCCTGTCACATTAATTCCTATTCTTTCAAAAATAATAGAAAAAGCAATGTGCAACAGATTGAATGATTTCTTCAAAAAACATAATGTTTTACGACCGGAGCAGTATGAGTTTCGTAAAGGGAGCTCTACTACGTTAGCTTGCTTTAATTTAGTAAAACTGGTAGTTGAGAGTATCAATAATAAGACTCCAATATCATCAGTATTTTTAGACATGAGCAAGGCCTTTGACTTCGTTAATCATAACATATTATTGAGGAAGTTAGAATTTTATGGAGTCAGAGGTAAGGCTCGTGAATGGCTACAAAGTTACTTAACAAACAGGAACCAATGCACAGAAATATCAAAAATTATAGTTAAAATTAACGTTGCTCTGAAACAGACTTATAAATCGAATTATTTGATTAATAATAAGGGAGTGCCTCAAGGAAGCATCCTAGGACCTTTACTGTTTTTATTGTATGTCAATGACCTGCCTCTGGCTACGACACAAGATTCAATTTTATTTGCGGATGACACAACACTGGTTATAAAATGTAATGATAAGGATTCATATGAAACTGAAATTAACAAAACCATATCAGATGTGATTACTTGGTTAGAAAGCAACGATTTACAAATTAATATAGAGAAAACAAAAGCTATTCATTTCTCTTCCTATAATTCCAATGATACAGCTTTGAATATAAAATATAATGACAAGAGCCTAGCTCTCACTAATACTTTTAACTTTTTGGGTATACATATAGATAGAAACTTAAACTGGAAGAGTCACGTAGACGCTGTATGCAATAAATTGGATAGATACGTATTTGCATTAAAACGCATTCGACAGTCAATTTCGGTGGAAGCAGCGTTAACAGCCTATCATGGTTATATTTCGTCAATTCTTAGTTACGGACTTATACTGTGGGGGAACTCAGTTGCGGTAGATAGAGCTTTTAAACTTCAAAAAAAATGTATACGGGCCATATGTAATGCCTGGTATTCGGAGTCATGTAAACCTCTATTTAAGGATTTAAGAATTCTTCCCCTTCCTTGCTTATACATACGCGATATATGCTATTTTGTAAAAGCGCATCCGGAATATTTTAAAAAGCTTTCGGAAACTCAGACACGACAGCTCAGAACAATGTATATGCATAAATTGTATCAGCCTCCTTGCCACACGTATATATATAGGAAAAATGTATATCATATGTGTATTTTAATTTATAACCATCTTCCTGACGAATTAAAAGTAATAGACATAAAGATTTTTAAAAAGACTCTGACAAACTGGCTAATGAACAAATGTTTTTATAATATTAACGAATTTTTTGAATTTAAGAATTAAATATTTAGTAAATTGAATTGTAAAATTTGCACACCTGCATGGCAGGTTGAATACACAGGACTCTGCATGCACTATGTAACATCTTTTTTTTTCTGTATTCTGGCAAATAAAGACTATTATTATTATTATTATTATTATTATGACTATTGTGAACAGCTGGCTTTTGTAGCGTCGCCGAAACAAGCAAATTGCTGAAAAGAAAAAGGAGGAACCGATCTATATGCCGCTGTTGGATTTTTAAAATATATATTGCTGAGATTTTGATGCGCGAGACGACCGGAGTTTTTACTCCTACCACCCGAGGCCGAGGGCGCCCTCCGATAGAACATCCTGAACCTAGTAAAAAGAGGCGACGTCTCGAACTATCGCCGCCAGAAGAAATAGCACACGACTCAATGGCAAGATAATTAAATCGTCACCAGTTGGCGGGTCAGTCAATGTAGACCTGTCAGAATATTTTATTCATATGTCCAAAGCACGTCTCATGTGACGTCAACTACATGCTATTGGAGTGAACCTAAACTCGCTGGAGCTCTAAATGACCAACAGTTCATATTGGCCAAAAATATTGGCAACCGAAAAATCACAACACCACATTTTGATATGGACATAACCTTCACTATGTTCACACAGGAATGTAAAAAGCGCAAAGTAAATACTTACTCGTGTAAAATATAAATTACATTGGGCATAGCGAACCTACTTTAAGGGATTACAGTTAATAATTATTGTGTTTTTGTCAAGTGGTTTGAAGGTCAGTTTTTCAGCAGTTGCATTAAATTTGGATTTAAAAAATGCAGGGATAATTTTAGTATCTTCTATTATTGGAGTGTCACCTGATGCAGTTTGGGAAGACTTTTTTGTGGAAGTGTTTCCAATAAAAGAAAAAAAAAGTGCAAAATTACATAAAAGATAACAAGCTGCAGGAAAAATGTAAAGCTCAAAAAGTAAATGGTCTAAATGCATGCAGGGGAAAATCGTAAAGGCAGTGTTGGGTGTAATTAAAAATTGGTCGAGGTGGTTAATGGCCGCCTGAAACGTGACTTCAAATTGTTCTGGCAAGAATTTTTAAATCGGGCTGCAAGACATTTGATGGAAGACTTCACGATTGGCTGTGCTCTGACTAATAAAATCCATCCTGTGATCGAAGAGAAGCCAGAGTATCTCGAATTTTTAGCCATAGCAAGGCAAAGACTAACTTTACCAAATCAATTAGCAACCATGGTAGAAACTGAAAATCTTAATAGAAGGCGAGCCGTATTTCAGGACATTGACAGCAACCACCTACACTTAGATCAATTTCCAAGGCTTGGTATAGATGACTTGAAGAGGTAATCTGTAGGTACATACCAACTAAAACAAGCCAGGTCATATTATGGTGAACACACACGTCAGAATGGAACATATCTAGTACAAATAAATGATCCAATTGAAGATGTTGTGCCGCTTGCTTTGGGTGTAAACAATTTCATCATTTAAGGTCGAATAAAATCAAGACACGTGAGCAGCAGAACATACTACACATATATATTGATAAATCGGAACGAAGAGACGAGAAATACCCTGAGAGCCATTTCAAGGTACTATTGCAGCTGCTTGGTTGGTAGACGCACAGTGGGCTGTTGTGCCCATGTCATGACCATAGTGTGGTATTTAGGATGGGGTCGATGTAACGACATAAATGCGCCAGCGCAGTTTCTAGACGATATTTGTGTATGAAAATGTTAAATAATAAAAACCTTTTAAATTATTTATTTTTTGTAGCCAACCTCGTCGTCAGCTCATCATCCCCACCGAGGGGCTCGATCCTACCCTGAAGTCAGGGTGAACCGGCCTTGGTTGACCACGCTGCCCTAGTGCGGGTTTGTGAACTTCTCACACAACCTAGGAATTTCTTCACAGATGTATGCAGGTTTCCTCGCCATGTTTTCCTTTACCGTAAGAGCGTCTAATAAATGTACTTATAAATTAGAAAACATATTGGTACGTGGCGGGATTCAAACCCGCGCCTTCCGAATAGAAGGCAGCGGCCCTAACCACTAGACCTCCGACGCTCTCACCTGTAGCCAACCTCACGTTATTTAAATTAAAACCTCTCTTATTTTAGCCAGTTACAGTCTATAAGTTTGTTCAGCGACAGTAGATACCTAAGATTATAAAATTAGACTTTGGAGACTTAACACCGCGATACCCAGAGAATTATAATCAATATGACAATAGTATTTGAAAGTTCATATGATAAACTTAAAATTAAACAAGAAATCGTTGTGACATATTAGGTTTTACACCGATACGAAGATCCACAGTCACTTGGGCATTATCCTTTGAATGCTTACATGTAAGCTTAAGACAATTGTCCTTTTTCTAGCACAATAAGATCTGCACTGTACTGTCTTTTCGCAAATAAAAATAATAATTATTATTATTTACAAAACAAAGTGAAATAAAATATAGCACATTTACAGATATAGTACTTTCGCGTTAGCTTGGCAATAGCGAGCGTTGACATTTACTACCACTGTACTCGTATTATATCGTTTTCCTTAGTAAATGTATACGATATGAATAGTACATAGTACATATGAATAGTACATGAATAGTAGAACAGTTAGTACGGAAAGCGATAATTATCGTTTAAAAATATTACTTTTTGGTACCGGTCTTGTCAATGTTCGCTATTGCCAAGCTAACGCGAAAGTACTATAGTCATGACCGGAACATAACTGGTCCCTTAACAGCAGTCATTCATGCATTATCCACTGTTAACTGAGCCGATGGGCTAGACCTAGTCAGAGCATCAGAGCACGTGTTTATCAAAATACCACAAAAATCCAGAATATGTTGAAATCTTGCCATCATACTATTTGATTAAAGACACTTTATACAGAACAATAAAAAGCCATTTATAGGTTCAGGCACGTTTACAACAATCCAGATTGATTGACTTCGAACAAGAGCGTAACGCGGGGGCGTAACTAGGGGGCCCGTTATTACCGATTGACAGAGTCATAGGGCCTGGCCACAGAGTGACCCATAGTCAAAATTAACATGAGAACTCTATTTTTTTTTTCATTTCTAAATAACTGCTAGACAAATGTACTACCTAAATTTAATGTCGAGATGAATAGGCAACTTTTGTTTGTAGTTTCAGCTGAAGAGTGGTTTGGAGAGTGGTTTCTTTCACTTAGAGGGTGGTGGTCTGATTCCCCACGGGGACCAGCCAGATTGGGGAATATTGAGTTGTTTTGTTGATTCTGTTTATGTTTTTGTATTAACTTCTTTTTTCCGTTTCCGTTTGCGTTTTGTTTCTTTCTTGTACGGTTGGTGTTTGTTAGTTGCTATTCTTCATTTGTAGCCCTGTTTTGATGGAATATTTCAAAAGTGGGCTTTTTATTGGCTTTACTGGTTGATGAAGTATTATCCACATAAGTATCTTCCAGCGATTTTGAGGATTTTGAGGAGGACCTCTTCCTTTTTCCTTTACCATCCTTTGATTCTTTCACAACAAGCTTGTCGTATTTTAAAAAGGCGTGCTTTCCGCATTGCAGTTCGGCTTTCAGTTTCTCTTGGAGTTTCTTCTTTTGGATAATCTTCAGTTATTTAAATTTATTTTGGCAATTTGTCCTTGTTTTTAAACAATTCGGATTTTCTCCAGGTTATGGTGGTCGTAATTAGTATCGATCTAGTCTTATTGTTATCCCTTTTGCCCGGTCTATGTCCTCTGCTCAATTCCCATTTATCCCACTCTGCTGTACCGGCTGCATTGCTATTTTTCTCCAAAATAGATAGGACTGTTTCTAAAGGCCCCCAAAGATCTCCACGACGCACACAGGCGAAAAATCGATAAAAGTTGGCAGAAATTAATAACTCATCGAATATGAAAGGAAGTGTGTTTTAGGTCTTATTAGCAGTAAATCACATTTTAACATGAAATTACACTAGTTATACAGGGTGTCATTTATAAATAAAGAATCGTTACAATTTTTCACATTTTTTTATTAATATTTTGGTTCCTCTAATAAATCTAGGATATCTTGCGTAATTTTTTCAGATTTATTTGGCATAGATTTACGCAAACTAGTTATATATGGGTCGGATGACACTAATAACCTTTTATAAGTATCTTACACAGCCATTTGTCGTGAAAACTTTCTCGAATATTGTGCTCTGTAATTTCGAACGTCTTTATTTCGGCTTTCTTGGGCATCTTCGCTCAATAGTCCAATGGCTATTTCTGAACTTCCAATTATTTTTGGTCCGTGGATTAAAACTTTATGTAGAGTTGTTGGCATACAATACCAGGGGTAATTCATTACAAAAACGGCTGCTGTTCTCAAGCAAAATTTATTGAATTTGTCTACGTTGACTTCAAATCCACTTGATATTACTCTCAAAATTGTATGTAGTCTTGAAATTATATTTAGATTTACTCCGGTTATTTCTGCTGCTATATTGCTGTTTTGGAAAAAAGTTCGAGCTGTATTGCCATCAGTAGACGTTCCACCGCCTTGTCTTGGTTTGTCGACGTGAAGTGATAACTTCTCCCAGAATTCTTCTTGGATTCTTTTCTTTTCAGCTGCTACTAGGTTTTTGTCAACTGTGGTTCTTGCTTGCCATTTTGCCACTTTTAATTTATATGATAAATGTAAAATGCACTCTGCAAACCGAATCCACGCATGTAACGGTGATATTCCGTATTCTAAATTTTCTTCATTTATCGGCTTCTCCAAGCACAATTTCAATTTGTTAAAATCTTTGGATGTTAAATTGCAAAGATAGCAACGCTGAGCAGAGCTAGTTCCTGTCAAAGAATTTATCATTTTACCATCAACCATGGTCATTTTTATTTTATGATCGACAGTGCACTCGTCGCAGTGAACTGTGGTTGGCACCAGAGCTGCAAGCTGTTCTTGAGAATGCTGGCCCTCCCTTTGTGACAGTTCTACAGTTTCTTGTGCCATCTGTAATTTTAATGGCCGACAATATCGGGGCGAGGACGGACGTGGATTCTGCCAAATAATTTTGGTTTGTGAACCTGATTCTTCGCAGGTAACAACTAGTTGAAGAGGAGTTTAGAGTTGAGTACTGAGTTTATGACCATAAATGCATCAGACATCTCGGCATCTTCAAATTTTTGTTTATATTGGGGATGGCTGCCTGTTCCATCACATCCCCACTTAGATTTGAGACACAATTGACTCAGTTCATAAGAGGAAAGCATTTGTAACACTTCTCTTAGCGACAATAATAACCTTGTTGCGGATTGTGTTGTATTGAAATTTTGTTAACTGTGATTCAATAAGCAGAGACAATGCTTTATCAGAGGTAAGAGTTTCGTGAGATTCAGTTATTTTCGAAACGGCTGTAGTTCCTTGTAAAACAATTTCTTTAATTGCTTTTGCGGCTTCAATATCTCCATGCGATCGATATTCCATCTGTGCAGCAAAAGCCAGCTTTTTGGGTCCCATCTGCTTGCGAACATCTTCGGTTTTTTGACTCTTCGTTCGATCTGCTGAGCATTCAAAGTCCTTGCACGGTCTGCCACCTTTTTTTCCTCTTTCGGCTGTACAGGTATCACTTTTAACAGGAAAAGTAATATATGCGTTAAACCAATCCTTGTTGCTGTTGACACACCTTTTATAATTTCTATGAGAAGCCCGAAGTTTTTTATTGTAGTCAACCACAAATCTTCTTAACGATTTCTCGATTTCAGGTGAGAGTTTCGGCACTCTCAAGGCATGTTGCACCTAATTAAATAGGTAACTAATCTTATCTTCATAACTTCTTACACCAACGTCAGATGATCGAGACAAGGATTCTCTATAATAGCCTATCAACGTCTTTCTGCTAAGGCAAATTTGTTCATATGATGACCCTGAAACAAAAAATATTAAAATCAATGAATTTATTCGCACGACTTAGCCTTAGAAAACCCTAAAGTATGTTCAGCGTCGCATTCGGTCGCAATTTAGTCTTAACGTCAATGCTCTAGTCTATTAGGCTTCTATTTAAGGTGAAAACAAATCCCGTTAGTACGGTTTTCTATACTTTTACACTAAGTTAAAATAAATTACCGGATAAATAAGGTAAAACCACGAATCATGGACAGTTTAAGGATCGATTTTTTGTTTTAGCTGTGTAGTTTATATATTTTTCATCCGATTTTCACCATAATTAGGATAGTTAATAACAGATTAATGGTTTATTAAATTTTATTGCAATAACTATGTTTCCTTTAACCAGTGTAGAAATTTCGTTAAAAAATATAAATAGTTCTAAAGCGCCTAATATGGACATCAATAATTTAGTCATGGACACCCAGTTATGGACAATCACCAGTTATGAACATCCAATAATGGACATCGTTTTCATGATACTTATATTTAAATTTGCTACGTTTCTAATTTAAAGATATTTTACTTCTGAAACACTAGGAATATTAAATAATCAGCCTAACATTTGAGTTTTCTAATAAACTATCATCATTATATGAAAAAGTTACATAAACAACACATTAATAACTCTGGTCTTGACATAAAAACAAACATTAAGCATCTATTCAGTCAGTGTGTTATGATCTTATGATATAAATGTTTAACTAAATGACATACACTTTGTATATTATCAAAAGGCATATATATACAATTTATGTACTTTTGTCAGCCTACAAACATTATTTAACGAGATTTAATCTTTAAAAATGTATTTAACAAAATATCCTCGTATTTCTAATGAGCCTTATAATAAAATTGTGGTTTCTATCAAACATTTTTTTTGTTATAGGTATCATATCTAAAGTAAAATAATATTTCTTCTTTAGAAAATAGGAAATACTTAAGAGTAACGTATCACGTAAGTACCTATTATAAACAAAATTATAAAAACAAAGTCAGATTCTTTATAATCTCCATAAGAAATTACGTTATAAGCATAAAATATATCTAACAAGAGATCTTCAAGTTTCTAATCAGCCTTATAATCAAATTTTCATTGCTATCAAATAATACTGTACTATCAAATGTAAAAAATTAGGAACTCAAGAGTAAACTTCCTCTAACGTATTAGGAACAATATTATAAAAACAAAGTTAGATTTATAAAATCTGCATAAGAAAATTATACGAAAAACGGTAAACGGTATTTAAGCATTTCTGGCACTTTATTATTTTCGTGGTTTGAGTATTAGAATCTGATGCATGTACAATTGAATTAGATATTAATATTTCGGCTTCTGCGACTGGCGCCTCCTCAGTATCAGATTTATCGGGTGTCAGTTCTAGTGCATTAGATATCGATGGATCGTTACATTCTGGTTCTTTATCTAGTGATGGTGTAATCAATGGTCCGTGTTCTATAGCGTTCTCTGATTCCTGTTGGGTTAAATTTTCATTATCAGATTCGGGTTTATTTTTAGCCCAAATTGTGTATAGTGACAAATCTTCATTAGGTAGCAGTTCTTCAACTTCAGTTCTGGGCAGATAGAATAATCTAGTGAAAAGAGCTATTTTTTCTGATGTAAACGTCTTCTTAATTTCTGATTCCAGAGAAATCAAGAATCGTTTAGCCTTTTCTGAATTGCCTTTCTGAAGCGATGTAGACCGATTGTGAGAATTCAATTTATTCATGTCTACGTACCTACTCTGGCCCGAATGGATATAGGCCACTTTTGCGGAAACCGTTGCGTATAGTATCAGGCAAAATATTTTCTAATGCAGCTTTCAAATTTGGGGCAAATTGTTCCTTTTTCAGTACTTGAGTGTGGTTTTCAGTTTTCCATTTTTTAACCTGGTTTTTCCAAAAAATCTTCAAGGGCCGGAAAACTGCAAAATCCATTGGCTGGAGCAGATGTGTTGCGTTTGTGTGCAAAGCAATTATCTCAATTCCGTTATCTTTACAGAATTCGGCTAAGTGTAGAGTCATATGCGATCTGTGGCCATCTAAAAACAGCAAGACTGGTTTGGTGATGTTTTTTTTCCTCCAACCATGGGTTAAACACATTCGCCACAAACTCATAAAATGTCTTTGCGCACATCCAACCTGTTTCTGATCTTCCTATACACCATTTAGATGGCACACTAGCAGTTATTAAAGCGGGTAAACGCTCATAAGGGTATACGATCATTGGTGGAGATAGATCACCAGCTGCATTTCCAGTCAGCAACACAGTTAAGTTTTCTTTTTCATCTCCTGATGTTGTGTACACATTTTTTTCCCCTTTACGAACTAACACTCGGCCAGCTTTTGGTTGCAGAAAGAAAGCACTCTCATCAGCATCTTTATATGTTACATCTGCTTCTCATTCAGCTGCCTATTATCCCAGGCCGTAGGTCGTATAGAAGCCGACCGAGAGAATTTGTTTTCATTATAAGTAGGTAGGCGACAGGCTGATCACTTGTCATTATTTAGTGCAGTTACAAGATCTTGAAGCCCAACGTTAGAGAAGTAGGTAATTCACTGTCGCCGAATACTGAATTCAGTCAGTCGTCGGTCGGTCGGTTTTAGAACCAGATGTAACTCACTTTTTTGGGCAAAAGATATGAAAACACATTTTTAGGGTTCCGCAGTCAAAGGTTGACAACGAAAAGGAGATATATCAAGTTTCTTTGGTAGGCTGGGTGGTGAACTCTGCCAGCTAAGTAAGATATACGACCTTCAAGAATGCCTAGTCTTTTCCCGTTTCTTAGTCGTTGTCGGCCACCTACCTAACCTAGGGTATTTGGCGAGAGTACTGGTTTTTACACAGAGCGAGTGCATCTAACCTCTGCAACCCAGAGGGTAAACCAGATTCATTCCTGCTGCACTGAACTGAACTTGCTTTCCGAAGCACGGATCATTTTTCTTATCGGACAATCAGGTAATCAGCCTTCAAAGTCCTAACCAAACTGAAAACAACAACACACACACACAAAGAGTTGTTATTGTTGCTCCCTGCGGGGATTGAACCCACGGCCTCCGGATCGAGAGCCCAAGGCTCTAGACCACGGAGGCAGTTTACTCTTCTATACTATCAAAATATAATAATAATAATACATTCCTAATTATTGTTACCTATTACAAACATGTAAGTACAATATTCTAGTAGTAGGTAAGTACCATGGTAATAACGATTTCTACTAAATAATCGCAACATGATGTCTAGTCTTTCATGTTTTGATATCAGTAGCTAGCCTAACTTATAACGATGTCTAGTCTTTCATGTTTTCATATCAGTAGCTAGCCTAACTTATAACAACACTAGGAGGCAGTAGGTACCATCTTGTTACATTGCCATTTGGCAGGCGAAGTGGAACGACACGGAGCCGGGGTACAACGGCGAGAACTCGTTTCGGAGGCCAAGATCCATTTTGAGTAGTGGACCCCAGACAGGAAGTTATTTGCAGTTTGTCCTAGTCACGTCCTGTTAACTCCTCGTGCTCTCGACAAAGCGATAGTGATCTTTCTTTGTGAAGAAACGGGAAAGAGAGCCGATGACTTTTTGGGACAACCCAAACCAACGCAAAACGTACGCGCCATATACCTTATAAACCTCCGTCATAATTGGAAACACGCCAGTTTTAAATACTCTTTGGTAAACACAGCTTGTAAACAAACGTCAAGTTGACAGTTGTCAGTTATGACATGAGTTTTTAATAATTATGTCAACTTGAAAGGTAACGAACGTTCCGTTGAACTTTTTTTGTTTTGTTTAGCTGGTTTTAACAATAAAAATGGAACCCTAAGAATTGCTTAGTGAGTGACTTCAACAAAACATGTTTAATACACAGTTAAATACAACATTAGAGGGGCAAAATAATGGAACACTCAAGGTGTATTCGTTTTATATTTATGTAATTTTTTTTTGTTTTTTTTTTTTTTTAATAAATGGCTGTAAATAAAAATATAAAAAATATATCAAAAATAAGTTATAAGTGTTATAACTGCTAGAGTAACCCACCCATTTTTTTTGTATCCTTTCATCTTTAACCCCCATATTAAAAAAATACGCATTGACCCAGCAGGATGATCAGCAGTTAAGTTTCTTTTGCCACTCAGCTACATTCAAATCAATTTTAATTTCAGACTTAGCATAGCGGAAATTTGCTAAAGCATCTGCAACATCTACACAAAGATGAATACAAACAAGTTGTAGAACTTAATAAAAGCCGAGAGGATTCAACAAACACAACCAAAGAAAATAATGTGACTGAGAGAGTACTACAGGAATGCACCAACTTGGTAGCTGTTCATGGACGGCCTTTTGCATTAATGCAAAATATATTGTCGTTAATTCTAGAAAATACAAGTGCTATTACTCCAAGCTCGGTCAAAGAAAATGTCAAGTTTACGGCTGAAAAAATGAGAGACGACCTAATAAACATCCTTAATGGTAGGACAATTTCACTAAAGGTAGATATCGCTTCTTTAGCCACACGCAGTTTTATGGGCATTAATTGTCAATATTTACAAGATGGTTGATTGTTGATGATTTAGGAATGATCGAAATTTTTCAGCGCCATACGTCTGATCATTTAAAAGAATTACTCATTGGTAATCTTATGAGATTTCGTATCGATACAGAATGCAATAAAAGTTTATACTGCATAACAATTGACAATGGTAGTAACATGGGCAAACTTTTAAACGAAAGTTTCGCCAGACCTAGCACTTCTACCATGAATACAACTGATGATGTCCAGTCCGGGTCAATTGAAAATCAAACTATCGATGGAATCATTGATATTGATGACTTAGACTCCACCGATGTCGAGTCCGATGCTAATAATATTGATCAGGTTACTAGACAGGTTACAAATATTCTAAGAGAGCAATTTATAAACAGAACGGACGAAGACAATGGTTACGAAATAGGTATTGTAAGATGTGCCGCACACACGTTACAATTGTACGACTTCTTCGAACACCGCACTTTGTGAGAATTATAAAACAAAATAACAAATGTGTGCCTAAACTGGATTGCACCACAAGATGGCATTCAAAAGTTGACATGGTAGAAAGTCTGTTACCCTGAAGGAAATATGTGATTCTGATCATCGCTTACATTTGCCAGATTCAACTTGGGATTCTTTGCAAGAATTTGTACACTGTTTAACACCCGCGATTCATTCAATTCTGACAAAAAAGTTGCAGAAATGCAGAGTGAACAGATGACAATTGGAGATTTCTATTTCTCATGGATGCTGTGCGAATTTCAATTAACAAAAATGACTGCGAAGATTGCAAAGGATGTTATATCGGCAATGAAAGAAAGAGAAAAAATCCTTTTTGACAATGATGTTTTTATAAACGGCATTTTATTAGATCCAAGAGTTAATACAATTTTGACACCGGAACAACAGAACAAAGCCAAAGAGAATTTGATTTGCCTATATATCAAAACTTTCGAGTTGAGCCAAAGTGACAAAGAAAATAACAGTAATACTGGAAATCAACCCACTGTAAATCAAACAACTAATGAATCAACAAATGAAGCTCAGAGTGCCCTGGAAGATTTTTTGAACACCAGTTATGTAAACAAGCATGATGACTTAATGGTTCTCATCAGAAGAGACCTATTTGACCCACACCTTGAAACCGTAAATGAGTTGAAACAGTCATTTCAATTATTTTTACAAGAACCATTACTAAAATCTACCGAGAATGTGTTAGCATACTGGGAAAAGTCAAGGTTGAAATTTCCTTATTTATATAAACTATCTTCTATTGTATTAGCAGCTAATATTAAAGACAAAACATTTGTTCTAAAGATGGCTTACCTTGCTGATTTTTTCACTGAAATTAATAGTCTGAATATTTCACTGCAAGGAAATGAAACGAACATTTTAACGTTGCAGGATAAAATCGCAAGTTTTTTGCGCAAATTAGAACTTTACCAACGTAGAGTCCAAGCTGGCGATGTGTCAATGTTTACACAACTAAGTGAGCAATTAGTAAACAATAAACAAGAGAAAATCACGTTTGAAAATTCCGTGGTTCAACATTTAACTGCTGTGATAGACTCACTGAACCAATATTTTCCGAACATGGATAGTCGTGAGTCCTACTCCTGGATTTTAAGAGCATTTTCTACTTGCGTCGATATTTTCAAGGACGAAGATGTGTCAGCGAAAGTAGAGTTTCTTGGACTACGGGAGGATAATTCATTAAAAGTTGATTTTCAAAATTATAAACTCAGCACATTTTGGCGAAAAGCAGCTGCAGAATACCCTATTATAGCTGACAGAGCTTTAAAAATGTTGATTCCATTTGCTACCACTTACAGATGTGAAACTGGTTTCTCAGCTCTTGTTACATTAAAAACAAAAGCCAGAAACCGTCTGAATGTGGAGCATGACATGAGATGCGCATTGAGTGAAACCGAACCTAATGTTGTTAAACTTGCGAATGCAAAGCAATTTCAACCTTCACACTAGTTAAGTAAGAGATTTATATATTACTAGTTACCTAAACGTGCAATTTCTTAGATAATAAACATATTTTTGTTCGAGTTTGTGTGGTTTTAATTATTTTAAATTAGCTAGGGGTAAACTCAATTCCCATACTTGTTCACAGGGGTAGGGACATTGAAAAGGTTAGGAACCACAGTATTAGCTGCACCAATGACGCAAGTTAGCGTGGAAAGATTATTTTCCCCCCTTAAGTTTGTAGTTTCAAATCTTAGATTATCAATGAAAAGCGACATAATCGAAGATCTTCTGTTTATTCGTAATAAATAACAGTATATATATAACAAATAATTTGGTTTCTATATTATGTATTAATATTATTAATTATATATTAAACGTTAATTTTTTAAAATTTCAATGATTTCTTTCATTTTATCGTAACGAGTTTTCCCATGATATTTCAACATCTCGCATGCCACGAGGCTCCCAAAAATCTCGTTAGGTACATTTCATTTCCATGTCGACAATTCCGGCACATGACGAACTAGATTCAGTCATAGTGCCAATATCTATGTTGCTGGTGGTGCTGTACATCGATCCAGATTCAGTCATAGTAGCTAGCTACTTCCCTTGCTACTTTTTTGTTGTCTTTATAAGTAACTTCATAGTGATCTTTGGCATCAGAAAGCCAGTCTTGGGAGTCGGTTAGGTCAAATTGTTGAGAATCAATAAAATCTTGCGATTCACAATAGGTGTCTTGGGTATCAGTTAGCATCCTAGGTCTTTTTTCCACGATTTCGGACTCTGTTTCCGTAAATATGTGTTGAGACGGAGATCCAACATTTACATTATAAGAATTAATGTTGTAAGTAAAATTATGATCATTGGCCATAGGTTTAATAATATTTTTAACCTGTTTAGCGTTACCTGCAAAGAGAAAAATGATCCAAGTTTTACATAACAATAATAAAAAATACCACAATTAGTTGGGGGGGGGAGTTGGGGGAACCCCCCTCCCCCTCACAAAGAATAGTCTTTAAGATATTAAAGGTTATCATGCCTGCAAGCAGGCATGGGGGGTCATCATGTAACCTAACCCGGCGAAGTAGGGGTGCCCCGAAGTCCCGTGCTCGCTTCGCTCGTAGACTATCATTTCTACGTCACATGACGTAGTTTTAAGTTTCGTTCAGAAAGCAAAAAAAAAAACTTATTTACTTGATTTATTTACATTTTTGCATGCCATTTATAGTAAATTATAAAATAAAATTGTTTTCATTAACGAAAATAATAATTCTAATGTATTTTAAAGCAAACTAAAGTAGTAAGAAAAAAAGAAACTTTAAACTTGGCTATATGAACTCGGTACGAACACCCTACCACGCAAAAAAAACGTGGTCTTTTTATAACCAAATTTGTTGATTTTAGAAAATTAATTTCTCGAAAACTATGAGGCTCCTAGACTTGAAACTTTGCATAAATGCCTCTTAAATATAGACCTTTTAGCCATAAAATCATGAACCGCCAAAACCTGGATGGAAAGTTTAGCCGCGTAAAAACCTAAACTTCGCGCGGCGAGGCTCTGGAGTCGGCCCATAAATACGACTCAAAATTATTTGATTATTTGTGAGCGTCAGAATGGCCGGTCAACAGTCGTATTTAGCTCTCAAATAGTGCCGAAACGTTGCTTCCTTGTTACTTCCCATTACTTCCAAAGATGAGACGGTTCCTTCCTTCATAATTTAAAATAAAAACAACATTTAAGGTTACCTACCTAATTCCTGTATCTATGCAGAAATAAAGTTTACGCGTGTAATGTGTGTGTATAGCCTTCAGATGCTCAAGATTCAATTCTTAAATACAAGAAAGAGATATTATTACTTACTTTTATCCATTTTACTGTACTGAACAGAAGCAGCAGTTAACGTCAGTATGACACAAAACAACGAATAGGCCAGTAAAATTAGCTTACCCTGGACAAAACTCATAAACTCGCTTTTTTTAATTCTTTGTTGGCTTTTGTTATTAAGTATCAAATACTAATTAGATATATGAAGCAAAAAATCCGCAGTGGTTACCGTTTGTTATAAAAAAATTGAGATTTCGTACAGTACCTAACTTTTTCCTAAAAGTAAAATAGGTAACCAAGTACTTTGTTAGTATAATTTTTAGGGGTGTTCGAATGTTATCATCCAATATCAAAATTAAGCAGAAATCATTTTCACATCCATGTTTTTTTTTTCAGTATCCATCTGATCTCAATATCTGAATAAGCCAAAACAATAACTATGGTGCTTGCATCTGATTGAGCTATATTGCGTCTTTTTATACATTTGAGACAAAAATTAAGCATCAGTCTTTAACGTTTTTAAAATTATGTTTTTCTCAGTAGTTGAAAAATAAAACTGTATTTTTTTGTTTTAATAATAGAGTTTCGTGTACTAGAATCATGTTTTCATCATAATTAAGCATATAAATATCACGATTAAAAATTTGAAATTATAATTAATAACTCGCGCGAGCAAGAAGTGAAGCGGGATGCATGCGGTGGGTGCGGGGTGCGGTGGGGAGGGCGCAGCGCTGTTGCCAGCGGCGACCGCGACATGTGTCATAAATAACGAGTTTATTTTAATTGCGCGCTTTGTACCGTTTGCATCGATCGGGAAAAAAAATGAGATGGAATTTCCTAATTGCAGAATAATATGTAATTGTGCTTTAAATTTTGATGTGGTGACTGTGGGTCTGAAAGGACAGAACAAGTTAATAGCATCTAGTAAAAGGCGTGGGGATGAAAAGTTTTTATCAGTTTCTGATGAAAAGCTGCAACTACACAGCAGGTGCAGAGCTGTCTACACCAATGAACGATGTATCCAAAGTGCGGAGAAAAACAAACCGCCGAAGCCGACTTCTGTTCAAATGGTAGCTACATTTGATTACCAAAAACAGTGTCTGTTGTGTAAAGAAGATGCTTCGGAGGAATTCATTAGGAACCAAACTAAAAAGCACCAGAAAGACAGGATTACTGTTTGCAGAATTTCAAAACAAGGGACCGGTGAAACGATTATTCGTACCTGCTTAGACGGAATCATGGACGCACACAGTAGTGAGGAGGTAAGATTTTTTAATTGTGTGGTAGATACAGTGGAAAGCCCATTACATATAAACATAACTGATCCATTTTAATATTTATATTTACTTTCAGGTCAGAAAAAGAGTTTATAATAAGGACCTTGTTACACTAAACGCAAGATATCACAAATCATGTTACGTGAAGTTTCTGAATCATCAAACTGTAACACGTGGTAAAAGAGGACGACCGATTTCGGAAGATATACAAGAGAAAATGGAACGTGTTTATGAATACATCGAAAATAATATGGATGACGCTCAATTTACGATCGAAGAGCTTCGAAAAGCTGTAGATGTAGATTTACCGGGAAATAAAACTGTAAAGCGAAAACTATTGGAACATTATGGATCGAACATATCTATAGTGGAAACTACAGGAAAACCTTTGATGTTCTGTGTTATTTCGACTGCAAAAGTAAAATTAGGAGAGGAATGGTATAGCAATAAACAAATTGACGAAAAAATGGAGCGTTTGCGAATCGTTTGCACTGCAGCAAACATCGTTCTAGAAGACATAAGATCTTCTGTACACGAAACGTCAAACTATCCTCCTCCTTCATCTTTTTTAGATAAAATTGAAGATCAAATTCCGCAAACATTAAAAAATTTTGTAGAAATTGTAATAACAAATCATAAAAAAGATCCGGAAAAACATGTAAAAACTGTGAGGGCTTTATGCCATTCAATGATGCAAGCTGCACGACCCCGGTCTTTCAAAAGCCCCCTACTGTTAGGTATTAGCAGCATCATTCACCAAAAGTATGCTTCTAGAACCCTAATAAATTTATTATCTTCACTTGGGTTCTGTGCGTCGTATCACGAAGTAACAAAGTTTGAGAACTCAGTTATTTTTCACCCACAGCCAGAGGAAGAGCCAGGAGTGCGTTCTGTGGCTTCGAGCGTAGTTGTTTGGGTAAAATTTAACCCGTTTGAGTTGCAACCGAGCCACTGAACGATCGAGTTGTTTTTATAACCTCAAATATTTGACGAGAGAAAATTCTTCTCCTGTCTCAATTGTTTTCTACTTTTATATACATTACAGACGTATTAGACGTCTGTGATATACAAATTTAACAAAATTATTCTAAAGTAACTACGAAACAAAATGGCGGGCTTTTTGAGTCTTTTGACTTTGACATAAATTGCAAGCTTTAAACGTCAAATAGCTGTCAGAGTAAAAATTAACCATCTCATTAGACGGTTGTTTGGTTGTTTCGCTCTGAGCCACGGAACGGGTGAAACTACGCTCTGACAGCTGTCAGGGTAAAATTTCACTGAGCCACGGAACGGTTAGAGCGCGCACCAGAGCGCGCTCGAGTGCACTCGTACGAAGCCACTGAACGCGCTCCAGCATTTAAACAATTTGTTTTTGACAATGCTGACTTTAATGTGCAAACAATTGATGGACATCACACTTTTCATTCCATGGGTGGCATTCAATGTAATACACCAAAAGATCTTTACAAGATTTGCCAATATTGAAACTGGATAAAATACCCAAGGCTGCGGTGATTGGCAAATACGGTCATACATCATTACAGCATTACTTGAATCGAGGCCTTTCAGGACTTAAAAATGTGACACTGAAAGACTACACTGATGATTCTCCAATACTACCTACAAAAGGTGATGCTTTATGGTTGTTTGGAAAAAGTGGATCCTTTATGAAAAACGAAAGACCTGGATGGAATTATTTTATGGGTGACTTTACAAAAGTTGATAAGGAATACGCAGTATCGGGTATTCAGCCTCTACCATTTATTAATCATCAACCATCTGACCTTGACACTGTGTTTACTGCTTTAAGAGCAGCCCAAGAAAAATCTAAAGGGTTATGCCTTGTAACCTTCGATCAACCTTTGTACCAAAAAGCGCAACAAATAGTTAAAGCGAACCCAGAGATGAATAACATTGTACTGCGGCTAGGGGGATTTCATCTACTGATGTCATATATGGGGGCCGTCGGATATATTATGTCAGGTAGCGGTTTAAAAGAATTGTGGTGTACAGTATACGCAGCTATCTCTACAGAAAAAATGATGACAGGGCACTCATACGCTCGAGCTGTTAGGGCACATTTTCTTACTCGCACAGCGCTCTTGAAATTATTTTTCCACGGCTTAGTTTGACGCTCGAGGAGCAATTAGACCTGGATCAGGTCTTGGATGGAAACTATGGATGTTGCGAAAAATCTGTTGAAAAGTACGAGGAAAAGTTGGCTGAGACTCTCAATTCATTAGAAAAACAAGGTCCGACGGAAAAACTGTGGGTGCAATATTTCAGAATGACGACGCTCATGGCTCAATTCATTGAAGCTGAAAAATCGGGCAACTGGGATTTACATATTACGAGTGTGAAGAAAATGCTACCATATTTTTATGCAAGTGGCCATTTCTTGTACGCCAAGTCGGCCACTTTATACTTGCAAGATATGGAAGAACTTCATAAAACAATGACTCAAGAAGAATTTGTAAATTTTACAGCCAATGGATATTTTACAATACGAAGAATTGACAAGTTTTGGGCTGGCGTATGGTCGGACCAAACAATTGAGCAGACCCTGATGAGGTCGATGAAAAGTTCGGGTGGATTGACGAGAGGTAGGGGCATGACTGACAGTGTACTGGCAAAATGGATTTTGTCAACGCCAGTTCTGAGTACGGTAGCGGAACAAGTGGAAAACTTTTGCGAAATCTGCCCCTTTTCTACTACACAAATACAACACGCGGACGGAAGTGATGCTATGATAAAAAGAGATAATGAGGACCTAAACAAATTTTCAGAATGGTTACAGCATCATGACCCATCGACAGTCAGAAAAACTTGTTTCATTAAGCACGGGTATAGTAGGTGGCAATGATATTGATTGCCATGATGCACGAAGTATTGGGAAAAAGTTAATGCTGGAAAAAGTAGGTCAAAACTTTGAAGAGCTGTCTTTTCAGAGGAAAAAACGAGTGCAACCGCTATCTTCAGTTAAATCTGCTGTCAAAATCGATGATGATAAGGTGTCAATAGAACCTGAAACCATATTTAGACGTATCTGTTTCGCAAAAAAAGATCAAGAAGAGCTAAAATCTATTTTTGAATATGAACTGGCTCCTTACCCACTTTCATTATTCGATGAAAACGGAATGCGCAAAACAAAAAAATCTGTTCTCTATGATCTTTGCACACCTAGTGATAAAGTTGTTCTTGACGGTGATTCGATATTGTACGTCATTGATGGTGGTTTCCTTCTACATAAAGTCATCTGGAAAAAAGGAATGAATATTCTGAGCATCGGAAACACGTACATAAGTAATGTAAAAAAACATTTTAATAATGCTATAGTAGCTGAACGAAGACGAAGAACTAAAAGCCAGTATAGTCCAGAAGTGCTATTTAAAAAAAATAGCGTTATAACGACGAGCCAAGAGATTTTTCTGGCAAATGAAAAAAATAAGGACAGATTGATAAAGCACTTAATCTCGGAGTTTCAAAAATCGGGTATTTCTGCTGAGCAAAGCACTGGTGATGCTGATACATTCATTGTAAGTACTGCACTTCAAAACTGCCACAAGTTTGATAAGACGTTTATAGTTGGCGAAGACGTCGATTTGCTAGTCATTTTGTGTGGGTTGACGGAAGAACGAAATGTATTCCTTATGAAACCAGGTCGAGGAAAAGTTTCTACAAAATATTACGCAGCTGATTGTTTCAACAGCAAAGAGATCAAAGACAATCTTTTCTTCATTCATGCTGTAAGCGGGTGCGACACTACATCCGCAATTTTCCGTCAAGGCAAAAGAAAAGTAGCCAATTTAGTCAAAAGTGATTCATCCATAGAACAACTGATCACAATTTTCAAAAACCGTGATACGGATCCATGTGATTTAATTGTCGCTGGAGAACAGTTTTTACGGCATTTGTATGGAGAAAAAAAAAGTAATTTAAATCAAATACGATACAAAAAATTTGCCAAATCTATGACAAAGAGCAAATTCAATTTAGCATGCTTGCCGCCTTCGATGGAAGCAGCCCATCAACATATTTACAGGACATATCACCAAATTCAAAAATGGTTCTCAATTGAAAAACCACCAACGGAATGGGGTTGGAAATTAGTTGGTAACCAGTTAGAACCAGTCATGACCTTGATTGATCCCGCACCCAAACACATTTTGAGTATGATTTCCTGTAAATGTAAGACAACCTGTAAACACAACTGCACCTGCAAAAAATCAGGACTGAATTGCTCAGTGCTATGTACTAATTGTGACGGAAGAGTGTGTCATGGCATTGATGACACAGAAAATATTGGTGATGATGCTCACATAGAAAACCTGACTGGCTGTAACTCAGACGGAAATCCTTTGGACTCCGATGATGTAACGGATGATGATGATAATAGTTTGGCAGAAGAACCTGACACTGAATCATACTTGGACCGTCCGAAAAGGCAAAAATTTGGAGATGAGAGCACTATAAAAACTGGTTTGCTTATGGAGATGGAATTGGATTCTGATAGTGATCGGAATTCTTTACAACATTTAGACTTCATGGATATTTTTTGAGAACTAGGCTCAAAATTTCTTTTATTTATTTATTTATTTATTTGAGAGATGTATACAACAGAGAACAATCACAAAATGCTTATTCATAACTATTAATATTACGATCTAAATCCAGATTGTTTTCCACAACGCATACATACAGCATGTTTTAACAACTGTTACACTCTATTGATTATCTCTTAATAGACAAGTGTTAAGAAAAGAAATATATATATATATTTTATACATTACAAACTTATTATAAGAAGTAAAGTGTGGGTACACTGCATTAAATAGGAAAAAAAATAATAATAATAAAGAAAGAGAAGTGTATAACATACATAACTTTGCACTTATGGAGGTTTTACAATATTATTTCTTAGGGCATCTCTAACAGCTTTTGTAAATGGGTATTGTTTGTGACTAAAAATATCGAGTTCCTTGGTTTTCTTAGTTAATTCGTTGTAAAGCCGACACATTCTAGTAAGGGGGTTGTAAAAAGACGTGTTATTTTTAAATACATGTAGCAAAAAAGCATTAGGGTGTCGAGGATTGGGCTTCGTGTTAAAATCAATCTGTGAAAGAAGGAAAGGCGAGGTGAGGTGCGAGTGGAGAATTTTATGAAGACAAAGCAGATCAAGTTGCTTACGACGTGTGCTAAGGTAGGTCAAGTTGAACTTAGTCAGCCTCACATCGTAGGATGGCATGTTACGTCGATGGTATCCAAGCCTAAAATAAACAATCCGTAGGGCTTTGCGCTGGATGTCTTCAATACGGTCACAGTGTAATTGATAGTATGGACTCCAGACTACGGAGCCATATTCCAGTATACTCCTTACCAATGTATTGAAGAGATGAACAAATGATGAAGGCTTCTTGAATGCTTTTGTGGTACGTGTAACAAAGCCGAGAAGCTGATGCCCCCTACTTATAATCTTGTCATAATGGTCTCTAAATGTCAACTTTTCGTCAAAGGTTACGCCAAGATCCTTAGCAGTCTGCCTCCGATGTAGTTCATTCTCATCAATTTTGTAATTAAATTCAACCTTTGTCCGCTTTGCAGTAAAGGAAACTACGAAGCATTTGTTAATATTGAGACACATTTTGTTATTGGAACACCATGTCGTTATTGTATTAATATCGTCCTGCAGTTTATAACAGTCATTGACATCAGTTACGGATGCAAATACCTTTAGATCGTCAGCGTATAACAAGCAAGGACTCTGTATTTTATCTATGAGATCGTTTATGAATAGTATAAACAACAATGGCCCTAAATGTGACCCTTGAGGTACACCGGATGTTATCAAAACTGGTGAGGAGATATAACCCTTCATGCAGACGAGCTGACTTCGATTACAGAGATATGAACAAAGCCATCGTAGGAGGTTTCCGTGAATTCCATAATTTGCGAGTTTATGGCATAGTATGCTATGATTTACTTTGTCAAAGGCCTTTTGAAAGTCAGTATATACTGAATCAACCTGTCCTCTCTTGGCAAAAATAGAGCATAAGTAATGTTTATATTCTAAGAGGTTGGTAGTTGTGGATTTGCCTCTTATAAATCCATGTTGCTTATCAGAGATACTTGACTTGACATGGTTGTAAATATGATCATATACCAAACTTTCAAAAACCTTCGCACAACTACTGTGGATGCTGATTGGTCTGTAATTGCTACATTGTGTTGGATCACCTGATTTCAGAATTGGAACCACATGTGCCACCTTCCAATCTTCAGGAAAAACGCCCGAGTCCAAAGACCATTGAAACAATATCGTGAGTGGTACACTGAGCTCCAGGGCACATTCCTTAAGGAATTTTGGTGGTATGCCATCTGGGCCTGCACCCTTGTTAGAATCCAGCCTTTTAAGCTTAGCCATCACATGAGCTTCGTTTAATGTTATTTTGGCCAATGTATCATTGCAACGTAATGCCATGTCATCATCAGGTACAGGAGTTGCGTTAGATGGTACAAATACTGAGTGAAAGTATTTCGACATAAGTTCGCAGGAACCTTGTCCATCCTTAGCAATCTCCGCGCCCAACCGCATAACACTAGGTATTTCGTTTTTTGTGCGCTTACGATTATTAACAAAATACCAAAAAGCCTTGTCACTAATATGTAATAAATCTTCGGTTCGCATAACAAAAGATCTATAACACTCCTCAGTGAGGATCTTGGAACGAGCTCGTAGCAATGAAAATGTGTCATAGTCACGAGGATTTCTGTACTTTTTAAATCGTTTGTGATATTTGTGTTTCTCCTTAATGCAGTTAATAAGACCTGTAGAGTACCAGATTGGATATTCTGAAGGATTATATTTATGTAACGGAGTATTTTTAATTATAATGTCTTGCAATATCGAATAATAGGTGTCGACAGCCATATCCACATCATTGTTATCCAGCAAAACTGCCTTCCAATCTGTTTGTCGAATATCTAGCCGAATTTTTTCATAATTAGCTTTATTGTAATTAAGACGTAATTTTGGTTTTGGTTTGACGTTACTTGTTTGGATAGGGTTCTTAAGTTCAATTTCTAGGGGGGGATGATGACGGTCTTCCTTTGTAAGGGCATCAGTACAACGGACTGCAGTGGTGAATGCAGATGAAATCACTAGATCAAGAATACGTCCATTGGTGTTACGAATATGATTGTGTTGGTACAGGTTACAAAATGAGAGCGTGTCAAGAAACAGTCTAGTTTTGGAATCATTTGAATTGCCTGGGGATAGAATATTCGCATTTAAAGAATGTGGGGTCCAATCTAATTTTGACATATTAAAATCACCAAGAATCAGGGTTAAATCATTAGTGTCGATGTTCGATACACGAGATGCCAGATTATCAAAAAAGCCGTGAAGTTCTGAGATAGGCAGATCTGGGGGAAGATAACAAAGACATATGTGAATACTTGGTTCATTGTGGTTGGATGGTAAAATAGTTATCCAGATGTCCTCAAGCTCGCTTTCCCAATTTTCTTGACGTATTATATTGTAATCATTATTTATAGCAAGTAGGACTCCCCCACCTTCCGCTTTTCTACTAGATGCAGATTCTCTATCTCTACGATAAATACTATACCTACCATCAAATAATTCACTATCAAATACACCTTTGTTAAGGTTTGTTTCAGTCAAACATATAATGTCATACGTACAGTTCAGGGCGCTCAGGTATAGCTCAGTGGTCTTTGAGCGTATTCTGTTGACATTTTGATAGAAAATTAACATTATTGAAATATTAAAACCAAATATTTATTTTTATCAGTTATAGTAAGAAATTAAATAGAAAGAAAAAAGAAAAATAGTTAACGCAATTTGCTGAGATCACTTTTCGATCTAATATGAATCGCAGTGCCGCTGTCATCTTTGCGCAGGTATACACGCCCGTATTTTATCCAGACGTAGGTGTACTTATTTTCTTTGGCAAAATTGCGTGTAGCTTGATGTAGTTCTTTGCACTGAGCAGAAAGATGTTCCGAAATGTAGATTCTCTGACTTGGGCCTGGTATATTTATCGAAGATGAGCTTAAAGGAGTGTTAGGATTCTGCTTGTTAAATCTCCGGAAGGCTGATATAAGGTTATCACGCTGCCGTTCAGTTTGTAGTGTAAGCAATATATTACGAGGGCGGTCTGAATCCGGCTTCAACTTAGCAACTCTTCGAATGGAACATATTTCGCTGTCCGCTGAGGGAATTTTTAGTACTTCGTATAGTTTCTTGACTAAATCCAACACATTCTCGGACTTTTTCTCGGGAACGGCTTGTATTTCGACGTTACGACTCCGGGATATTTTTTCAAGCATGTCAAGTCGTCGGTTTAAGTCGTTAGTGGTACGTTCTAGTACTACTTTCTCTGCTTCAAGTTGTTTGATGTGATTTTCAGCACTTAACATGTCTTTTTTTATATCTTTCTGCTCCTCACCAAGAAAGTTAGTCGTATTAGTAAAATCATCCTCCAATTTTTTCACCGCAGTAGCTATCTTAGAGTCCACTAAATCATTTATATATTCCTTCATCTGATCAAATTTGTAATCAAGTGTGGTTTTTAGTAAGGCTTGGAATCGGTCATAGGTTATAGAATCTTGGTTATTTTCACCACCCACCGGTGAGCACTGATTGCTTTGATGTTTTTTGGAGGTGTGGGGTTTCGGCTGATTACTGGAAGCAGTTGCTTCTTTAGGTGATTCAGGATCTGATAAGGACATATATGTCTCATTCATAGCAGGGTCTGTTATCTTTGTAGTACGGCGAGTAACATTTGTACAAGGTTCGCAAGTCCAAACATAACCCAGTAAGTATTTTTTTTTATAATCCTCCGCATTCATACCACCACAATGATAGTGATAAGTTTCACCACACCTGCCACATCTTGAAAGTAGATCGTCGGAAATAGGACTTTTACAGACGTTGCAATCCATATTGCCTCTCAGATGTAAGTAGCAGTAGGCACAAAACTCGCCCGCTCTGCACTATTTAATCACCACACTGGAATGCGCGTACACCGGTCGCTAGGAAACCTGCGCGCGATATTGACCCGTGCGCAATCCGCGTAACCGTCAAATTTCAATGCGCTATTTAAGGAAGTAGATAATTGATTTGTTCGATGACACGTTTTCGCCATTTATTATTTCACTTAAATATGGTAAATTGCACAATTTTAGGATAAGACACTTGACACATTTTGTACAGCATTAGTTTATAGGTGACATTTCACTATTTAAATTTTAAAAACTACGCAGTTTATCACTCGAATCCAATAAAAATCGGGAGACAGAATCAAACACGTATTGCACAGTAAGTAGTCAAAGACTAAAAAAAAAAGAAAATTTCTAATGCTATTGTGGGTATTTGGGTAGGTATCTACACCAATCCGACTTCGATACATCACATTGTACAGAAGCCAGCACATGCGGCTGGACAGTCGCACTACGAAATTCACCCCTACCGCTACGGAATACGGGCGATCTCAAGGTCAACATGTCCAGCCGCATGTGCTGACTACTGTACATTTATAAATTGTTGTTATATGATAAACAAATTGTTGTTTGGTTACCACTCAGCCTTTGAAAAATTATTTTTATTCGCCTATCTGTTATTCGTTACTATGACAAACATCTCAATTTTCGTACTGTACTGTCATGCAATTTTTGTTATATTAGTAGGTAACTAAGGAAAACTTAAATATTGACTTTAAATATTTTTTGTTGGTAGGTAAGGTATGAACAGATTGATAATATCAATATCCTAAATGTTGTAGTGAAACAACGTGTTTAAATCTCGAAATTAAACTTCAACACTTCAAAGTTGGGTTCATAATAAAAGTTGATTATATTGAGCAGTAGGATTATTAATGAATGATTCAGGGAAAATGCTAAATAAATAAATAGTTTAATAATGTATTATATTGAGTTTTATTTGCTATCATACCAAAATAATAAACTAAAATCGGACGTACATGACAAAAACGTTTTTAATCTCGCGACAGTACGTTCGGTCGAGGGGAATTGGGACACAAAGAAATTACAACGTTATTCTGCATGAGATAACGTACATATTAAAACGTTACCAAGAAAAAATATTAATTAATGAATAATTGCTGACATTATTTGCTTAATTTGTTTCTTATAGTACTAGTTAAATTTATACGGCATAAATTAACAACTTTTGGAGTAGTTATATATTTTGGTTCTCTAAAAACTGCAAATATTCGGAACTGTTGAATTCTGCAACGAGAATCTGCTTAATTTTCAACAGTTTATTAGCACACACAATAAACTATTCAGAATAAACTGTTAAAATATAGTTATCTATAATCTCTGGTCAGATAAGCCAAAAAATCTGTAACTTACTGAAGATCCTTTATAAATGATAATTCTGAATGATTAATTATATTAATTTTAATTTCTTTAACTGGAATGCAAGCATTATATTATAATAGAGGCACTTTTACAAAGTTAGTAATTATGCTGTTCCACTGAAATCAAAATAAGTAGAAAATTTTATTTTTCATTTTTTTTGTACATGCGCGGGAATTTAATTTGCTTAATTTGGTATATTTTAACTATAACTAACTGTATTTTATGCCATAAAGAAAGAAGTTTACAGTTATCGAATTATTTCCATTTTTAGCTAATTTTACTGGCCTAGAACACCGAATTACGCGCACTCAGGATGTAGGTACCTACATAAATTTCACGCAAATATTGTTTTTTGTCTATTCACTCTACGCACGAATAGCAAGCGTAGCGTAGCGGCACTACGCAAGTACGCAAGCAACGCGCTGGGTGGGGGCGGAGTTACGGATAACGTTAATATTTTAATGTTAAAATTACCAATATTTTGCTTTTAACGTTATTAAAAATAACGTTAAAATATGTTAACGATATTTTAACGTTACACTTTGCTAATGTTAACCTGTTGAGCGGCAGGTAACGTTACCAACTTTTTAACGTTAAACCAAGCCCTGCAATAAATATTAAGGGGGGCTCCCATACAAAAATCGTATTTTTTTTGTTTCAGAGGCATGAACTATGATAGTTAGATAGTTGAAATTTTCACAGATGATGTATTTCTATTGCCACTATAACAACAAATACTAAAAATTGGCCAAGAGCGAGTCGGACAACAGATATGTTTTTTTTTTTGTTTTTTTTTTTTTGTTATAAATTGACTGTTGTTATAAAAACAGCAATACGAGCAATAACTAAGGCTGGCTTCACTGTTCTTGGCACAGTCTGCGACCAAGGTCCAACAAATGTAGGAGCGCTTAATCTGTTAAAGACTTTTTGTGGGCTGCCTGCTGACTGTAATTACTTTTTACTAGACAATGAAAAAGTATTTATTATTTTTGATGTTCCCCACCTATTCAAATCTATAAGAAACAATTTCTATCAACGTGGCGAAATATTAATGGACAACAAAAGAGGAAAATGGGAACATTTAGTAAAAGTGGAGGAAAAAAATCGAGCAACTCTGCATTTTATCAAAATAACAAAACTACACGTGGATCCCAAGTTTAGATCCAAAATGAGAGTCAAGCTTGCTGCTCAAATATTAAGCAATACATTAGCCGGAATTTTAAAATTACAGGCAGAAAGTTCAGAAATAACTAAAGAGGAAGCTACATCAATTTTGCAAACTGCACAAATTGTTGAAGATCTAGACCAATTGTTTGATTGTTCAAACGGACCTGCCTCAAGAAAAGACATAAAGAAAGGTATAAGGCAAAATGTGAGCAGCAAAAGTTTTCATCACGAACGTTGGCCAGAATACAAAAGAAAACTAAAAACACTTACCTTCTTAAAGTCTGACAGTCAACTTAGACTCAGAAACGTTAGGTGTGTAAACGGATTTATAATAACAATTACATCCCTGCAAGATATCTGGAGAGTAGTACATTCAAAAAATTTCAAATATTTGAATCTACGTCAATGTAATCAGGCAGGACGCGTTGGAAAACTTATTTGGGATTATCAGACAACACTGTCCTACCAACAAAAACCCGACGTGCCATCATTTCGCTTCGGCATTAAAGGCGGCAATACTGTCCCGACTTAGCCCACCCATAAGTCGAGGCGCCAACTGCCATCAAGACGAAAATGAAATACTTTTTGATTTTCAAGAAATTGTATTCCAACAGCAGTCAAAAGGAAAGGAAAACGACTCTAATCTTAACAATACGAGAATTTCCAATGGACTATATAAAAGGTGCGGTTTCTGCTTGACCAGCAAATACATTTTTACTAATAGTGCGGGAGCCGGGGGCCTAAGTACCTACCTCATCGAGTACCCCAATAGGCTATCTCTAGATCGTTAACCGACACTTAAACACTGAAAAAAAAAGTCTGCCAGAGCCGATCCTGCCGGGTCATCGAAATTTTTGACGTTCTTTTTTCATGGAACCTACCTCATAAAGTACCCGAATGAAAGTGGTGGCATCAATTAACCATTTATTAATGATGTATAAAAAAATTGGTCTGCCATTGCGCAGCCTGCCGGAAGTACTTGGCAGACGCCCTGAAATGTGCCCATCTGACACCCTTCACCTACCTCATCGAGTACCCCAATAGGCTATATCTAGATCGTTAACCGACACTTAAACACTGAAAAAAAAAAGGTCTGCCAGAGCCGATCCTGCCGGGTCATCGAAATTTTTGACGTATTTTTTTCGTGGAACTTACCTCATAAAGTACCCGAATGAAAGTGGTGGCATCAGTTAACAATTGATTAATTATGTATAAAAAAATTGGTCTGCCACTGCGCAGCCTGCCGGAAGTACTTGGCAGACGCCCTGAAATGTGCCCATCCGACACCCTTTGACAAGTTTTGACCTGGCAGACCTTGTGATCTATTATCACAGGCATTTTGGTTATTTTTTGGCGTTGGTCCCATCGAGGTACTCGATGAGGTAGGTGAAGGGTGTCGGATGTAATGTAATAACCATATTTTCACATTTTTTTCAAGGACTTCATAATAGAGTGCCGACGGCAGGAACAAAAATTTCCAGTGAACTATAAAAGGAGCGGTTTCTGCTTGACAAGTAAATACATTTTAACTTAGTATTATTTTTTATTATTATTCCCCACAATTAAATATACTAGCCTGTATTATTTGTGTTGCAGAATTTCCATCCTGGAGCACAGCCTGGAGAGAGAAACGGCCTTTTTGTCTTCTATGCTTAGTTAAATAAATAGTAGCAAAACTGTTTGAATAAAAATAAAACTCTTTGAATACTCTTGTTATTTAATTATTACCAAAAAAAAAGATTCGTCATTAAGCTAATAGCCACCTAATTGCGTTTTTTTTTAAAATATCGATTTCGATAATTCGGTAATTGGCATGACATCCCTATTGTGTTCTTCATGTTGGCAATGTCATGCATAAATGACATTGTTTGCGGCTTCATATTGGCAACCATGTTTTCGCCTTTGTTTCATACTAATACACGTTCACGTTATTTTATATGAGACTCCTGTCTCTTAAAACGCTAGTTTTATTTACATTCTCTTTGCGACATACCATTCCCGGCAACTCAATTGTTACATGAAATATTTATCATGCCTGGCAACAGAGAACGTTGTCTCTGTCTCTCTCACTTTGCGTCTCGCCGCCATGGCTGACTGTCTGTACTGAAATTCTCAAATAATAAATCGCTTGA
Organism: Teleiodes luculella; assembly: GCA_948473455.1. Classification (NCBI taxonomy): domain Eukaryota; kingdom Metazoa; phylum Arthropoda; class Insecta; order Lepidoptera; family Gelechiidae; genus Teleiodes; species Teleiodes luculella. Next base: position 5,114,423 of record OX419603.1, read on the forward strand.
AATCTGAAACATCTTTCACTGATATGGTGCCAGAAGTGATCGACTACATCGTCCACCAGATCAAGAAGATAAAATTGTCAACGCCGCTACACCGCATCCGCAGGCAAGTCAACACACTTCGCATTCAACACGACGCCATCGCAACATGTCGGAACCTCCACCGCCGTCACCAAAACCGCAAGGTCCAAGCCTTCCTAAGACAAACTTTCGTCTCAATCTAACTGCAGTAAATATGCCGATGGAATGGCGCAATTTTATGATGTCTTTTAAGATATTTATGACAGCAAATAATCTCGACAATGAGCCGGATCAACGAAAGGTCGCCATCTTATTAAACTCTCTAGGAACGGAGGCACTCCAGATTTTCTACTCTTTCGATGTAGATATGTCGAAAATCACATACAAGGAACACCACAAAAAATTCGAAGATTATTTCATGCCGCATCTCAACACCACCATCGAACGACATAAACTATTCAACCGAAAGCAAGGTCAACACGAAGACATCGAAACATACGCTACAGAACTGAAGAGTATCAGTCTTTCATGTGATTTCGGAGATAAATCGGATGACATCCTAAAAGACATATTTTCCCAAGAGAATACAATACACTACGTTTTAAGAGTGAGGACTTCCTTTGTGGCTGGTTGTAGCCAATAAGATCAATTTACATGGCATTTTAATACCAACAGAAAAGCAGAAGAACGTCAAAAGTCAATACTACCAACCTAACAGAAGTAACCGACAGAATAGTGCTGTCACTTAGTGGTTACTAGAATTTTATCGATATCGATAAACGGACCCAGTGTTATGGCGGTTCATAAATTATATTTTTTATGATTTTTAGGACAGAGTCAGCCAAAGCTAAGATGACGGAGGTAAAGTAGCAACTCAAAAAATAATACAAATAAATGCCAGTTTCGATTGGAGTTGCTATTTTTCTACCGCCAACTTAGCTTTACCCGACTTAAATAAAGAATACAAATGTGGAGTAATCAATTTATATTATTTACAATTTATATAATTTATATTATCCAGTGGTCCAGTTCGCACAGTCAAGTTCGCAAACGGTCCAATCCGTAGAATTTAAGGCGGCGCTAAGTGGTGGCCCCAAGTAGCAAGTAATAGGTATGGCAAGGTGGGGTAGAGTGGGGCAAGGTAGGACAGCGTGGGATAAGGTATTGAATATTGAATATTCTTGTGAATGTTAGAAAAAGGGGCGAGTGGTCCTTATCTAAGTTCTCTATTTGAAAATACAGTAGCGGGCAACAGCTAGTATTATTGTAATTAAAATATATTATTTTGCTGTACCCTGTTGTTGTGCTTTCTTAATAATTTCTGCTGTTGGCTCTTCAGATTTAGCAAAAGACAAATTGATCCGATTACAGTCATTCCGTATTAACAGTTGAGCTAATCGAACAAGCATTAAGTGCAGTAACCGATCTTTGTGATCACCACATATCCACAACAAATTGTCACATTTTGCTAAAATCATTGTCACCGCTTGCTGACAAACATGGTTTTTATGAAGTTTTGGTTTAATTTCATCTTCAAAGCAAGAACTCCCTATATCTACTAACTTGCACAGATTCCATGTGGGATATGTTAAGCTTTTTTTATCTTGCCACCACTCTCGTAATTTTATGTAACTGTACATACGTGTGTCATGTACGTTTGGGTCATCAGTTTTTAAGCTTGAATTGCATTCGTCAAATTTCCATGGAATTTTTTTAAGGACTACTGAGGCCAAGTATCCCGCAACATATACAGTTGGTTGTTTTTCAAAACTTTCGAACATTTTTTTTTGCATGTGCGAGTAATCGGCCTCATCATCTGGAAACGCAAAATCGTCGGGTAAATCATTATTTTCCGTTATATGCAAAATAGGACTTTCAGATTCGTTAGGTAATTGGTAAATTACAGGCGGATCAACGTAGCTTTTTTCCATTTGGACATTTTCTGTTTCGATGTTATGGAAGAAATCATCAAAGTCAATTATGGCTTGGTTGTCATCCTCTTCACAGTTGGCGCCTCTGCCAACCGGTGAACTCAGTTTTGTTAAAATATTTGATTTTAACGCCGCGGTGAAGTGGTGGCATGTGGGGTTCCGGTTTGTCGGGCAATGTTGCCTAATCATACCAAACAGATTTTCAAGGCTGTCCTGGTTTAACTGCCGAAGATTGAAGTATTTGAATCCTTTTATTTCAACGGTCTTCCAAATATCTTCAAGAGATGATAGGGAAGTTTCATATCCTTGGACGCACCTAATATTTTTCAATCTCAAAAAACTATCTTTTATTAAGAAAACCATTGTCTTAATTTTTTCTTTATAATTTCTCCATTGTTGAATATGGTTGGTTTTCTTTGAAACATTTTCTCGTTTGCCTTTTATTACATCTTTTCTGGATGTAGGACCGTTGGTGCAGTCAAAAAGGTTATCCATATCTTCTACAATATCAGCTGTGTCTGCAATTTCTTTAGCCTTGACATCATCGCCAGCTGCTTGAAGATTTTCTGACAAACATTTTAAAATAGCGGCTACGGTGTTGCTTAGCACTTGTGCAGCCAGTTTCACCTTCATTTTGGTTCTATATGTAGGGTTGACATGAAGGGCTGTCAATTTCCTGAAATGTAATGTTCTTTCATTTTTTTCAGCCGCTTCTACGAGGTGTGACCATTGGCCCCTCTTCCCATCAATTTCCACAACTCCCCCATTGTGGAAATTATTTCTCAGAGATTTAAAAAGATGGGGAATATCAAACATGATATATATTTTTTTACCATCCAAAAGGAAGAAATTTGAGGAAGCTGGGACGTTGGACCACTCCTTAAGAAGATTCAGGCTTCCAATATTTGTTGGGCCCTGGTCGCACACTGAGTTAATTACAGTAAATCCAGTATCAGCTACAGCCCTAATATTTTCTTTAATAAGCACTGCGAGGCTTTGTGAAGATATAGTACCTTTAACAAAATAATAAGCTATAGGCTGTTTAAGTTTTTTATGCAGACCTTGCAGCATAAACACCAAAGCATGATCCGCGATATCTGATGACCTGTATTGGTTTTCACCCAAATCAACGAAACCCTCTATTTTATATGATCTTTGATGGTAAATAAGACGCTTCTTGAGCGCAATTTCGTCAAAGAGTAGGGCACACAATTTATCTTTCTCATTCATTTTTTCAGCTTTTTTTTTCAGGTGTTGTAAAATTGTAGGGCTAATGCCTGGCTCTAAGACAATGGCTTGTAGTAGTCCTTGTAGAGTTCGAATGCTAGGTAAAGCTATTATGCGGCTTAAATGTCTGTATGCGCGGGGTGATTTTTTATATATAGCAATAGCCAAGGCTTTTTCTGTAGATGTCCATCGTTTTCCTTGGTTGGGGCTTTCTTCCGTGGTTACGTATATATGCTCGTATTAAAGTTTTTAAAGCTATGGACTTGATACGTGCCATTATATCTCCCTTTCGCAAAACATTTATTTTGCGTTTGAATAAACGTTTTTTTTTCATTAATTTTCTTTTCCTTGGTGTTATTTGTAAACTCGGTGCTTTTGAATCTGTAAATAAAAAGTTATTTAAAAATTATATATATTTTGTCCAACACACAAAATTTTAAAACAAGTACTATAAAAAAATAAAAAAAGATTGTTTTATTTACCTGATCCACACTTCTTTTTTATTGTTTTTGTTTGAAGTGTTTCGTCTTTTTGTATATAATAATCATGGTCAACTAAGAGCGACTGTCCCAAATGAGATGGTACTGCAATTGAAATCATAATTAATAGTCAAAATGGTGATAATATCTAAAGCAATATAATACTGTGTGCACTTTAGTTTTAGGAGGATACCTTTTTATTTGACCCGTATTTACTCATCTATACCTATATCTTTTTAAACTCAGAGCAAGTATTTACAGTGAAACTTAACAACTTAGGTACTCAATATGAAAAAAAAATTGGTGTCCCATACAAAGAACGAAGACGAATAGTCCACTCTAAGAAGCGAACCGCGAACCGCCATTTTGCTCGAGCGTACATTCATACATTACTAATGATTACTAGTTACTACACACAGAATAGACTGTAAAGTTCACCTTTTCTTTTTGCCCTTAAGAGTTTTCTTTTAATTGGTTGAAGGTGTTCTTCCCGTTTTGTGCAATAATCGTGGTCAATTAAGTGCGGCTGTTCCAAATTGGATTGTTCTGTAATCATCAGAAATAGAAAATCAAGTCAAGAATAAAAATTTGGGTAAACACTGGCTGGGCATCATATAATAATATATCTCATGGAAGCGTGCTGATGAACTTTTTTAGTTTAATAAACTGGGTAAATCACTAGGTACATACTTTTCTAGTTAAGCCTAGTTTAGTTATTCGACCCTTAGTATTAAATTTATTTAGTTACCTAAATGTAATAATCGGTAATATTTAGATATTAGACTACTCCCCGTGTGGCCAAAAAAATCTAAACATTGTAATAAAACAGCAACTAAACTGTCTGTACATTGAATTGTTTAAAAAATATGTTTGTTTCTTATTGTTTTCATGTTACAGATCACAAAACAACAGTTATTTTTTTTAGAACTACTTACTACTTTGGGAAATTCTTTAATTACAAAATTTGCAAAAATAAAGCTATAAAAAGATAGGTATATTACCAGAGTTACAGGGTCCCACGGTTACTTCATCTTCGCATTGAAGGGTTGCATTTTCACTCACTAATACTTCAGGTACATTGTCAATTGTAATTTCAAGGAGCCCTGGCACTGGCATACATGGTTCTTGGGGACATTGTAGGAGACATCCATGCATAAACTCTGTGAACTAACTTCAACCTGTCTTTGGCTAAACATGTCTGCAAATTGTTGTAAGTTTTAAGTTATTTTGTAAGTTTTTAATGTTAACACGACTTACTTGTTTATTATTTGTTTGTGTTTTTTTTTTACGTTAATTGCGTTGTTTTTTATTAAGACCCTTGTAGTTTTGATTTCATTTTCGAATTTTATTGCGTCATTTTGATCTAGGTTTCCCGTGATTGATTTTATAACTGATCCTAGTCCGTCTATAAGTCCACGTTTCTGTCTAATGCTAGATTTAAATCCTATTGGTTCTAAACCTAAGTAAAGTAATTTACTTTCTATCGTATCTATTAAGTAATCTATTTGCTTAATTACTTTGTTAAAATTTGTTGTGTTGCTTTGTCTCAGTTTTAGTGTCATATAATTACTTCATTATCGAATTTAGAGTCTGAGTCTGTCGTTATTTTGCTAGGTACTCCTATTGTGGAAAATAGTCCTAATAATGCTTCTGCAATATGGATACTCGTTGAGGCTGTAAGGGGGATTGCTTGTGCGTATTTTGTGAAGTTATCTATTATTGTTAGAAAAGTTGTACCTCCAGTACTATATAAATCCATAAACATATGTTCAATAGGTTTTATTGGGTTAGACGCAGAATGTGCAATTCGCAAAATGAGCACTCGACGCAAAATAGGAATTTCGCAGTTGGTGCAATTCTCACAAGGGGCACTTCTCATAATGTGCATTTCGCAAAATGAGCACTTCGCAAAATGTGCACTTCGCAAAATGTGCATTTCACAAAATGCGCACTTTTCTAGGGTTACTCCCAAAATAAAAGCGATATGAATTGTATTCAAAATAAAATAAACACTTTTACAAAATAACCATTTATTTAAAAAATATTAATCAAGACTAAGTTTTGATAGTCAAAAATAAATATTTCTGTCTATTCAGACATAAAAAAAAAGTATGTTCTTCAATGAAAGGTTTTGACTTTTAATATATACTAGCGACCCGCCCCGGCTCCGCACGGGATAATGGTTATTGTAGGTTATTCTTGAGTATATTATGCATGTATTATAGATATAAACCTTCCTCTTGAATCCCTCTATCTATAAAAAAAAACCGCATCAAAATCCGTTGCGTAGTTTTAAAGATTTAAGCGTACAAAGGGACATAGGGAGGGACATAGGGACAGAGAAAGCGACTTTGTTTTATACTATGTAGTGATTCGCGAAAACTGGTACATAGCCCCGATGCTTTCGGATCGAGACGCAAGAAAAGTGGAAATTTGCTTACACCGACGACCATTGGCTCAAACCCTAGAAAAGTGCACATTATGAGAAATGCCCCTTGTGAGAAATGCACAAATTGCGAAATGCACATTTTGCGTCGAGTGCTCATTTTGCGAATTGCACATTCTGCGTCTAACCCGTTTTATTGGTGTTTCTGTAAGTGATAAGGGCAATTTTAAGGGATTTCTCTCATATTTACTCCTTAAGCATCTATCACATATGTTTATAAATTTTTGTATTGTTGACAACATGTTAGGCCAGTGGTAATTTCTGTGTATGTGTTTATATGTTTCCTGTATTCCTCTGTGTATAGTTTTTCCTTCGTGATATTTTCTTATTATGTCTTGCTGTTCTGGTATATTATCTATTACAGTGACTCGATTTGTGCATTTTATCAATTTCGGACCTCTATCACTGAAAATAGATTTATAAACTTTGCAAAATATCGGATAAAATTCTTCATGATGAAAATAACAATGAAAGATTCTATCTGGAATTGTGTGTTCTTTTAGGATTTTGATAATTTCTTGTTCAGTATTGTTTACAGGAATCCAAACATCTTTAATTACTGTTTTTCCTTTTGATCTGTCGTCTATTCTATATGTGTTTCCTGGTGTCTTCCTAATATGAAATTGTTTTAATTGTATGTCTATTGCGTCCTCGATTTCAGGGATTTTATTAGTTAAATTTTCCTCATTTATAACATTTGTTTCTGGTTCTACCGTTTCTTCTATTGGATTTAGGTTTATTTGTTCTGGTGGTGTTAATATTCTACTAATTTCTGTTTGTTGATCTTCTTTATTTATGTCGGGTGTGATTGGGATATCTAAGAGTGTTCGAATATCTATATTTTCTAAATCTTGGTCGTTTGAAGTACCGGGTTGTGGTTCTCTAGTGTTCACCGTGTTATGGTGGACAAGCTGTATTCTGGATAACGCGTCCGCGTTAGTATTTATTTTACCTTTTTTATATTTTACTTCGAAGTTAAATTCTGCTAGTCTTAAGCGCCAGCGGGTCAATTTAGGATTCGGGTCTTTTATTGACATAATCCATGTTAATGGTCTATGGTCTGTGACAATTGTGATTTTTTTTCCATATAAGTAGGGTCTGAAGTACTTTGTTGACCATACTATACTTAACAATTCTTTTTCTATTGTGGAATATCTTTGCTCTGTGTCTGAGAGTGTTCGTGATGCGTAAGCTATCGGTTTATCAGATCCTATTTCACCTTGAGATAAGATAAGACTGCTCCTACTGCTACGTCTGAAGCGTATGTTGTCAAAATGAAAGGTTTTTCAAAGTCTGGGTATTGGAGTATCGGTGCATTCGTAAGTACTTGCTTGCATTTTTCGAATGCTTCTATGTATTCTTGCGATAAATTTATTTTGCTGCCTTTTTTCAAACATTTTGTAAGTGGTTTCGTGAGTTTAGCAAAATCTTGTATGAATTTTCTATAGTATCCGACTAAACCTAGAAAAGATTTTATCTCTTTTTGTGTTTTTGGGATAGGGTTTTTTTTTACTGCAGCTATTTTGTTTTCGTTTGGCTGAAGGCCTTTATTAGTTAATGTATGACCTAGGAAATCTACCTGTTTCTTTAAAAATTCAGATTTATTTAGTTGAATTTTTAAGTTATGTATCCTGAATCTATCAAATACTTGTTTACACTTATCTAAGTGTTCCTGCAATGGTGTTGAATATATGATGATATCGTCTAAATAAGTTAGAACGTTGTCCAATCCTCTCAATACTGAATCCATGAGTCTTTGGAATGTACTCGGTGCGTTCTTCAGTCCGAAGGGCATTCTCAAAAATTCGTAATGTCCACGCTCTATAGTGAAAGCTGTTTTTTCGATGTCATCGGGATGCATCTCTACTTGGTGATATCCCGACGCGAGGTCTAGTGTTGTAAAGTACTGTGCACGTCCTAGTTTATCTAAGAATCTTAGATAAACTAGGACTAAGATGTCGTCTATGTTAGGTAATGGGTATTTAGTTTTTTCATTTAATTTTCTGTAGTCAATAACCAATCTATATTTTGGTTCACCTGATGCGTCTAGTTTTTTTGGTACTATGTGCACTGGGCAAGACCATGGAGAGTTACTTTCTCTGATTATGTTCTGTTCTAGAAGTTTATTTATTTGATTTATTATTTCCTCTTTTTGTTAAGGTGCCTGTCTGTAATTTCTGACAAATATAGGTTTATCGTCTGATAGTCTTAGTTGATGTTTTATTTCATGTGTAAATGTAAGGGGGATTTCTTCACAATGAAACAAATCGCGGTAAATGAAACAGAGTTTTTTAATTTCTCGGTTTTCTTCGGCATTCATGTGATCTGTTCTAAGTATTTCTAAGTTTTGTTTTAGAATACTGTCTCTATTTTTAATTGCAGTGGAGTAATAGTACGTTTATTTACAACAATTTACAACTTAGGAATAATAATAACAAATCTACAACATTAAAAGTATTTAAACACCTAAAAACTAAATTCTTACCTAAATCTAAAATAAAACTAACTAAAGAGCCCACCCCGAAGCGTTCCAGGCTCAAACGTCCCCATTATGCCGGCCGCGTTGCCGCGCTGGATGGCCAGCGAAATGTGCTGCCTCAGGAACGCTCCGGAGCGGGGGTCACAACCGCGTTCCCGCAGACGTCTCCCCAATTCCCACACAAACCGTTTCGCCTCCTCACACCACGGGCCGCTTGTTTCCACGGCAAAAGGTAAAAACACGTATTGCCCCTCCCATTCGGAATACTTCGCACGCTTCAGCCGAGCAGCGTGCTCTGCAGCTGCTCCCGCTTTTTGTGTGGTGTGAGGAGTGTGCGACGCCGCAAAAGTGCTCACACAGGTGGCGTCCCACAACATGCAACGGCCTCTCTCCCAGGGGATCAGAGTTAGTCCGTCCGGGCGTTTTCCATCGGTGCGGCTAAGACCGGGAGGCTCAAGCACACAAGGAACATCTGCTGACACAAGCGCTTTTCTAATTATTTCATTTAGCGCGTGATGCCTGGGGAATCTGCCGGCACACTTCACACAGCTGAGTCCGTGGTGTCCAAACTCATCGACATTTATGCCACACGGGCAACGATGCGTCTCGCATAGTTTACACCCTAGCCTCAGCGCGACCGCGACCCGTAAAGAATTGTCATCAAGGTGTGTGCCGAGCTGAGGCGAAGGCATAGCGTGCAGCCATGCACCTGATTCCGGGCAGGCCACAGCCCTGATGCGCGCCTTGTCTACCCCCGTGAGCGTTTCGGACAGGGCCGATAAAGATAACTTGCAGCCCAAATCATCCCAAGCCCGCTGAGAGTCTGGCTTTTTCGGAGTGTTCGTATCAGGACACATAACCGCCCAAGCTTCCATCGCACCGTTCTGAAAGGGGATGCTGCAACCAGCACCGTTAACTTTAAGAATGCTAGCAACTAGCGCAGCAACCCCATACGACGAAGCGAGGAACGCAGGCAAGCCAACAGCCTGAACGCTTCTGATGCCGAGACCCCCGTGTCTGATTGGCAGCATAGCTTGTTGCCACCTGACATCATCCAGGCTAACATTGATGATGGTTTCCAACGTTGACCGAATGGAACCATCCAAAGTGGCGAAAGTGGTGGAGTAATAAAATTTGTGGGTATTATTAATGTAAAATTTTTCTTCTTTAGAGATTCTGCGTAAAGGTAATTGCACATTATTTTTAAGTGTTTAGTGCTGCTGGGAAAACTAATCCGTTTTTTGTTTCTTTTTTTCCAGGAAATTGTCTCCTTCTTCGTATTTAGTTAAGAAGTTTACTACTTGTTCACATCTGGGTTTGAGTTTAGTAAGCTCTTTTATGTCGTCCCTAATTGGAATTGTCGCTACATTCGTATGTAACGTCATATTTTTCATGTCTATTTTACATTTGAGAGGGCCTAGAATATCTAATCCTATTAGACCTTCAAAGTCTGGATCAAAACTGAAAATTAGGAATTTGTGTGTCGATTCTCTTTTAAAAATGTTTTTTGGTAGTGTCACGTATGCTACCTGTTCATGTTTTGAGGTTGCATGAGCTGTTTTTATGAAATGCGTCTCATTTTTTATTTTATATTTAGCAATTTTATTTTTTTTATGCTTGGGTTTATCAACGACTGTGATGCACCCGTATCTATTAAAAATCTACCTCCTAATTCATTTATGTAGATATAATAGGAAAATAGTTTTGAATATTGTTTATTGATACTATGTTATTTCTAGTTCTTCTAGAGCTTCTAGAAAAATTTCTGCGTTCGCATTTTCTACGACATCTTCCTCTTGAGTGTATTCGTAATCAGAATCATCGTTTTCATCTTCCTTACGATCACTCTGGATGTTCGCGCTCGCGATTATTTATAAACTGTCAATGTGTTAGTTATATTTTATTTTGTAATTTTAATGTGTGCGTGCAGCCAAATATTGTACATACTTAGCTATAGCGAAGTTTTATATTAATCTCTTAGCTAGCCAATCATCGGCCGTCCTTATTTGACCGTTAAAAAGTAAGTGTTTTTCTAGCATTGTAATAATGTGGCTTAACTATTAAACGTAAGGTCGATTTTGCTTTGTATAGCTTCCTTAATTGCATTTTTGGTTTTTGAGCTCGGACCGTCAGTCCCGCTACACACTCGATCTTTATCCCTCTAACTTAACGCTTGCTTGCACTCTGTAAATTATTATTAAATTTTAAATTATATTTTTTATATCCCCTGAAAGAGTTTTTATTGAACTCACCCCTTGTTCCTGGCGGGAACACTGGATGTGTATTTTTTTCTTGTCGGCATTGTTAGGTTGCCAATTGGAATTTTTGTTTTAATTAAATGGTTCCTTTTTATTTGGATTTGCGAAATTCTGTGTTTTAGGTTTAAATTGGGGTCTGCTAGTGCCTGGCTTGCTTTGTTGCGCTCGCCTGGCTCTTAGCTTCACCTCTTCTTGTTTCGCGAAATTTATAGCTTGGTCAAGGTTTTGTGCGTGTTTAAGCTTCACTGAAAATGCTGTAATAGGATTAAGCTTGTCTAGAAAGGTTTCAAGAGCCACTTGTTCGTAGAATGTTGTTTTACTTGGGTCGCTTGTAATTAGCGTGCTCATCAAGATTCTAATTTTTTCTCCGAACGTATCTAGAGAACTACCTTCCCTATTTACTTCCATTAATTCCTGCACTAACTGTATGGGCGTTCTAAATTCTCAAAATTTTCTCTGTAGAATTTCTTTAATTTCAGCCCAGCTTTTAGCACCGGGACTCTCTGAAAGAGCTTCAACCGCTTTACCTGACAGTTTATTTCTAATTAAACAAGTGATGCTTAATTCATCTCTGTTTTTAATAAATTTGCGTTTTCCACACCTTCGATATAAAATAATAGGGTCCTTTTGTTCCCATCATAGCTTGGCAGTAATTTAGCCAATGTTGCGTAGTCGATTACTACTGGTTTCTCGTCATCTGGCATTTTGACCTAGATTAGAGTCACCAATTTCAAAGAAAACGAAACTTTTTATAAGAAAAACACGTTAGTTTCACGTGATATAAAAAAGGAAAGCAAGTTACAAGGATCTTGGGAGATATAAGTAGAGCTATATATTTCATACATATATTAGTCAGTAATAAACGGACCGTCTTAGAAGTTACACGCTTGTTTCATTTGAATAAATCCCATCACCACATTATGCCACATGGAGAGAAAGTACATTAAATTTAATAAGGGTAAATAAGATAGAACATTTTACTGAAAGAAGACTTTATTTTAATTTTAAAAGCTATTAAAACTGCATTCATACATTTTTTAACAATTACATGGTTGAACCAGGAATCGAACCCGCTACACGAGAAAAAAAAATATCCTGTAATTTTTCATACCGATCGATAAGCTTCATCATAAAGATTATTTTGTCGGTTCCAAAATGGTTTAAGACGGAAATAAACAAAAAAATATTGAATCATGCTCCAATATACAATGATGAATAATTAAATAAACAAGAGAATGCCCAAAGATTATAAACACATCCATAAAAGGAGCAAGAAATGACAACGTGACGACGGCTGTATAGTATACGCGGAAACCTGCCCGACCAAGATAAGTTGGTAATGTAAAAAATGGACAGTCGAAATAATCAAAAATCAAAGATCATGGGGTAAAATATAAAATAAAAAAAATAAAATAAAGGGTGGTTTCCCAAGCCTATAAAAGAGACAGGAAGCACATACGTGGCACAGTATTCCATATATTGTACCTGCGGTCCATACGCAAAACGGAGAATCAGGAGATGTTCCAGATTTTAGAGGAATCTTCATTAGATTTAGATGTGCTGTCCATCCCGGCGACACTTGAAGAGCTGGATGGAGATCTGAAAGAGTTCCTCGCCGTGATGGGCGACCCTTCGCTAGTAGCAGCAGGCCAGTCTCCAAGGGAACCCCGCGACTCAGCAGGCGGGTCGCGGTCGGCGCGCCGGGAGGCTTGTCCCCGACCGTGGGTGTTCCGCGCTGATGGCCCAGCGCAATTTGCAGCAACCGGGGCTACCAAGCGTGGGGGGGCTGTTTCACACAGAGCCAATTATAGAAAAGGTGCGAATTTTTCAGATTGCCCAACACCCACCACCGGGAAGAGAGTTGGCGCCACCCCGGAAACGGCTGCACCAGCGCCAGAGACCGGCGCAAGAGGAACCGGAGCACGGGGAACAGCGCAACGGGGATTTGTGGCGCAGGGCGTGCCGTGACGAGCCGTGGATCCCCTGGGAGAGCAGGGGAGTCGTTCGGTGCCTTACCGGCGCAAAAGAGCGCCCCGCAGCAGGCACAGGGGGGAAGCCATATAACCTCAAAACCTTTAAACTTAACATGGAAGATGTTTTCTTCCTCCGAGTTGGCTTGAAGCCTGTTGTATTTTGGAAAGCTGATTTACCAAAGAAAAACCAGTATAGGATAAGATTTTCTTTCTGTGTTTATTCTTGTTCTTCCAGAGGGGGAGGGAAATGTGACGCAAGTCTACGTCACACCAGGCTGCACTCACACAGCTGCGTGGTCGCAGCAGTGACGTAGCGCTACAGCGCGCACACCGGAAAGCAACGAGCCTTATAACTGTTTGCTGATTTAATTGGAGTTCGGGACGACCCCCGCTGCTTACTAACATAACGCGCTAGCCGTGATAGTGAGGCCACGGCCTTTGGCCCTATTTAGCAAGACAAAATTATTTTTATGCAGTCTGACTAAAGGCTATTTTCCTATTCACAAACGTTTCTACCTTGTTTTGACAACACAATAAACAGCCAATGGCGCTCGCGCACGTTCGGCAATGAGGACAATAGCAGGTAGAAACCGGCTTGGTTAGTTGCTTTGTAACAAAAGAGCTGTGCTATCGTGTTTTTGGAACTTTTAAAGTGAAATAATTATTGTTTGTGAAACAGTTACTAAAATCGGTTTAATATGGATAATGAAGCTTGCGGTAAGTAGTTTTTATTTACGTATTTTTAAACCATTTTGGATGCGTCTATGTAATAGATTCAGAGCTTGAATTAAAATAGTCCAAATTTCGTTCATTTTGTCATTAAAACTGTACACAAAGTCTAGGGTACACTGCGATTCACGATAGATCCTTTTTAATTATTTAAACAAACATCTAGTCTTACGAAAAAAATACAAGATAATTGCACAAAGTTGCAGCTTACTGAAAAAAATATTATTCTTTACAGGATCCAGTGTTTCCTCCGCGTACACACAATACATAATATCACGGAAAGAACTTTTCTTGCACTTACAAGAGAACGAGTTTCTAGCAACAGCGCCATCTCAATGCTGTAGTTATCTTGTTGACTACATAATCAACAAAATTCCAGAACCTGTGCATCAAAGGTTGCAGGAACAAGAGCTGCAACGCAAAATAAAGGTGTTTGTGAATTATGCATTACTAAGATACCGCCAATGTCATCGATCCCACAAAAATGTCTTAAAAAAGCATAACACTTGGCTCAATCAGACATTTGATATTCCCATACTACATCACCAAGAAGAGAGTTCAAGCAGTGGCGCTACCAAGAGAAGAGGACGTCCAAAGATACATTTCGCAGAAGGCTCAAAAAAAACACAATCACGACAAGTTTCCGAACTTGTTGCACAGGAATCGCCTGAATTGCTCTTAGCCACCCAAAAGTTCTTACGATTAGAAGGAAAGCGAGTGGCTTCAAAAGTGATAGAAATCGCTTCGACGGCTTCTCCAAGGAAGCTAAAACGAATGCAAAGTAGCGCCTTGGCATCCACATCATGTAAAGTCGAATATACACCTGACGAAGCTTTGGCCATGATGATAGACTGCGATTTAACAAAAGACGCGTATGTTAAAATACAGCAAGGTGCTAAAAAACGGGGCTGTAATATTTACCCATCTTATAAAGCCATCCAAGCAGCCAAACAGAAGTGCTATCCGGAGAGTGACTTTAAAATAACGGAAGAAGGTGCTGAAATTAGTCTACAACAATGTCTTGACCTTACTTTGGAAAGACTGTCGTCTGTGTACAGTGACGTGTTTTTAAGAATAGAATCAGAGAGTGTCAATGTAGTGTCTAAGTGGGGTTTCGACGGAAGTGGTGGGCATAGTATTTATAAACAACAATTTAGTGATTCTAGACTAATGGTGATTCAAATATTATTTTATGTTGTGTCGTACCCGTTCAACTCGTTTTTGCCGTCCTCTCATATTTAGAATTTTGAAAGAAACTAAGGACAACGTAGTTAATTTGTATGCTGATGTACAAGGTCAAAGGGGGTGGGAGGGGCGCGCTGCGGCGGCAGCGTTGGGTGTATGCGGCATCGCGTCTACAGGCCGTCCACTATAGATGACCCCCGCAACTTACGGTGAATGGTCTGTAGAGCGAATACGCGGCGAGCTGTGGCCTACCATCCCACCGCAGTTTGCGCCTCCGGTCTCGCCGCAGTTTACGCCTCCGGTTTCGCCACAGTTCGCGCCGCGCGTCGCGCGAATCTGTGGCCAGGCCCTTATAGAAGCAACTACACTCCAGTACCTGACGAACCCAGACCAATACTTAAAAACGACGACTTGGCTGTTTTTCCTAAGTCCACTTCTAATGAGATGTGTAGTGGTATTGTTAATCTCGTTCAGCGCATCTCAAGTATTGATGATGCCATTCAGCGACGCGAAGTTGATGTTGAAAATGACAAAAGAAGAAGAACTAAATCTAGTTACTAAAAAAACTATAGTCGCACAAAGTAAGTTGAGACCTCAAGACCACGATTACTAAGAAATGTCATTTTTTGAAAATGCGGAAATCGGGGTGAAAATCTTAGGCTGGCTGGCGTGAAGGAAAAAATAATACGCGCCCATATGGAGTAGTAATCAAAACGTACTATGGGTGCCGGATATATTTTTTTAACCCCTACACACATTCACACTTTTCTTTCAAATAGTCGTTCACGGCATATCGTGATGTTCTGTCATAAAATATCAGAAATACAATAAATAACACAAAATCGTTAATTGTGCGGTGAAATTGTGTCGTAATCGTAACCATGTCGCAAGCAAAACTACAAAGCTTGCTGGTATCACATATTTCCATTGAGTTGTAAACCGCTTGGTTTTTACAATTTACGTAGTCAATTTTTTTGCAGATAAGTGTTGTTGATTTTTAGAGATGTGAAGTAGTCGATAAAAAATAATATAGAATCGAGTCATCAGCTTATTATTTTTTATTTCATTTATTTATCGCAGTTTTCCAATAATTTCCCAGTTTTGTTCATAACTCGGAAGCTTTTTCCAATAGCACCAGTGGATTTCATGTTCCTTTTTTGGTTTTCTTAAAGCGTTTCGAAGTAGGTACTCGTAGTTAAATTGTTGCCTGTGTGTCAACTTCTGCAGAAGATAGTGATGAATTATGAAATAAATCAAATTGCTTTATTTATTTTCAAAACAATCAGAATCACAATGGTTAAAAATTGCAAAGGAATTCGTAGAAAAGTGGAATTTTAGTCATTGTATTGGAGCAGTGGACGGAAAGCACGTTACTATTGAAAAACCCTTGGGGGAGGCCTTTGTCCAGCAGTGGACGTCTTTCGGCTGAGATGATGATGATGATGATTGAAAAACCACCTGGCAGCCGATCTCTCTTTTACAATTACAAAGGGTTTTATAGCGTCATACTTTTTGCTATTGTCAATACCAACTATGAATTTTTGCACGTACAAACTGGCACTAATGGAGCTGTTAACGATTATAGTCTATTGACCCAACAAAGTTTTATCAAAAATAATTAAATGTCTGGAGTGCCATGAAAAGGATTCTGAAAGAGTTAAATTTTAAATATGCGAGCAGAAAAAGGGAAAGTTGTTTAATTGACCGATAAGACATCATTATCAGGAGAAAGCGGTACTTGACGTCGATAAAGAAATATCGCAGAGAAGGAAAATTTATATATTATCAAGATGAAACTTGGCTGAATGAAATGAAGGTAAATATAATAATTAATGTGTATTGTATTGTATTTTAAAAACAGTTATTGTTACTTAATAAAATATTGTCAACTTGAGTTATTTAATTTCGTATATTTTACAGGAGGTTATAGTTTTTTTTGGCTGCTTAGAAAAATATAATGTATTAATTATTCTTATCTTCGTCCAATAAATTTCGTAGAATTAAATCTTAACATCGAAGTGAATATTAGTGAAAAATATGAAAACATTACATAATTTACAGCAAAAAGTTAAAGATAATAACACATGGTGACACTACAGAACATTTAAAAGAGGTTAGAAAGGCGCTGTGGGCGGGGCAGGCGCGCCAAGGATATGAGCAAACGATCATATCTCTACGCAAAGACGCGATCGCGCTGTTTAACTCACACATAGCTATAAAAATGTACATCGGTTGCGTGCATGCGAATGATTTGTTCCATTTGAAATCGCGTGATTGAGCGGCGCTATGATTGGCTAGATTTGAAGTTGCAAATATGTGCGTAAACTTAATCTTTATTTAAGTACAGATAAAGTATTTAAGTAGTGGAGGTGAAAGGAGGGGTGGAATCGGTGACACCGGATTTCATACGAACGGCGCATTATCGCCATTCTAACCTCTTTTAAATGTTCTGTGGGTGACATCAATGTGGAGTCATTGAGGCAGGCTTTTCTTGAGCGGCTCACTACAGGGCTGAAAGCTCCCACAGGAAATGGAAGGCGGCTTATAATAAGCCATATAGGCAGCGAGGAATGTTCTATTGGAGGCGGACTACTGATGTTCGAGTCGAAAACTAACAACCAAGACTACCATCAAGAGATGAACTCCGCAAATTATGAGTGGTTAAAAAACATTTTGCCTCAGTTAAAACCGAACTCTGTATTGGTCATAGACAATGCACCATACCACTCCTACTACCTCATGGAGAAAAGCAGCTATCCAAGAATGGCTGTAATCAAAAAACGTTGATTATGAACCTAACATAGTCCGAGCAGAATTGCTCGAAATTGTGCAAAGCCTAAAACATTCATATCAAAAACAAATGGTTGATGAGTTAACTGCTTAGCAAGGCATCACCATCGTCCGACTGCCCCCTACCCCTACTTATTGATGATGTTGTGGAACAATTTATAATAAATATTATGGAATCTAATTCTGAACAGAGTTCTTCAGATATATTTTAAAAAAATCTGTTGTTTCGATTATGTCCTTCATTAACAGCTCATAATGATTAGTCCCCTCCCCACCCACTATCCTTAACATAACAGATTATAAAATAGAGCCTTTAATAGTAAGCAGTTATAATTGTCGTCCTGACCCAAAATGAAGAAATTTTTTTCGAATTTTAAAAATTTGGTAATTCGGAATAACTTTTATAACTGGCAACATTTCTATTACAACCAATCGTGCTGAGTGGCTAGATCATAAAATTATTTGATTGTGTTTTTAAATGTTTAGGGAGTAATAGGGTTTCATATAATTAATTTGACAGAGACAACAATGGACGACTCAATTTTCAATTCAATCAATAGGAAAGAATATAATTTTAATCAATACTATATATGTCATAGATCGAGGTGTTCTTCTGTCACAGGTCAAAGAACATTCACCTGCATTATTTCCATACTTATGGCAGTGTTATGGCAGCCCCTCTAACCTGGTATACCAGGACCACTTGCTGAAATCCTGCGTGGGTTGTCAGCAGGGGGATCCTTTGGGTCCGGCGTTATTCAGTCTGGGCATCCATCCTCAGGTCTCCACTCTCGGGTCCGACTTCAACGTGTGGTATCTTGATGATGGGACTTTGGGTGGGGATGTTGATACCGTTCTGGCCGACCTAGTATCTCTTAAGGACAAAGGATAATGGGTAATTTTGTATGGGCCCCGTACCCAAAAAAAGAAAATTACTGTAGCATTATGAGATATGTCGGGTTTTGTAGCCCTAATGGAGTAGTTTGATTAACCCAAGACAGAATGTCTGAATTCAATTGGAGAAAAAAGATATGTTCGCTAGAAAAAACTGAATTTTCATTGTTATTTATTTATTTTTCCATGAATTCTTAATGCGCATTGATTTAAATCAGGGTGTGCTTTAGAAATAAGGATTGTAGTTGATATCAATGATATTAAAGTACTCCATACGGGCTATAAAGACCGATATATTACATAATGCTACAATTAACTTTGTGTCTGGGTACGCTCTTACCCATTCTCCTTTGCGTCAATTGGTCTTGAGCTTAATCCTTCAAAATGTGAGTTGTATATACCGCCATCTATAGGTGCTGTCGAACGGCAGGGTATACTGGATAGGTTCGAGCTCGTGGCTTCGGGCATTCAGGCAGTCTCCGGCGAATCACTACAGCTTTTAGGGGCGCCATTGCTCGACGAATCAGTCACGGGCTTCATGCAGCTTCAAATGGAGAAGTTCAAGGAGACGTCGGATCGGTTGTGCCGCATAAATGCCCACATGGCACTTACTCTGATAAAGTTTTGCCTGTTTGTCCCGAAGTTCACTTACTTGTTGCGGTGTGCTCCCTTGTGGAGGTTTGAGCCCTTGCTGTGTAGAGTGGATGACTGTGTTTCGGAGATCCTTTCTAAGGTATTGAACGTCCATCTTGTTAATAGATCATGGGCTCAGGCATCTCTTCCGATTCGGTTTGGGGGACTGGGTGTTAGGAAGGCGTCAGAGGTGTCCTTGCCGGCATTTCTTTCTTCGGCGTTCAGCTGCCAGGAGCTTTTTTCAAGGATCACGTCTCCGGCTCTGGGGTCTTCGGAGGTCGCTTATGCGCGTGCGGCGAGGGTGCGGTGGCTCGAGTTGTGCCCAGGTCAGGATGTCCCGGCGGCACAGAACTCTCAGAGGCAATGGGATGAGCCGTTATGCCGGAGGGTCCAGCAGGAAATTTTGGACACCAGCACAGGCCCCGTCGATCGTGCGCGTCTCTTGGCTGTTTTTGAGAGAGAGTCGGGTCATTGGCTTAACGCTTTGCCATCGTCGTCCATTGGTACCTTGCTGGATAACACAAGCCTCTCTCTCATTGTTGGACTGAGAGTGGGTGTAAAGACTGTCCAGCCGCATCTCTGCAGGTGTGGGGAGGCGAGTGTATGTGAGCTGGGCCACCATGGTCTGTCCTGCAGGAAAAGTGCGGGGCGCATTCCACGTCATGCCACGTTGAATGACGTACTTCGGCGGGCCCTCGTCTCGGCGAACGTTCCGGCTACGTTAGAACCAAACGGAATCGTTCGCTCTGATGGGAAGAGGCCCGATGGAGTCACTCATGTGGCGTGGCGGGAAGGAAAATTCCTTGCTTGGGACGTAACATGTGTGGACACTCTAGCGCCATCACATATTCGCGCGACTACTGTAAAGGCTGGCTCGGCCGCGGCAGGGGCGGAGGCAAGGAAGGCCTTGAAATATGAGGATCTGCAGGGTGGATACTTGTTCGTGCCGGTCGGTTTCGAGACCTGATCGGTCTCGAAACCGATCCGAGGACCGATCGGTAAAATTTGTTAACATTTTCAAAACGGTCTCAAATTTTAATGCGTTCACATTTCCATCTGAAAATTGTTTTGTTCGCATCAAATAACCAAAATTTACTAATAAAAAAGATTTTCAGACGTATTGCTATGAGACATTTTTTTTGTCTCATTTTTATTTTTTTAAAGTGATTTTACGGGTTTGCGCTACACCACTTACGTCTGAAAAATATGTTTCCGGTATCTCAGAACTATCATTCAACTACAGTCTGCAAATCAGACATATTGCTATGATGCAGTTCGGTAAAATTCTTTGACAATTTTGAAAATTCGGTCAGATCAAACGCTACGCGGAAAATGTCTGATATTGGTATTTTCGAGTTCAGGATAATCGTATCTATCGATGTGATACGGTTTTGGCCGTATTGCTATGAGACAAAAATTTTGGTCGTGGGCTCTCTAACTAAGACCCTTGCTACCAGTAAATCGTGTGCAAGATCGAGTTGCTGAAGCACTTGGAATTGCGAGAAAAACAATGTCCAAAATAAATAAAGAAAAGTTCGGGCCATCGGGCAGTTAAGAAAATAAATTACACACGCCTAGAAATCAGTGGAATAAAAGTCAACCTTAGTTGGATATCGATAATTCTGATGTAGATGCAATTAGAAACCATGTTTATGCCATGTTTATGGGTACTATTCACAAAATGACTATCCTACAAGAACGAAATTACATTATTATTAAGATTTTTAATTTTTTTTCTTGTAGGAGCTCGACTACTATCTCCTATCAACAGCAAGCTTTATGACAAAATGATATATATCATGAATACATATCACGTATCATGCGGTTTGTATACCGGGATACACGTATCGATACTATTGATTTTTTTCAAGGTCAACTATCGATAGTTCGACAACACTAGACTATACGCTCTCCTGCTCTTGAAATTCTTGTTGTTTGTGACCCGGAATTGTTTGTTTTTTTGTTCCTGCTTAATACGTTGACCTTGGCGCTAAATTGGACTCTGATCAGTGATCATCCTTATAATCGGACTTGTTGTTTTGTTTTTGGTGCAATATGTCAAAGCGCACACGAGGAAAAGCTTTAAATAGCCAAAGTCGTGAGCTGGTTATAAAACTGCAAAATTATTTTGAACGTGAATCCCAAAATGGTAGACCCTTGCTACCAGTAAATCGTGTGCAAGATCGAGTTGCTGAAACACTTGGAATTGCGATAAAAACAATGTCCAAAATAAATAAAGAAAAGTTCGGGCCATCGGGCAGTTAAGAAAATAAATTACACACGCCTAGAAATCAGTGGAAAAAAAGTCAACCTTAGTTGGATATCGATAATTCTGATGTAGATGCAATTAGAAACCATGTTTATGCCATGTTTATGGGTACTATTCACAAAATGACTATCCTACAAGAACGAAATTACATTATTATTAAGATTTTTATTTTTTTTCCTTGTAGGAGCTCGACTACTATCTCCTATCAACAGCAAGCTTTATGACAAAATGATATATATCATGAATACATATCACGTATCATGCGGTTTGTATACCGGGATACACGTATCGATACTATTGATTTTTTTCAAGGTCAACTATCGATAGTTCGACAACACTAGACTATACGCTCTCCTGCTCTTGAAATTCTTGTTGTTTGTGACCCGGAATTGTTTGTTTTTTTGTTCCTGCTTAATACGTTGACCTTGGCGCTAAATTGGACTCTGATCAGTGATCATCCTTATAATCGGACTTGTTGTTTTGTTTTTGGTGCAATATGTCAAAGCGCACACGAGGAAAAGCTTTAAATAGCCAAAGTCGTGAGCTGGTTATAAAACTGCAAAATTATTTTGAACGTGAATCCCAAAATGGTAGACCCTTGCTACCAGTAAATCGTGTGCAAGATCGAGTTGCTGAAGCACTTGGAATTGCGATAAAAACAATGTCCAAAATAAATAAAGAAAAGTTCGGGCCATCGGGCAGTTAACAAAATAAATTACACACGCCTAGAAATCAGTGGAAAAAAAGTCAACCTTAGTTGGATATCGATAATTCTGATGTAGATGCAATTAGAAACCATGTTTATGCCATGTTTATGGGTACTATTCACAAAATGACTATCCTACAAGAACGAAATTACATTATTATTAAGATTTTTATTTTTTTTCCTTGTAGGAGCTCAACTACTATCTCCTATCAACAGCAAGCTTTATGACAAAATTATATATATCATGAATACATATCACGTATCATGCGGTTTGTATACCGGGATACACGTATCGATACTATTGATTTTTTTCAAGGTCAACTATCGATAGTTCGGCAACACTAGACTATACGCTCTCCTGCTCTTGAAATTCTTGTTGTTTGTGACCCGGAATTGTTTGTTTTTTTGTTCCTGCTTAATACGTTGACCTTGGCGCTAAATTGGACTCTGATCAGTGATCATCCTTTTAATCGGACTTGTTGTTTTGTTTTTGGTGCAATATGTCAAAGCGCACACGAGGAAAAGCTTTAAATAGCCAAAGTCGTGAGCTGGTTATAAAACTGCAAAATTATTTTGAACGTGAATCCCAAAATGGTCCCAAATGGTCCAATGGTGAATGGAATGGTGGTGGCCCTTGCTACCAGTAAATCGTGTGCAAGATCGAGTTGCTGAAGCACTTGGAATTGCGATAAAAACAATGTCCAAAATAAATAAAGAAAAGTTCGGGCCATCGGGCAGTTAACAAAATAAATTACACACGCCTAGAAATCAGTGGAATAAAAGTCAACCTTAGTTGGATATCGATAATTCTGATGTAGATGCAATTAGAAACCATGTTTATGCCATGTTTATGGGTACTATTCACAAAATGACTATCCTACAAGAACGAAATTACATTATTATTAAGATTTTTAATTTTTTTTCTTGTAGGAGCTCGACTACTATCTCCTATCAACAGCAAGCTTTATGACAAAATGATATATATCATAAATACATATCACGTATCATGCGGTTTGTATACCGGGATACACGTATCGATACTATTGATTTTTTTCAAGGTCAACTATCGATAGTTCGACAACACTAGACTATACGCTCTCCTGCTCTTGAAATTCTTGTTGTTTGTGACCCGGAATTGTTTGTTTTTTTGTTCCTGCTTAATACGTTGACCTTGGCGCTAAATTGGACTCTGATCAGTGATCATCCTTATAATCGGACTTGTTGTTTTGTTTTTGGTGCAATATGTCAAAGCGCACACGAGGAAAAGCTTTAAATAGCCAAAGTCGTGAGCTGGTTATAAAACTGCAAAATTATTTTGAACGTGAATCCCAAAATGGTAGACCCTTGCTACCAGTAAATCGTGTGCAAGATCGAGTTGCTGAAGCACTTGGAATTGCGATAAAAACAATGTCCAAAATAAATAAAGAAAAGTTCGGGCCATCGGGCAGTTAACAAAATAAATTACACACGCCTAGAAATCAGTGGAAAAAAAGTCAACCTTAGTTGGATATCGATAATTCTGATGTAGATGCAATTAGAAACCATGTTTATGCCATGTTTATGGGTACTATTCACAAAATGACTATCCTACAAGAACGAAATTACATTATTATTAAGATTTTTATTTTTTTTCCTTGTAGGAGCTCAACTACTATCTCCTATCAACAGCAAGCTTTATGACAAAATTATATATATCATGAATACATATCACGTATCATGCGGTTTGTATACCGGGATACACGTATCGATACTATTGATTTTTTTCAAGGTCAACTATCGATAGTTCGGCAACACTAGACTATACGCTCTCCTGCTCTTGAAATTCTTGTTGTTTGTGACCCGGAATTGTTTGTTTTTTTGTTCCTGCTTAATACGTTGACCTTGGCGCTAAATTGGACTCTGATCAGTGATCATCCTTTTAATCGGACTTGTTGTTTTGTTTTTGGTGCAATATGTCAAAGCGCACACGAGGAAAAGCTTTAAATAGCCAAAGTCGTGAGCTGGTTATAAAACTGCAAAATTATTTTGAACGTGAATCCCAAAATGGTCCCAAATGGTCCAATGGTGAATGGAATGGTGGTGGCCCTTGCTACCAGTAAATCGTGTGCAAGATCGAGTTGCTGAAGCACTTGGAATTGCGAGAAAAACAATGTCCAAAATAAATAAAGAAAAGTTCGGGCCATCGGGCAGTTAAGAAAATAAATTACACACGCCTAGAAATCAGTGGAAAAAAAGTCAACCTTAGTTGGATATCGATAATTCTGATGTAGATGCAATTAGAAACCATGTTTATGGGTACTATTCACAAAATGACTATCCTACAAGAACGAAATTACATTATTATTAAGATTTTTAATTTTTTTTCTTGTAGGAGCTCGACTACTATCTCCTATCAACAGCAAGCTTTATGACAAAATGATATATATCATGAATACATATCACGTATCATGCGGTTTGTATACCGGGATACACGTATCGATACTATTGATTTTTTTCAAGGTCAACTATCGATAGTTCGGCAACACTAGACTATACGCTCTCCTGCTCTTGAAATTCTTGTTGTTTGTGACCCGGAATTGTTTGTTTTTTTGTTCCTGCTTAATACGTTGACCTTGGCGCTAAATTGGACTCTGATCAGTGATCATCCTTTTAATCGGACTTGTTGTTTTGTTTTTGGTGCAATATGTCAAAGCGCACACGAGGAAAAGCTTTAAATAGCCAAAGTCGTGAGCTGGTTATAAAACTGCAAAATTATTTTGAACGTGAATCCCAAAATGGTAGACCCTTGCTACCAGTAAATCGTGTGCAAGATCGAGTTGCTGAAGCACTTGGAATTGCGATAAAAACAATGTCCAAAATAAATAAAGAAAAGTTCGGGCCATCGGGCAGTTAAGAAAATAAATTACACACGCCTAGAAATCAGTGGAAAAAAAGTCAACCTTAGTTGGATATCGATAATTCTGATGTAGATGCAATTAGAAACCATGTTTATGCCATGTTTATGGATACTATTCACAAAATGACTATCCTACAAGAACGAAATTACATTATTATTAAGATTTTTAATTTTTTTTCTTGTAGTAGCTCAACTACTATCTCCTATCAACAGCAAGCTTTATGACAAAATGATATATATCATGAATACATATCACGTATCATGCGGTTTGTATACCGGGATACACGTATCGATACTATTGATTTTTTTCAAGGTCAACTATCGATAGTTCGGCAACACTAGACTATACGCTCTCCTGCTCTTAAAATTCTTGTTGTTTGTGACCCGGAATTGTTTGTTTTTTTGTTCCTGCTTAATACGTTGACCTTGGCGCTAAATTGGACGCTGATCAGTGATCATCCTTTTAATCGGACTTGTTGTTTTGTTTTTATGAAAAGAAAAATGGTAGTAGAGGAAATTCTAGATGCGGATACTCCGTTGACAGCAAGTGAAGCAGTAAACCTAAAAACTGAAACAGACATAAAGGAAACTAAAGGAGAAGTGAAGATGAATGTCGACGAAGAACCGGAAATGGCTGATGATGATAAATCTAATAAGTCAAAAAGAACTCTCACCTCCTTGTGCAAGCACTAGCATTAGTAACTCAACACCAAACTCCATACAAATAATACCCGTGAAAGAAGTTGAAACTGAACCTATCATTGGAAATCAGGGTAAATTTCAGGACTAAAAAACCGAGACAGACAAATGGGAAATAAATAATACTGTATTGATCAGATATTACGTTAAAAAAACCTGGAAATATTATGTCGGTACTATTGAATAGATTGATAATACTAATAAAAGTTATAAGATTAATTACTTCAAAAGCATCCGTCATAAAGGTAATTTAAACTTAAAGTTTTCTTTTATCTCAGAAGGCAGGCATCGCCGTCGCCGCCGCCGACACCACCGCCGGCACCATCACCGGCACCACCACGGGCACCATCACCGGCATCGCCGTCACCGCCACCGCGGCGCTAAAAGGATCTGGAAGATTGGAGCGCCGTCGCCGCCTCCGCAATTAATGGGCCCACCGTTGCCGCCACCGCGGCGCGTATTATCAAATGAAGAAGTAGAAGAAATAAACGAAATTTGGCGGGCTGTTACAAATACGGGTCCGGGCCCCTCGAAGGTGCCAACCATTATTTTGTTCACAACGGTCAAAAGGTTTTTACCATCTACGTTGTGCCACATTTGTTCAAAACAATGAGGAATAACTTCCTCAACCATGGAGCAAAAAAATGTGTGGAAAGAAAGGAAATCGGCCCCTCTCCTTGAAGTAGACAAAGAAAATAAAAAGTTTCTTAATTTATCTAAAATATCCGAAGCACCCATAAACCCGAAATATAAAACAAAAATGAGAGTAAATTACTCAGCACAAATTCTGAGCAATACAGTTTCTGCTGTTTTAAAACTTTTATTAAAAGCAGAAAAATACGTTGACAAGAAACAAAAGCTGATGGAAACTGCAAAGGTCGTTCAAGAATTGGATACACTCTTTGATATAACTAATGGTCCCTCGGGACCAAACGACACAAAGAAGAAAAGGCGAGAAATTGTTTCGAAACAACCAACCACCTCAACGTCTGGGCCGAATGGTTTAAAAAAATGGAAACAATTGAATTTGTAAACAGCAAAAGTGTAAAGCCTTCCAAACATGTCAAATGTGTCGAAGGATTTAAAACGACACTAAAAAGCTTACGTGATATATGGCAATTTTTGTCCAAAAGGAGTTCAAGTATTTGAACCTACGACAACTGAACCAAGACGCACTTGAAAACCTTTTCGGTATACTACGCCAACAAAGCGTTACAAACAGAAGGACAGTTACCGACAGCAGCACATTTTGTTTCTGGCTTGAAAGCTGCCGTAATTACTATAACGACAACACCACAGATCAAAGGAGCAAATTGTGAAAGAGATAAAAACTTTATGTTGACCAGCTTTGAAGATACCTATAGTATTTACGGAAAAAAAAGCGGAACAAGATCTGAACATTTTAGAAGAAGTAGAAGAAGCTGTAGAAATAAGTATTCCCGATTTTCCGGATGACCTGCAGCCAAAAGAGGAACAAATATTAGATGTTCCTGGACAAGCTATTTTAAACGTAAGTGCCTATCTCACCTCAAGGCTTCTGAAAAATAACAGCTGCCCTGAATGCAAACTTTGCCTAATCGTGGAAAAACCTGAAGAAATTGAGCAAACCTGAAGAATTTCGTACCCATTTATAATTATATTCATTTATGAGAATGGTGGAATGACAAAATGTCTTTAACGTACCCGACAATAAATTTGTGCAACTTTGCACAAATAGCAACAAAGATGGAGACGAGCGTGTCAGAAAGTTAATTTAAACTAAGGTTTTAAAGCACTTTATCGCATTCGGCTACCCCTTCACAGGACAGTCGCATAAACTATTATTTGACTTCGTTTTGTAATTTAAATTTAAAAATCTATATATTCCTTGCGGTTATTAGGAGGTTTGATTATAGTTTCTGAAGGTAATAATTAGGTAACAATCACAGAGCCCGGCCGTGATGAGCGAGCATTGACCAGAATTTCACTTTTTGTGAGTAACACCATTATTCACAATATAAGCGATCAAACAACAGCTGTTGGTGCATGGAAGAAGCTGGAAAGTGTCTTTTAAGATAAATGTCAACTGTGCCAATATTATGTCAACTGTCCAGCTGCTGAGTGAAATAGGCCGTACAATTGAAGATGTAGAAATTGCAGAGATTCTGCTTCCTTTACAATATGACGCTCTGGTATCAAACTTGGAAACATTGGGGATTAGCTCCGCTCTCATAAGTGACGTAGTGCGTTCGAGGCTTCTTCAAGAAGAGTACAGGAAGAATGGAACCAGCACAGAGTCACAGAGCACTTACTATACTTTGGCTCAGAAGAACAAGAAACAGCTTGTATGTCGCTACTTTAAGCGAAGCTGTTTGAAGCGGACTGTATATTTTATAGGATAGAAAAAAGCTGGAATAGTTTTGTGGATTTAAATTATGAAAATAGGAAAAATACTATGAACGATTAAAACTTGACTTTATTCAGACAAGATAATAAAAAGAAGAACAATTTTGCAATAATGCTATTTTTTACACACGCATTAGAAAACAATTGAAATATCAATTCTAATTTTAAACTCATTTATATTTTTCTGCTTTTATAGCCTTGTTTAGAACTATATTTAAAAAAGATTCTATGTTGGTTTCCAACAGAAGCGGGCACACCAAAGCAAGATGTTTCAAGAAGAAACGAGATGAAAGGAAGAATGAGCAGTCAATGATGGGTACTGAAGCTGCTATGGATGCACGCGCAACAGATTTTGTAATTGTCGACCTCACACATGATAAATGATGGTGGTGCCAATTATATTAGGTCCTTACATATGAAATTGCCGTTCAGTATCAAAAAAGTGAAACAAGTTTTTTTTAATGAAATAATTATTTAATCAATCGAAGTATGCGCCGTTGTTATCGATACACTTCCGCCATTTTATAGGCAGATCATTGATACCTTTGGAAAAAAAATCCTGGGAGCGAGAGTCTATGAACTGTTTGAAGGCGGTTTTGACTGCCTCATCAGATTTGAAATTTTTTCCTTGTAAAAAGTTATCCAAATTTTGAAAAAAGTGGTAATCGGTTGGGGCAAGATCTGGAGAGTATGGTGGGTGACGCAAGGCGGAAGTGTATCGATAACAGCGGCGCATACTTCGATTGATTAAATAATAATTTCATTAAAAAAAACTTGTTTCACTTTTTTGATACTGAACGGCAATTTCATATGTAAGGACCTAATATTACCTAACTGCGCAATGCACTGGGCCCTACAAAGACAAATTGGTAATTGAAAAATCTTTGCCAATTTTAAAGACCTTTTACGATGTTACTGTAGTAATATCTGCAGAAAAAAATGTGACCGTGTCCAAAACAATAACCATTTGCAAAATAATGATGAGCCACATAAGAGGCCAACTAGACCCACTGCCACTGGTAGCACAAGAATGCACCATTATGTGCGACGTGCTTTAATAAATTTTATTATTATTAAGTTTTTATCTTTGGATATTTTATTCTTCTATAAGTAATTTTTGTTTATTTAATAAATTGTAGTCCAATTTTTTAGGAACAAAATACAAATATTCTTCTAGATTTTAACTGTAACGGTGCCCCGCAGCCCGCCCTGCACGCCCCGCGATGACTCATCAGCCGGCACGTGCAGAACTGCAGAGCAATGTGACGCCACGCCCACTCCGCTCCCCGCACACCGCAACGAGCCGCGCGGCAGTCAATCCCCACCAGGCCGATCGACGGCGCGTGGTGGGGAGGCGGTGACGGTACAGTACAAGTTCATAAGTGCAGTCATATCACGTGTTTTTATACTTTCAAATACTTAACTTTTTTCCTAAAGGCTTGTTATTCTTATTTTTGTATGCTACGAATACAGTGTAAGGGACTCAATAATTTACTTCAGATGATATGGCTTGAATGCTTTTGGAAAAAAAGTTAATTTAAAGTATAAAAGCACGTGATATGACTGGACTTATAAACGCGACCGTACATGCGCCTTTAAAACCAACGCGCGCGCATTCCGACGAACGACAGTCTCGTGAACTACATCGACCAGTACGGACGTCCCGCGACGTGGCGCTTAAACCCGCCAACCCGGCTACCCGTATAACCGTATACAACCGCGAAACATCAGCAGCGCACCCGCCCAACAAGCAAAAATCGGTTTCATAAGAATCCTGGAACCAATTTTTTGTATACTGATAACGAATTTATAAGCGCTTACTAGCCCGGAAAAGGGCCCACTTTATAAGCGTATTCTGCCTTGTAACACCCTGATAGTACTCTCGTCGAATTCGACTTACGACCAATACAGCCTTGTAATGGCATTGTGTGAAACTGTATACACCAACAAAATCAATTATAAGTGTCTTACAGAGTTAATCTGGATTATTACTCACTCCACAATTCTACTAAAAGTTATAACTCATTCGGTCATTCATTCATTTGCTTTCCAAAATAAACGGAGTTTTGTGCGTCGGTGAAATAAATAAAATACAAATATTTGAAGAACAGGAGGAGAGAAATAAGGTACGTGTATTCTATTTTTATTTCATTTTCTTATACTGATCGTTATTTAATGTTGTTGATCTTAAACGCATGGGGACCTCATATTTCCTGTGCAACATTTCAAGTTTTAGGTCAAAATTTTAAAGCCCCCCTTAAAATGAGCATTTTTATATTTTTATTTATTTTATTTTAAATAGACACTGTTGAGTTTAATCTCCATTTTATAGGCTAGCATTTTGAAGTACGTTACTACACCATTATCAGGGTACTCAGTTCTATAACGTCACGCTAGGAACTGAATGACTGCATTCACTCGCCATGTTGTTATCAATTGGGGATCCGTAGTTAAAAAGTAACTTGGTAAAGTAGTAAAAACTATTATTTGATTTTGGCCATCATTTTTCGAGCTGAAGATGGTTATGTTTCTGGATATCGACCGATTCTTGACCAAAAAGGATTTCCATTTATTAAATAACTTAAAATGGCCTTGGAAAGTTACACATTTTGTGTTGTCTGACAAATGCTACGGCTGTGGTCATATAGTCTCTAAAGGCGGGCCTTTACATTTAATTGTGAATCAAGAATTTATAAGATCACTTATTAAACAAGATAATTTTTGGTGTGAGAACTGTTCTATCTATGCAGTTTATAATCACTTCCCAAGTGACGAATGTGAAATTTGTTATCAAACAAATTTGTGGAAACAAAGCATGAGTTTATCTGTTAAAATTTATTGTAAGTAGGTACTTACAGCTCGGCAAAAAAGAATTTGGAAAAAATGAGGTTGCTGCTATCGCACTTGTGCCGTGCCCACCTCGCTATCAAATAGAAAGGAAGAATTACTTAATTTATAAAATATTGTAAAATTAACGAATAACAATCAATATGGCTTACAAATGGGATAGTAAAAAGCAACCCAGCATGAATGGCAGCAACCTAAATAATTTAGTTCGACCTGTCACCGCGCCAAACTTTTTTTTTGTGATTGCTTAAATTACAAACTTTACTAGGTACTTACTCGTACTGCGAGCATTTAGTTTGCTTATCTGAATTTAAATATATAAAAATATTAATAGCCAATATTGTACTTTATATTATACTAGCTTTCCGCCCGCGGCTACGCTCGCATTATGTAAGATTTTCCCGTGGGAATACGACTTTTCCCAGTATCCTAGGTGTTAATCCAGGGTTCAAACTATCTCTATTCCAAATTTCATCTAAATCCGTATAGTAGTTAAGGCGTGAAAGCGGAACAAACATCTAAACATCCAAACATCTAAACATCCAAATATATTTTCGCATTTATAATATTAGTATGATTGTTTGTGAAGTAGGTAGTAGGTAGTTATAGACAGATACTATTAGTATAATATGACCCGCATCGCATCGCACGGGACGTAAAAAGAGGATACAGGCGAGGGATGGAGCAATTACCGACCTTTTCTTCCCCGTTGAATCCACCTTTTTTTAGGTATAATAAAAATATAACAAACATAAATTTATTTACGATGAACGACGCATTTTATAGAAAAAAAAATTGAGATAAAGGATTTTAAACAATCTTATCCATATTTCTTTGAGTAATAAACCGCCACATGTGGACGGGAACGAGATATTATCGATATAGCGGTCTCTTTCACACTCTGAGAGCAGCGCGGGGCCGATACGGAAATTAACGGCGCGCGGCGGTGTTAGTGCTAGCGCGCACGGGCGTCTTGTCACTGCGACAGAATGTCTCTCTCGTCAAGTTTACTAGAGTGCGAAAGAGAGGCACGTATGTGCAAGAGACAAAAAAGTCGCCCGTGCCGCCGGGGTTAGTGTTGTGTTCACATTGCTGTGGAGAGGACGTCTCGACGGAGTAGTCGACCAAACACTAATTGAGTCGTTTTCATTCCGGCTAGCGGTAAGATCATTTTAGTGTTAAAACGAACAACTGAGGTTTGAGGTTGTTTCTTTGCGACTTCATCAATAACTTTTGTGACTCATTGAAGATCGTGTCGTTTTACTTTTGAAAGTAGTAGTTAGCTTTGTAAAAAAAATAGTCTTAAAAGATATATATTACTTGAAAACGGTCAAATTCTTGCTTTAATTCGGTAATGAGCAAGAATTTGACCGTTTTCAAGTAATATATATCTTTTCGCGTACAATAAGTCACAGGTGTTGGGCACATAATTTTATACGCTGTTATAACATCTTTGACCTAATATGAGTAGGTACTGTATAGTTGTAGGTACATTGTGACATTACCTGCTATAACAGTCGACTGTTACAGCATTTCTATCCTACAACATGCCACTTCTTCTTTATCTTATGACAGCAATACCTACTATAATAGTCGGCTGCGAAATGAAATTAAATGAATAGTTTTATTTTTTTAGTTTTTTCTCTTAGTTTCATTATTAGTACATGTTTTTGGGTGAGTTCACTGCACGATGAGTGAACTCTTCTGTAGAGAAAAGCTCACCAAAGAAACTCCACATGCGTCGATATTTTGTGTTTCTTTTTTGACAAATAATAATTATAGTCATTTACAAAATTCATGCATGTTGAAATAGCCTGTCATTCAAAAAATCTATTCCCATGGATATGTGCCCTCTAAGTAGTCAGATATTCTATGATTAGATTTTTTATGCGAATTTTGATTAACAATAGCTTTGAACTTATCAAAAGGTTTTTTTAAATCTTTAGAGATCTTATTGTAGGTATAGTAGTGCGTGTGAAATGATCAAGTAAAGTTCGAATGCTCAATTATGCCCGTGACTTCAAGTAGTGTAGACACGAATTCCTCTGCATTCCTATCTGCGAACGTGTCAATTCTTAGCTTAGTGTTTTGTTTTTAATGAGCAACTAAAATTTAAGTACCTACATAAACAGTAATATAACTAAATGACGAAAGAATGTGTGTCTTAAATTGCAATCTATTTTCGCGATTACCCGGATACTTTTTTACATTATTAAATTGTGTCGTTTTCTTACTAAAAGTGCGTTATGTTAAAAAAATAAGGTTCTGATTGAGTGCGATGCGGGATTCCATAAATTCAAATTCCCAAATCACTGTAACTCATACGAACTTAATCCCAATATTTCTATGTTGTAATTTAACAATCTTTTGGTTACAAGGAATTTTGTTTTTTTTGGAGTAAACAGTTAATTTTATCTTGTTTCTTAATTGTAAAGTGTTTTTATTTTATTTTTCAGATTTGTAACATTATATCATAATGCCTTTTAAAATAGTACAGACAATGGAAAAAGGAAAACTGAGGTTGACAGCTGTACCAGATAAATGGGAACAGAGTGGTACATTGTTTTGGCCTAAGAATAAGCATGAAAGATTGAGAAGACTAGAAGAATCTCTCCCCGATCGTACATGGAGTGCTATTAACTGTATGGTCAAAAGGTCAAATTTAAGCACGCTTGCAGAGGCAGAAGCTGAAATAGACGCCATGAGTGACAAATCTGATACGGACACCGATAGTGAACTTCATCAAACAAGAAGTTCGTTGCAAATAAATAAAAGTACATTGCCAATGCAATCTTTTAACGTGATGGCAGAAGAAGTAGTGGTAAGGTTTTATTTACACCTTGTGCCATAAAATAATTACAACTCTTTAATTTTTGCTTACTTAAATTGATGTTTAGGTCCCTATTTTTCATGTCTGTTACGTTATTTGCAGAAAGCGAATACGCAGTCGCCGCGGAAATAGTACTTACACGCTATGAAAAAAACTAAGTTGTCGCATTTCATGTGAATTTAACCAGTTCTGTTAAAATCTTGTATGATGGACATATTCTTCCAGTTCATACATCTGTAAAATTCTTAGAAGTTACTTTTTAAAACAATTTTAAGTGGAATAAATATGTTGAGCTCTTATTAGATAGAGCATCAAATGCTTGTAATATTTTGAAGACTTTAGCTGGTACTTTTTGGGGCTCTGACCACAAAATTTTTTTAAATCTTTATAAGAGTCTAATTAGGAGTCACTTCGAATATGGGTTTCTTTGCTATTCTCACAAATTAAATTTAGTTGACAAACTTGAAAAAATACAAAATAGATGCTTACGCATTGTCATGGGCGCCATGATCTCAACACCTATAATTTCAATGCAGGTTATAGCTAATGTTCAACCTTTGTTACTCTGTTTTAAATATTTAAAAATGAAATTCCTCATTAAGCTTTCTTCAATTACTTCTCATCCTCTGATTGAAAAATTGAATCATGTTCCTCATTCCAACTCTTCGTTCCTCACTACAGACTTCTCTGAAATATCAGAATTAAAAAGAAATTAATTCTTGTATCAGAATAGCATTTTGCCTTGTTATAGTGGCTCTTATTTGACTAAATTCTATAATATTAATATTGTTTAAAGACCAAATATGATGTAGGTATATAACAAATTGAGTGATTATGATGATTTTAATCGGATTTATACTGATGGTTCAAAAACTAATGAGACTGTAGCTAGTGCAATCTATGATCTTCAGAGAGTCGGTTAAGGTTATATTTGAGCATTAAGTAAATAGTTATTTCGATAGAACTATATAATACCCGTGTTTCTACAATAGTTAACTGTAAAAAACTTTGTTAAGTTAGGAAATATAAATCAATAAAGGATTTCTTATGAAGCGGCCGATTTCAACAATTTCAAGCTTTAAATTTATTTTGATGTATGGTTTGCTTGCAGATTGGTGAAGTTTTTCCATTTAGTGACTTGCTAATTTTTCCGTTTGATAACAACCATCCCATTTTCCTCCAGCACGCCTATCACAAGTTTACCACTCCCTATTATTTTACGTGAACAGTCATAGGTCACTTTACCTGAAGATTCGACGGCTTTGGAAATATGTGTTTGTATCATATTTGTTTGCATGCTCAAAATGTACCTTTATCTACCTTCCTACCTTTCTTAATACAACTTTATATTTATCTTTTTTTTGGGACTTGCTGAACAGTAGGTACGTACGTTGGAAGGTAAAGTACTGTTGAATTTGAACAAAACTGTTCCACTAAATAATGCGGCGCGGCGCGTCTTAGTTTAGTGAGAATTATTGGAACATGTATATTAAGAAAAAACCCTGAGCAAATATTCCACTGTTCTAAAAAGATTATTAGCCCTCTCATAAACTCGGCTGAAAATAAGCCGGTTTGGGATTTGTGGCCTATTGGACAGTGATATCCCCTCTCCGAGAAGAGGTGGGAGAGATACGCGAAAACATGAAGTCAAGGTATGACTAGAGAGCAAATACAAGTGGATCGCAGAAAGGATCCGCGAAGACCTGAGCCAGAAACAGAAGAAAATGCGCAAAGACCTGAGCCAGAACAGGAGGAAATGCAAAGGGTCCTAAGCCAGAAACAAAAATAAATGCAGCAAGAGCATAAAAAGGACCAAACTGCAATACTGCTTGCCATTGGGTCAGTTTCGGGAACTGTGAAGAAATTACAGCAGAGCGTCGACCAGGTAGAAGAAACAGTTGAGAATTTGGAAACCGACGTAGACGGCGTAAAAACGGACTAAGCCAGGCTAAAGAAAGGTTCTGAATCGGCAAACAGCAGGATCCGCTGCGTCGAGTAAACACGCCTGCACCAGCCACGCACCAATGTTAAAAGTACCGTCGTACGACGGCACCACATCCTGGCATCCTCGGCAGAAATTTTAGACCGTTGCTGCTGCAAATGGGTGGACAGAGGAGCAGAGCCTGACAGCTCTCACCGTTGCTCTTCGAGGTTCGGCCCTTTCTGTTCTGGAGGCGCTACCAGGCTCGGGTAGCACATTTAAAGAACTCATGGAAGCACTTGAAGCTCGCTATGGAGAGCGTCATTTGGAACACGTCTTCCGCGCCCAACTACGCGACCGTATTCAACGCCCAGGAGAAGGACTTGAGCAGTGGGCTTTGGAGGTTAAAAAGCTCGTACGCAAGGCATACCCATCTACTGATGCGAAGATGGTGGACTCCAACACCCTTTAGACGTTCATCGATGGAATTCGAGACATGGAGATTCCGGCTGCAGTGGGGCTCCGCCATCATGTCTCCCTGAAGGAAGCCCTAGCGCACACGTTGGAAATTGAAGCCCTGCGTCGTGACGTTCGCCCAACTCAAAAAATGCGGGAGATAATAGAAGAAGTACAGGAGATAAAGGCGTCGTTCCCGCCCAAGAAGAAAACAACCGGGCCCATGTGCTATAAGTGTGGAGAAAGGGGCCATCTGCAATTCACCTGTCCGAAGAAGGAAACTCAGACAGCGAAGCTAGCCGAGAAGTAAGTTTTTATCTTTGTATATTTTATTCTTCTATAAGTAAACTTTGTTTATTTTATAAATTGTTGTCCTATTTATAATATTCTTCTAGATTCTAACAAAGTCCTGATTCAGCAGATAGCAATAGGCCAGGCACCTCTAAATCCACAGCAGAAGAGGAATTGGTATATTTGAATGTGGTTCATAGTGATCGTGTAAGTTTCCTGCTTTAAACTTTTATATGGTTTTTAAAGTTTTAAATTAAATAACTAATTTTGTTTATATTTTTTTGTAGGAGAATTAAGACAGTGGAAATCCTTGTGGATTAGCTCAGCAAGATCACCAAAGCACTAGTGATCAAGAACAGCCTAGCAACAGTTCAGCAACAGTCTAACATAAATATACATCAACTCAATACAAGTGCGCAACAACAGGCCGCCAACCAGAGCACGAGTAACTACTACCCCAGTCGCTAACCAAAGCACTAGTGTACAAACAGCAGGCAGCAGCCAACGAGA
Source organism: Teleiodes luculella (assembly GCA_948473455.1). Taxonomy (NCBI): domain Eukaryota; kingdom Metazoa; phylum Arthropoda; class Insecta; order Lepidoptera; family Gelechiidae; genus Teleiodes; species Teleiodes luculella. Next base: position 5,151,275 of record OX419603.1, read on the forward strand.
TAACATTCAGCAGGCGTCAACATCTCTCACGCCGCACGTCGCACGACGCAAAGGCGTCTCAGAGGAACTCGGCGCAAGACAGCGGCAGATGAAAGGGAGCAATTGGTAGCAACTTCGCAGACGCCGGCTCAAGCCTGGATGCAAGCAATCCTGGCGCAAATCTTGATTCATTTAACTGGACTAATCATTCACTCAGGTCCTATTTAGAAAACTTGAGTACTACAGAAGCTAAAGCTACATGGCTCTTATCTGACTTAAATTTTTAATTAAATTAAATGTATGTACACACAGTGGGCAAATAATGACAACTGAACATTTTTTATCTATTTTAGGTGATTCGGGGTATCCACAAAGAAAGTACATGATGACACCGATTTTGGATGCTGACCCAATAATATACTATCTATATACCATCATAATATGCTATCGGCAGCAATTTCAGACCGTTGCTGTTGCTGCTGCAAATCACCGTTGCTCTTCGAGGTTCGGCTCTTTCTGTTCTGGAGGCGCTACCAGGCTCGGGTAGCACATTTAAAGAACTCATGGAGGCACTTGAAGCTCGCTATGGAGAGCGTCATTTGAAACACGTCTTCCGCGCCCAACTACGCGACCATATTCAACGCCCAAGAGAAGGACTTCAGCAGTGAGCTTTGGAAATAGAAAAGCTCAGATAACAAATGCTTGTGTTATTTTACACAACATTTGTAATGCAGCTAATTTGCTCATACCAGAACTGACAGAAGAAGAAGCCCAACGGGAAGCGTTTATGCAGCCAGCTCTTGAACCTTATTCAGCACCTGATTGGAGGCAAAATCGCAATTTGCTGGTTGGCCTCACTGCAAGGCATAATCTCGTCGTCACTCGTTTGTGGGAGCTTTACCGGGGAACCTGAATTTGTGTAAAGTATGAATAAATAGTTAAGATACTTTAATTGGTTTTTATTTTCCCGCGACCCTGTGCTTCGAAGACAAACGTACTACCAACTAGACTACATGGCCGTCAGATAGACAAGCTTTATTGTTATTTAATGGCAAGAACGATATTAATGTTTACATAAAATCTTATTTGACTACAGTTAATTAACTCCCTATGACACATAAAACAGTGTAAATTACTGTAAAAAACTTTGTAAAGTTAGGAAATATATATAAATAAAGTTAGGTTATTCCCCAATTAGGTGAAAATTTCACGAAATTTATTATAACTTAATAGGATCTTATCAGATCTTGTTAGACTCTTATATTTTGATATAATTTAACTCATATTTTGTAATAAAATATGTTTTATGGTTGATTTCAAACAAACTGCTCCCTATAGCTCTCTCGCTTTTTGCGATCAGGCAGGACGACGACGCCGGTGGACGGCGCACTGGGAGCCTGCGACGCGGAAACACCGGGATTGTCCGCCATCAGCGGCACGAGCAGCGGAACAAGCAAGAATGCGGAATCCGACACAACGCTCACGGAAGACGAGCCGCGCAATGTGACGCAAATTGAGAACGCTCCCAGAACATGCAGCCAAACGGGGACCGCGGACAGCTTGGCAAGATAAGAAGCGATTCAAGCCAAAATTAAGTTAATCGAGATAAAGAAAAGGGAGTTGGAGATTGAAACGGAGCTTGCAAGAGCGCAATATGAATTAGCTCTGTTACCATCATAATCCGATACGACCTACAGCATTAACTTGAGGCGCGGGCCCGCGAAGCGAGTATGATGGCCGCATACGGGGGGAAGCGCTGGGCGCGCCAGCAAGAGCAAGAAGAAATGCCGAACGCACGCCGCAGCAGTGAAATAAACGAACTAACAAGTGCGCGTAAGTTCTTGAAAGAAGATTCGCAGAAAGCGAATTCGCAGGCGCCGCCGAAGTACTTACACGAGCTGCCTATATTCGACGGTGACATAAGCGAATGGATTGCGTTCAAGACTGTATATAAGGGTACAAACCGACTACGAGTATTTAGCGAGACTCAGAACGTAGCGCGGCTACGGCGCGCGCTTAAGGGCACCGGTTAAAGAGCTGCTATACTCGGGTTCGCACACGGCGGATATAATGGATACACTCGAGCGAAGGTTTGGCAGACCCGAAATCCTTATCATGAACGAGTTGGAAACAATCAAGAAAATGCCGCGACTGCAAGAAAACGGACGCAACATCGTGGCATTCGCGAATAGAGTAGCCAACTGCGTGGCCTCTATCAAAGCGCTAGATAAGACGCAGTACTGGTATTCGCCGGAGCTGACTAACCGCATAGCGGATAAATTGAACCTCATCTTGAAGTACAAATAGAACGCGTTTACAGTTCGGTATCCAGATGAACCCGACGTGGAAAAGATGAGCGTTTTCTTGAATTCCATGGCTGAACAATGCGGGGCGATGGCGGCTTACGAAACACGCAAAGAAGAAAAACGAGAGCGTGTGGAAAAGAGACAGCGCTATGAATCGAGAGGGGGCTACGAAAGAGAGAAAGAGAGAGAGCGAGAGCGCTATGCGAGAGAGTTCCGAGAGGAAAAGGGATGGCGCTCTACATATACGTACGACTCCAATTTCAAAATTTACCACAAGTTTACCACTCCCTATTTATTTACGTGAACAGTCACCGGTCACTTTTACTTGACCTGAAGATTCGACAGCTTTGGAAATACTTGCGGTTGCTGCTGCTAAACAGTAGGTACGTTAGAAGGTAAAGGACTGTTGAATTTGGACAAAACTAGTCCACTAAATAATGTGGCGTGTCTTAGTTTAGTGAGAATTATTGGAACATGTATATTAAGAAAAAACCCTGTGCAACTAGTCCGACTTTCGGTTTATGCTAATTGGGCGCGTGCAATCACCAGCGTATTTCCTAGAAGTAACTAAGTAGATTGGCTGTCGCTACACATTAAAATTACGTATAATACTAATAAGCTTGTTTATACTTAACTGTAGACCTCTACAGTGTAGAGGTTTGTTAAAGTTTACCGAGTGAATAGGTAGGTTATATTATACCTACTTATAGGTGAAAACTCCGAAATGAGGAGGACTAAGTGACCATGCTGGCCACTGGGTCCAGCACGGAACCTATTTATTTGAAGTCTCCATCCATAGTAGGGTTTTTGTTTTTGGGTTTTTTTTATATCGCGGAACCATTTGTGTTCATGATCACATGTTTTTCATGGTCCCAGGATTGCTTGGTTTTTAAGTTCATCTAAGATAAGATAAATCTTTATTTGCTAGAACATAGTGATAGGTACAGATACAGTTCTTACAATCAATTTTAATTGTTCATATGTTCCACCAGTAATGGTATGCAAATTTATATAAAGCTAATCAGTGTTTGTCACTAAAGTATTCATTAAGTACTAAAGTATTCATTAAGTTAGTAATAACATTTATTAAGAAGCAAATTCGTTATCCTTTTCTTAAATTCATGTGATGGACAGTCTTTCAAATGTTTAGGCAAGCAATTATAAACTTGAATGGCCATAAAATATGAGTTTCTTCTGTATAATTCTAAGAACATGCCATGGATTTTTTCCTTTTTACCTATATCAATATTAGTATTACATTGCAAATGGATGGATGCAATTATTTCATTGAGGTCATTGTTGTGATTTTGGATCTAAAAATATATCGCTCTTCTAAAGTAGTTTTATTGATCAGTTAAAGCACTCTGTATTTTTGTTTCTTTACTAGACAGTGTTTAAGGGGGTTTTGGTTAAATATGGTCGGTAAATAGACATATTAGATAGAAAACAAGGTCTTGCAATTAGACCACGTGACTGACACGAGCCTACGTCATTTTGCCTATTCATCCTTTTCTAATGCGTGTAATAGACAAGGATGAACAGCGCAAAATGACGTAGGCTCGTGTCAGTCACGTGGTCTAATTGCAAGACCTTGTTTTCTTGGACCATGATCCCAACCGACATGCCATTTGAGTTTAAACGACTTCAATTTTTTGATCCGTCATGCATTCGCCATGACTACAAGACGAAATAAGTCACAAAGCCAATGGTTGAAAATTTGTGGTCTTAATCACGAACATCTATGTTTTTTCCCATGGCCAATTATATGTTGCATGTTCATGGGTCGGAAAAACTTCCGCGTTATTTGTTTTCGCGCCAGATAAAAAAACCAAAAAATGTAGTTTATCACAAGGTGCTACAATAAATGGCAAATAAAGGATCATTGAATTTTTTTTTATTTACAATTTATCCTAATTTAAAAAGTAAAAAATGTGATCATGTGATATTGCCTTTAAGGCGGAACAAAGTTCGCCGGGTCAGCTAGTTATAGATAAAAGTGAAGATGACGAAGGCTTCGAACAGTATTGCAAAAACCTTTATATCGAGGGCATCATTCCATAGGGGCGTATGCGCAAAAACCAAATTTTACAGGAGAGACAAAAAACTTAATATTTCAGTGAAAAATTAGTCTATCAAAATGATTTTTTTAGTAGGGTGATATTATTTCATGTGTGTTCGTTGGGTAGGAATAGAAATTGGATTCAAAATGTATTTTAGGAAATATTGCACATAGGCCTATTTGGTCCGACATCTATGGCAAATATCTGTTACTCTATTTTCATATATTAAAAGGGCGTAAAAATTAAAAGCATTATATTTACTGTTATTGTTGAATTAATTACGGAATTCTTTGATAGCCTTTTAATAATATTATTAAATAATCACCAAACACTTGATAACTAATCAGTTTCTTTGTTTATACGCCCATATGGCACAAACTTGAATTCAGTAACTATCAAAATAAAACAAGGGCGTACAACACATACTCATAAAACCTTCGTAAAATAAAAAATCATCAACTCAATTAAACGATGATACAACTAACCCAAAAAGATACAGCCTCTAAGGCATCAGTTATACCGAAGTAACGTGGCGGTGGCATATGGCGAAAGCGTGGCGCGTCGCCAAACACAACGGTATTTAACGTACTATTAATGAAAATAAATAAATAAGAATACCCTCAAAAGAAAGAAATTGTTTGTTTCGAACTGAAAAACCGATTTGAATGCCAAACTATGCCAGGGAGTGGACGAATACAATGGCAGGTTCGTGGAAGCTGTCCATACAGCGGGGTCCAAAATACTAAAACTAAAAAGAAGGAGGAAAAAAGACGAAGGATGGTTCTGCAGTCCGATTGACGGCGGCTCAACAGGCAGATCTCAAAATATCTTACTCGCGAGGTTCGCCAATTTATTACGGATTGTAGAGGCCATTGGGCGTAACAAAAGCATCAAAGTGTTTGCAAGAGATTTGTCTATTGGGCAAAGTCAATTGACGAAGCTGAAGACTGCGGACGGTAGGAACTGTAACATCTAACCTTGACCTACTAAAGGAAATCGAGGAGTCCTATGGACAGCTGTTGTACACAACAACGCAGACACCTGTCAGCCAAGCTGCAGAAGTCTGTCTTCTGTATAGCCAAGCAGCAAACTGCAGCAGACTGTCTTGTGTATAAGAAATCCCGGACCCCGGACAAGATAAGGATGGCGGTCTAACAGTTAAAAAACAACAAAGCACCGGGTGATGACGGAATAACTGCTGAACTTCTGAAGGCAGCTAGTATACCGGTCTTAAAAGCCCTTCAGAAACTTTAATTATGTCGTCCTCGAAGGAGCAACGCCGCAGGTTGCTCAGATGTGTGGTGGTCCTCTTCGAAAAGGGTGATAATGATAACACTCTTTTAAAGAATTAGAGACCCATCTCGTTTTCGACAGTTACTAATCTCGCGCACAGATTCAACGACTTCTACGTACATAGAGAACATTCACATGTTGCGGCAGTTTATATACAAGATCGTAGAGTATAACCAGCCGCTATGCTTAGCGTTCATGGACTATGAGAATGCCTTCGATTCGATCGAGATTTGGGCAGTGCTACGGTCTCTTCAGAGGTGATAAATTGACTACCAATATATCGAGGTGCTAAGTGTTTGTAACAGAACGCAACCATCCTACCATCTAAGTCTGACTCCAGGCTCAGAACTCTAGTTAAATCCAGCTGCAGCGGGGTGCGCGACAAGGAAATATTTTCTCTCCGACTTTGTTCACCGCTGCACTGGAGGATGTCTTTGCTTCTGGACTGGGAAGGACATGGTATCAATTATAATTTTAATGATGAATATGTACATTACGTACCTTAGGTTTTCCGACGATATTGTAGTCATGGCTTAAACCTTGTTTGGAGAACCTCAGCGCAATGCTCGATGACCTCAAAAGTCTCCCAACAAGTGGGTCTGAATATGAACATGAAGAAGACAAAAAGTAATGTCGAATGCTTCTGAAGTACCTAGGATTCCAATAAAAGTTGGGGACTCTGCTCTTGAAGTTATAGACCATTACGTCTATCTGGGACGAAGAGTCCAGTAAGGTATCTGACTTCGAAAATGAGGTTAATCGTCGAATCCAACTCGGCTGGGAGCGTTTGGGAAGTTGTGCAAAATCTTTTCGTCCCAAAAACCGCAGTGTCAAAAGTCGTTGACCAATGTGTGTTGCCAGTGATGACTTACGGATCTGAGACGTGGTCGCTTACGATGACGGGCCTCATAAGAAGGCTCAAAGTCACTCAAAAAGCGATGAAGAGGGTTATGCTCGGAGTTTCCCTGTGCGATCGTATCAGGATTGATGAGAAAACTGGAAAACCATAGTCACCGACCGGTGGAGCACATTGCGCATAGAACCGACACAGTAAGTATTAAAGGTATCAGTTAAAGTATACAAAGTAAAAAATAAGTAAAAATTATTCGTAATTATCCTGTAGAAAGTGAACCTTTCGCTATGTGGCCCTTTTGTACAAAGCAACGAGCTATTACAGGGGCGTACAGTTTAGGTCACCTCCGCCCTCGCGCCTTTTTATTATATTTTGTAACGGACCAAAAAGGCATACACGTTCATACTACTGTTTGGCTTGACAAAATATTAAAAATTGGGTGGTTACGCCTAGTATACGTCTATCTGGTTCGATATTTATAATTTGTTATTAGGTTACGCCTATAAAACTTTAAGCAATATTGGGAGTAATATTTAAGGTGCTAAAATGAGTGTTTTTGCATCTGGTGCGCCATTTCAAACAGAATCCAATGGCCTAATAAATTTTTTTTCGAAAATCCGTATGTACGCCCCTATGGAATGATGCCCTCGATATGTAAGATGATGAAGAAGGAGAAGAAGAGATCGATGAAATAAATAGGCAGACGTATGAAGAGAAAACAAATAAAAAAACACGGATGCGAGATATAGAAATGGAGGTTGAGGGTAAAGAGAATAAAGAAAACACGCAAAAATAAGTCTTTTTAAATGTTGTTCGAAATGTTTGGCTTTTGGTTAAATTTTGCACAAAACGATGTGTATAACATTACGTTGGAGTAGAGCACTGCGTAGCAACGCATCACAGATAATGGTGTTCCAGTTGTTCAATATGTAAGGAAGATACTGACTAAAGTAGAAGACCAGACAGTATTCACTTATCCTGATTTGGAAAATAATTTCCCGCTTTTAAATAACGATCGACACACGACAGAGAACATTTGTGATTTTCTAAAAAAACATTATAATAAAATACCAGCAATCACGAGTGAACAAAATATGCGCAGCTATCAGGTGGGGTGACTTGCGCAATGTTAGATGTTTCGCCCATTCAATTTACTTATACTTACAAGACGCTTTAGAAAGCCTGCAATAAAAGCCATCATGCACGAAAAAAGTTGGTTGATATGCAAAATCAATTAAACCTGCCACCCCTAAAATTGAAACAAGACGTCAAAACAAGACACAGCTTCCTACACATGTGTGCTGTTTGCCATTTTGTTTGCCAAACAAGGTGAGACGCAGATATGCGTTAGAATGAGATACAAATCACTCTCACAGTGGGCAAATAATGACAACTGAACATTTTCTATCTATTTTAGATCATTCGGGGTATCCACAAAGAAAGTACATGATGACACCGATTTTGGATGCTGACCCAGACACCCCAGAATCATATTATACGGAAAAAACATGTGCATACAAGAAATGTCATTGAACGGACAATTGGTGTTTTAAAAGCACGTTTCAAGTGTTTATTAGTACATAGGGTGTTGCATTATGAGCCTCACATAGCTGGCCAGATAACAAATGCTTGTGTTATTTTACACAACATTTGTAATGCATCTAATTTGCCCATACCTCAAGCTGAGTTAGCCAACAGTCAGTCTTTACAACAGGCTGTTAGATTTCTTGGAGATATGGTGGCCATATTAAGAAGAATAGAAGTAAGGTGAGACTACTTTTAACACATCAAGTGAAAAATGTTAACAATTTATTCATACTTTACACAAATGATGAAAAGCCTCTGTCACGTACGGCTGCCAAAAACTTAGAGACCATCATAGATTTGTGTCTTACATCTGATACTGCTGCGAAAGATATTCTGAAGAAAATTCAGTTCACACCCAAGCCATATACGCCCGAAGAAGCTCTTTCGATCATAAATTAACAGAAAATTCACAGATGAAGTTTTTATCGAGTAGACAAAACAGTAGACTGCATGTTCAGAGGTATCTGGGGATTTGAAGGTTCGACTGGTCAAACTTTGTAAAAACAAAAAAGTTCCGATTCTATTGAAAATGAAAATTTGCGACCACATTTACTCCTTTCTGCAACCTTTTTTTCGTGCATTACTGTACCGAACTTCAGTTAAATTTCTATAAAAAGGCATCTAAGTTGTATACCGTTCTAAGTATTGACGCAACGGGTTCAATCTTCAAGAAAGTTAGCCCGAGTCCTACATAATATGATAACCAAAGCAAACACTTGTTTTTGTACGTCGTGCTGTAAAGATTAAAGATTCCTCTGTGCCACTTTGTCAAATGATTTCAGTGGCAATCTGCGCATTAATAAGTTTCAAAAGTAGCAATCTTTAAACTTTGGTATCAAATCCAGCAATCTGCAATAATTAAACTTAATTTATTCCTCCTACAGAATAATTAACCAAATCGAAATACTTTTGCAAGACCTGTCATGTAGTATTGAAAATATTTTGCAAGTTTAATAACCGAAAAAGCAATATATATATAGCGTACAATAATTTTTTTGTCATTTGCCAATTTTTGACACAGAGTCAGGTTGCCGGCTTTGAAACAAGTCGAACACGCTAATATTATAAAGAGAAAAGATTTGCTTGTTTAATTGTTTGCATTAGATAGGCTCCGAAACTACTGAACTGATTTTAATGAAATTTAATATAAAGATAGAACAAATCTTGCGGAGTAAAATAGGCTACCTTTTATCGCGTAAACATTCCTCATTCCCACCGGAAAATTATAAAAGTATTATTTAATAATAATATTATTATGGTCTTGTTATTTTGTTAGTGAAATTAGCCTTCCATTTCGTGTTTGTATTTTTGTTTAATAACTCAATCACGACAAGGACTTTTATTCAAAAACTATTAGCTTACCTTACGCAAGTACTTTTAATAACGATGTTTTTATTTGTTTACAGCTTTAAAAAGATTTTGAACGCCTGTATTCAACACAATGCGCTGATATCACAGAAACTTTCCAGGCATTAAAAAGCAAAATCTTCCGCATTAGCCAAAACGCGCAAGACTATCAAAGATAAAAATTTAGAGCTTCTCTTAACATAATATGAGCACGATAATTAATAATCATACTCATTAGACAAAGCGTTTGTATCGTGTAGCTAACAGTTATTTATTATTTTTGAATAGTTTATCTATGTATTTTAAGTACCTTTTTCTACTGTGATTTCTAAATGCCTAAATACACACTTTTTACGGTTCCGTATTCAAAGAGTTCCGAGACCTTAATACTTAACCTATGCTGGCCGTCTGTGTATCTGTTTGTCTGTCTGCCCCGAAGTTGTATACCAACAAATGTTTTGTAGGTACTGTAATCTAGTTTAGTAGTTTAAACGGTTTTTTGTCTTTTTCAGGTATTCTTGTAATAATTTACCATCTAGATACCCCTGGAGACATAACAGCAAGGCTTATATATTTATTAATATATCAATGCAGGACATGAAACGATTTCATGATCAGTTTTACGCAAACCCTAATAAACAATATCAAGATGATTTTTATATCCTGCAAAATTGTTAATCCCGCCCGAAAAACATTAGTACCTAACTGGAAGAAGCAACGCAAAATCTATAAGCATCGTTTACAGTTTGGGAAATTCTAACAACGAAGAGATACCAGTGTGTCGCATTTTTTTTTAATTGTCTGTCTCTCAAAAAGGGTAGAGTAAGAGGAGTTTTGAAGAGACACAAAGACACTGGTTTCATGGCTATCGAAAGACGTGGTGGAGATAAAGAAACACAAGAAATCTGAAATTATCAGTGGATCTCCCTACAGAGCCGATCCCGAGAAGCAAATAGAAGAAAAAAACAAGGCTGTCGGAGAACGAACTTTGTCAACCTTACCGCTCCGTGAGCCCCCCCCTCCTACCCCGTCTCGTCCCTGACCCTCTAACAACAAATTCTGTAATAGTCTAAGTTAGCTTATGTACTTTACTCGCAATCTTTGTAAAAATGCAAACAGCATTAGATAGGCTCCGAAACTACTGAACTGATTTTAATGAAATTTAATATAAAGATAGAACAAATCTTGCGGAGTAAAATAGGCTACCTTTTATCGCGTAAACATTCCTCATTCCCACCGGAAAATTATAAAAGTATTATTTAATAATAATATTATTATGGTCTTGTTATTTTGTTAGTGAAATTAGCCTTCCATTTCGTGTTTGTATTTTTGTTTAATAACTCAATCACGACAAGGACTTTTATTCAAAAACTATTAGCTTACCTTACGCAAGTACTTTTAATAACGATGTTTTTATTTGTTTACAGCTTTAAAAAGATTTTGAACGCCTGTATTCAACACAATGCGCTGATATCACAGAAACTTTCCAGGCATTAAAAAGCAAAATCTTCCGCATTAGCCAAAACGCGCAAGACTATCAAAGATAAAAATTTAGAGCTTCTCTTAACATAATATGAGCACGATAATTAATAATCATACTCATTAGACAAAGCGTTTGTATCGTGTAGCTAACAGTTATTTATTATTTTTGAATAGTTTATCTATGTATTTTAAGTACCTTTTTCTACTGTGATTTCTAAATGCCTAAATACACACTTTTTACGGTTCCGTATTCAAAGAGTTCCGAGACCTTAATACTTAACCTATGCTGGCCGTCTGTGTATCTGTTTGTCTGTCTGCCCCGAAGTTGTATACCAACAAATGTTTTGTAGGTACTGTAATCTAGTTTAGTAGTTTAAACGGTTTTTTGTCTTTTTCAGGTATTCTTGTAATAATTTACCATCTAGATACCCCTGGAGACATAACAGCAAGGCTTATATATTTATTAATATATCAATGCAGGACATGAAACGATTTCATGATCAGTTTTACGCAAACCCTAATAAACAATATCAAGATGATTTTTATATCCTGCAAAATTGTTAATCCCGCCCGAAAAACATTAGTACCTAACTGGAAGAAGCAACGCAAAATCTATAAGCATCGTTTACAGTTTGGGAAATTCTAACAACGAAGAGATACCAGTGTGTCGCATTTTTTTTTAATTGTCTGTCTCTCAAAAAGGGTAGAGTAAGAGGAGTTTTGAAGAGACACAAAGACACTGGTTTCATGGCTATCGAAAGACGTGGTGGAGATAAAGAAACACAAGAAATCTGAAATTATCAGTGGATCTCCCTACAGAGCCGATCCCGAGAAGCAAATAGAAGAAAAAAACAAGGCTGTCGGAGAACGAACTTTGTCAACCTTACCGCTCCGTGAGCCCCCCCCTCCTACCCCGTCTCGTCCCTGACCCTCTAACAACAAATTCTGTAATAGTCTAAGTTAGCTTATGTACTTTACTCGCAATCTTCTTATAAGAATATACGCTCTTACACGACATCACTAAAAATATATATCAAACCAAAAATAAGGAGTGCCTTTTTTTTAATTGACCTATGCTTGATTCGAAAAAGTGCGACGGATCAAGCTTCACCGGACTTGTAAGGAGTGGCAATGCCCTGGTACTGAAGAAATTTATGAGGAACCCATAGTGGAAGATTGGATCGAATGTTCCGAATGCAAAGAGTGGTGGCATGAGAAATGCACCGCTTAACTGTTCTGGTGGTTTCGTATGTGATTTGTGTGAAGACTGAAGATTTAAACTTGAGCGCATTCTTACACATACCCGGTATTTGTTAGATATTCTGGAGATTTAGAAAAGTGCTTTGTTGATGAATGTATCTACCTACGTCCTTATTTAACAACGTTAGCTCGAGATGGAGAACTGCCACGAACAACCAACGCAACTTTAAAGGTTCTAAAAAACTAGAAACAATTTATCTAAACATTGACATTGCTTTAAGAATGTGTGTATTGACAGCAGTCAGCAATTGCGGTGGTGAACGGAGTTTTTCCTGTCTAATGAGAGTGAAAACTTATCTTCGCTCAACTATGACAGAAAACAGATTAAATTCGATAGGAATACACACCTATGTTCGTCACACAAATGTTTGTGCTGGGTGGGAATTGGACTCACGCTCACAAGATAGGGTCGCTACCAAATGCTCCAATTAGCCCGTCAAAAATTTAATATTTTTTTATTTCTAAAACACCCCAATATCAAGACCAAGAAACGAAGAAATCTAGACCGTATTGAAAAGTCAATTGAATAACTTCAGACTATAAAAGACCAAGTATTATCTAACAAGGGTATCAGTAACAAGGAATTAGAAGATGAATTTACTTACTTTTGTAACAATATCGCTAGTCATCTCAGGCAAATTCCGATGTTGTTCAAATTAAAATATGCAGCAATTTTTTCATAATTCAATTTGTGTTCTTTTCTCTAAATGATAATTTTATAATTTTGATTATATTTTGTATTTTAATCCTGCTGATGTGGAAGGGCAAAACGACCTTCGCAATGCTGATAACAAAGAAGCTATGCTATGCTAGGCTATAAAGAACTATGATACGAATACGAGTCCAGAATGGACTATTTATGGAAGATGCACGTAAATTCGGACAAGGCAGAAATTCAACAGCAACTTTTAGAAGAAAATAGTGTACGGGAAAGGAAACCTCAGAATGAAACTTCTCAAATTTTGTTAAATCTGATGCGATATCTCCAAGGGCTCTGTTCTTGTGATAAACAATATAATAGTAATAGGTAGTCCGCGGGGAAAACCGGCTACTCGACCCAGTGAGGGTTTTCGTGAAAGATGTGGACTGCCACGTGTTCCAGACAGCCCACATCGATATGTAGCTCGGGGTGGATTACTTCCCACTCCGATCGTGGACGGTCTGCGAAGGCAGACGGCACCGGCAGGTTCGCGGAAGAATACGAAAGCGTACCTGTATTTCCGCCTAAAGGTGCGTGGTGGATGGAACACCGCGGGGTTTTAGTCGGTAAGAGTCTGAGAAATAGCGTTTCTAAAAACTATAGGTCAGTGGTTAAATGAAGTGGCTGGATCGAAACTTTAGTAGAAGCAAAGGTTCGGAATCAATGCTACAGGCCACTAATGTGTCTCATACAAGATATGCACATGAGGTACTTGATAGCAGATGAACGCCATATTAACGGGAGACGGAAGCAAGACTTGATTACCATAAATCAATATTACGCTACAGGTTCGTTAATTTGTAAAAAAGAAAACAATTATAAATTTTGATTTTATGCATCCATGTGTACCATATAAATATAAAAATATAGAAAGAATTAGAAAAGTTGTGTCTTTTACATTGTAGTACCCCTATACATACGTACATTGTACTCAGTTAAAGTAAATTACTGGAAGTCAAAAAACTTCAATAAACAAAATTAAATACAGATTGATAATGCTTGCTTATACACTAATACTCTTCTCCCCAAAGAAGACCAAACCAACCTTTGATGGCTACACACACACACCCGAATTTGCTGATTTAATGATGATGAACGCGATTAGTATCTAGTAAAGAAGAAGCAGAAGTCGATATTTCAGAAGATCTGGACCGCTTATTCCGAAAGAAGAATGAAGTTAAAATAGATTTAATTGACATTAAGGAAACTGTCATGACAGATGTGCAACATAAAAAATTAGAGGCACTGCTGATAGACTACGAAGATTATATTTATCGGGAAAAGACAGTCATATACGTTAGGGGAACATCGCATTATAACTACAAGTATGTCCCTATTTCGGTACCACACCGTATTGATTACCAGCAAGTAGACGGAAGTTTCTTAAGAAAGAAATAGATAATGCTGGCGGATGGAGTGATCAAGCCATGTTCTTCACCTCGGGCAGCACTAGTAGTCCTAGTTCCAAAACCTGGGACGGGAAATTTTCGTGTGTGTGTTGATTACCGAGAACTCAATGCTATAAATGTACCAGATGAGTACTTGATACCAAGAATCGACCACCTCGTAGCGCGCTTACACATTATGCCGCAGCGGCAGCGGCACCGCCGGGATTTGTATGGAGGCATAGACTCGCCGCCGCCGCCGCGGCGTAATACAAATCCATACAAGATTAGCACGGGCGGCGCTATCTGACGGCGGTACCTGAACGGAGTACAGCGTTTTTTTTTTGAAACCGGTAAAAATATATTTGTTGACTAAATGTTACCTACCTCGGAGACTGCAGACGACGGTCAGAGTGCAATTTAAAATCCAATTAACAATTTGGGCAAGTATTTTTGCACGTTTATTTATCTAACTCGGTGTTTGGTATGGTAGTATAAGGTTTTTCGGATCGGTTAAATTCAATCCGTCTTAGTTTAGAGGTAAGCATAAATATTCTTTTACGTAACAGTGAAAGCTAAAAATCACACTATTTTAGAAACACAATGCGAACGTCAATGCAAGCATGTATTAATTATCATTCTTGCTATTATACATATGCATATGACAAAACTATAAAAATAAAAGAAAGCATCACCAGCACTTTTCAAAACTTCACCGACCGAATACGTTACGCACTAGTGATCCATTGAAAGCCGATTTGCGAGTGAAATCTAAAGATGAAAATTATAAAAAAATTACTACATTTGACCCAAGGCCAATAGCTGAATCTTCAGACAATTTCACCCAATATTTTAGAAAGAAAATTGCTAACTTCTGTGGCCAGAACAAAGGAATCCGTACCTATAGCAGAGAGAGATAATGCCTATTGCAGAAATCGCAAAGCCAGGTGGTGATAAAAAAGCATATTTCAAGATCACGATCATTTTAAAAAGACAAATGGAGAAATGTTTTTAGATTCATTACTCTTAACAGACGAAGGAAGACGATTGATGGAAGAAATAAAAAGACGAAAGTAATAAAAATTGGAAAAGAGAAAGTCTTATGAGCCTGCAAAGTTCAAACTATGGAAAAATATGCAAATGTAAGGCTGGTGAGAAGTAACTATCAAAGACTCACTCTACTATTTAAAACATCAGACTTAATAACGGCAGACATTAAGCCATATGACCATAAATATAAGAAGGAAGCTGTGCGAAAATTTTAAGAGGAAACTGGTCTAAAGACAGCGAAGTGTGGCATTATTACCAATAAACAACAACAATATTTGACCAGCGACTAATCGAAGAGAATTTAGTCTTAGAAGTAAAGTGTCCATATACTGCACGAGGACAAGCAATTTCTCCACAAAATGTACCTCAATCCGTTGAGAAACAAAAAAGGTCAAAATGGCGGCCCATTCTACCAACCTTGATCTCAGATTCGTCATCGTACACCACTGGGGACCCTAGATATCAATTTTGTAAGCGATCTGTTCAGAAACAAAAAAGTTGAAAATAGCGGCAATTTTTTTTCAATTTTGTCCTCAGATTCGTCATCGGAGACCACTAGGAAAAATGAGGGTCTCCCCCTCTCTCTCCTCCCCTCAAAATCTTTCGCACCTGATTAGTTCATTACAGGTAAAGTAATAATTGTTCTGTGAAAATCATAATTTTTCCAAAGCGCTACCATTTTTGGGAATGAAGTTTTTCCCGCAGTAAAAGGTAGCCATATTATAGACCTTCCCTAAGGTCTATAATATTTCAGTGCCATGTATCATACGTATACGAGTAAAAACTTTACGTTCGCGCTTCCATTTTTCCCAAAGGAATAAGGTATTTTTCAGCGGTATAAGGTAGCTTTTATCCATCCTCAAGGTGTGTATTAGCTATCTCCGTGCCAAGTTTCATCAAAACTTTTCGAGTGCGCCACCATTTTTCCCGTGGGAATGTTGTTTTTCCTGCGGTAAAAGGTAACCTTCCATCCCCAAGATTTATTTTATTCCTGTGCCAAGTTTTATCAAAACTTTTTCGCCCCTCCGCTTCGCTTTTCCCGTGGGAATTAGGTATTTTCCCGCGGTAAATGTTAGCCTATGTCCTTTCCCAGGGTCTATTCTATCTCTATACCAAGTTTCATCAAAGTAACATAGCCCTGAGAGAACTTAAACTGAGTATCATTGACGAAAAACATGATAAACATAATAATCGAAAAACATGAAAATTATCTTCGAATTTTAACATTAAACTTTTCAATTTGAAGCGGCGCTAAACTAATGCCGAGTTTGTATGTGTGACTAATTATCATAAATTAACAAATCCGATTGTTTTTTTCTTCATTTTACACACTTCTGAGTTTTTGCCCACCAAAAAAGTAGGTAATGGGTTATTAGGTTCCCGGTATCCGGTTGTAAAGGGCTACATCTACAATCATAGGTTAATAGTGATGAATTGCGTAAAAAAACAGAGAGAAACTGGTTTCAAGAGTAGCACGGAAGCATGCCACTATTGGTACTTGGTAGCACGTGTATCAAAATATTGCTCATCACTTACACACTTCCTACTACAAATACACAAACAATGACTTACACACACCCTACTACAAACACAATCACTTACATACTTCATTCGTCTTCCGAACAAGATTCTACCGTCCCCGAACAACATTTGTTGACCAAAGCAACATTTAAAAAATCATGTGAGACCATCAAAAGAGCAAAGAGCTATTTTGCTTTTGGACAACCATGCATCGCATATGGCCTTGAAATATATAGAATTTTGCAGGGAAAACGGAATAATATTGCTAACCTTTCCTCCTCACTGCACGCACAAGCTTCAACCGATGGATCGTGCTATATTTGGCCCTCCAAAAAAAGCTATTAATACGGCATGCGATAATTGGATGCGTTCAAACGCTAGAAAGGTTATGACAATCTATGATATCCCTTTTTGATGTGGCGATCACTGCCAAAAATATCAGCGCTGGTTTTGCTACTACATGAACTTGGCTTGTTAATACAGATATTTTTGGAGAAGCCGATTTTGTGCTTAGCCATGTTACCGACCGTCTTTTGTCTAATGCAGAGAGGAGCGATCAAATATTTCAGAAAACCTAAAAAAAAGAACAGTTGCCTCAAATCCAAATATTTTTTCTGCAAACGATGAAGTTTCAGTCAGTGAACGTGACATTGAAGCAAGAAGCCCCCACTTTGAAATGTTATAGAAAGATGTTTTGGGGTCTAGAAAAGAAGATTCCCTGTGTTAAGTAT
Organism: Teleiodes luculella; assembly: GCA_948473455.1. Lineage (NCBI taxonomy): Eukaryota > Metazoa > Arthropoda > Insecta > Lepidoptera > Gelechiidae > Teleiodes > Teleiodes luculella. The sequence continues at coordinate 5,168,829 of OX419603.1, forward strand.
AGGACAAAGGTGTAAGATACCTCTGACTCAGGACGTTATTGTAGATACAGCTATACTACATAATTTGGCATCTGGTGAGAATACTACAGCAACCAATATTTTCACCAATACATGCAGATCTTAATGAACAATCAAATGTGAATACAAGAAATAAAAATTTTGAATATTTTGAATCATTATTATAAATAGATAATTTAAGATTTTGAAAAGATTTGCTTATGTATGCTTCTATCGGTGAGGAAAGCAGATTTGATCAAGTTGGTCATATGCCATCCTTCAGGAACAAAGGCCGATGCAAGCTCGGCATTAAACATCAGACAAAACTCTACTGCCTGAAATGCAACTGTTTCCAACACTATCGCACAAAAGAGAATTTCGGCTTTAAATGTGTATAAATGTCAGTGGCATTTTTTTTTTATCTCCGTTGTGAAAAAAGTAATAGTAAGATTAATGCAAGAATTAGGAAGTGAAAATTTGAACTTGAATGTAAAATTTAGAAATATTTGTTGTTCAGGATTTTTTGTGTATAATTTTGAGATTTTTTTTTGTTTTGTTTTTTGAAGAACAATTTAAGTATTTTTATAAAGAACTTTATGTTAATATTGAAAATAATTTTATTAAGAAGAAAGATGTGATTCTAATGAATAGTTACTGATGTCAAAAACATATTAAATGATCAGAATAACAAGTGTTATGCAAAATATTAAAGATTTTATAAACAAATTCGTAATAAGTGCTATAATTTTATTTTACTCAGTGGTTAATGAACTTGTTCAAAAAAATCAGAAACGACGACTAGATGTCAACGATACTACTAAGATTATAAAAAAGCGTCTTATGGAAGTGCATGACCTCGCAGCTCACCATAAATAGCTAAGCGTGGGCGTTGTGTAACAACTGTTCACGCAAAAGCGATCGAAAAGTGGCAAACAAACGATCACTGTGAAGTATATAATTGTCTATCTACAACTTCCATCTGGTTCAGCTTACATTTCCGACATTGAAAAAGTTATTAGAATTGTTGAAAGAGAGTATCAACTTTGAGGGTGACATTTCTATATACTACAGGGTGTCCGGTGGCAGAATCAGGATTTGAATTTCGAATTTCTCCGTAACCGTTGAGCGGAGGAGCGCGGGGGGAGCCGCGTTGGCTTTGTCATTCGTGCGGGTTTTTTAGTCGCGATGTCGCAGTGGACGAGTGAACAACGTGCGTTCGCAATCAAAGCGTATTTCAAAGCCAACGATTCGTGTGCAATCGCTCGTCGAAGGTTTTGTACACGTCACAATATTCGAAGGTTACGTGACGCCCCAAGTGAAGATTTGACTCGATTATGGGTGCGAAGGTTCCGGGCAACAAGTTCAGCAGAACACAACCCGCGACCGGCGCCCAGCCGGACGTCGAGAATAAATGAAAACATCGATCTCGTCGCGTCCAGTTTGCGGGATAATCCGCGTCAGTCCGTCCGCAAGAGAGCGGCTGCCTTGGGGCTGCCAAAAACTATAGTGCACGAGATATTGAAGAAGGATCTTAAATTTCAAATTGCGCAAGCGATTAAGCCTTAAACTACTGTGAGACAATGTTGGAGCGATTTAGCACAGTAAACACAATTTTTTGGAGTGATGAAGCCCATTTTCACTTAAATGGAAGTGTAAACAAGCAGAATTGTCGTTATTGGTCCCCTAAAGGACAAAACCCCCATTTAAAACATCAAAGGCTTTGGTGTGCATTATCAAGTTAATGGGGCTGGCAATAGCTCTGGATGGATGACAGCAACAGGAACTCTGTCTCTCTATATGGATCATCTTATTAAAAATACAAGGTCTAATTTGTAGACCTAAAGATTCGGTATTGCTACTGCCTGAACCATTCATCACACGTACACATTGAACCACCAGCAACTATCCCATTGCCATACAGTCACTTCAGGGGCGTTACGGTAAACCTTCCATTGTCGTGGATGCTCATTATGCGGCATTATACAAGATAAATAAGGCAGAAGATAACACTGCAGATTGTCGCCGAGTCATGGACGAGATCGAAAGGAACTTGAGGATCCTAAATTCACTAGGTGAAAATATTGATTACAATCACCTTCGTTTCATGATTCTTGAAAAGTTTCCCGAACGTATCGTTTACGAATTGCAGCTGAGAGTGAAGGAAGAAACAATAAAGGAAATGCGTGAATGTCTTGAAGTTATCATATCAGCTCACGAGAAGGCGAAAGGAAGGCACGAATAGGCTGACTCAAGGTACGATGGAACAAAGCTACACCACAGAGACCTTGCATACCACTGCAAGTTTAAGCAGAGGAACTTTGAATAACTCAAGGAGAAACTTCAATCCTAGAGGAAACCACTTCAGGGGGAATAATAAACTTCGCGGAAGCAACGATTTACTAGAAACAGCTTTACTTACAAACGCGGTTCTATCCATTTCAAACCGTCCCGTGGGAATTACTATCGTCATGCTACTCATAGAGGTTTCCGTACTCCGTAGACTGGAGCCCCAGTAAGGAGGAATTTAGGCCTCCAAGACCAGTTGGGCCGACTATCCGTTTCGGCAACGGGTACGACGTCGAGACTATGTCCCATATAGCTGTCTAAACAAATAGGCAGGCCCAGACGATCACGAGTTCCAGATTCCAGACATTGTTCGCATTCTGGATGATGCTCGGTATTAAGTTATTATATTTATATCTTAGAAATGTCTTGATACGTGGAACGAAACTCAATAGAGCTTGACACTATTGAACTATGGAATCGACAAAAAATAGGAGCGGCCATCTTGTGATCGACTCATTTGCGTCGTACGAGTGCGTCTGCCTTGTATGCAGTTTGTTTGCGTTACGCCTGCTTTGTTATTTGCTTGTTTTGACTTTTGCTACTGTTTTTGTTGAGTTTTATCGGTATATCAGATTTATTTTTCTTAGCAGTCTGAGTCGATATTTAAAAACAATCGATTAAATTTCGTTTGGTTACATCACTATCATTGTCAGTTATGATATGAACTGTCAGGCAAATCATCTTATAATGAAAAGGGTATAGTTAAAAGTGCATTTTAATGTTTTTTTATTTGTCGCATCAATCGAAATATTTTGAAGAATTGAGTTGTTATATTATCATCTTTGTTTTCGATTACTGATAATGAGGAACAATGTAAGTACCGACCTTCATTATTCAATAAATATCTCTGTATACATGGACTGCATGGTCACCCTAATCTATTTTCTACCTTAGTAATTTGATAAATTGATAACTGTTAAAATGAAACATTCACAAAAACAGAAGACGTGTTAAATTTTAGTAAAAACATTTTCACAATTTCTGATGTTGTCTCGGTTTGCATACAATGTTCATTGTTCGGGTTAATTAAATAAACGCTAAAATATGGAACACTCAGGACGTTACAAAGAAAGTATTTTTTTTAATTTACTCTTAAACTATTATATTTTACGTTCAAATTCTTGTTTCACAAATTGATTCGGATTTGTATTCGTGTAATAGAAAAACAATGTCAAGAATTTATGTAGCTATAGTTTGAGATTTTACAGGAACACTCCATCAGCACCATAGGAGAATTGAGTGTTCTACAGATACCTTTATAAAAACAAAATGAAACGATAAAATACATACCGGAAAATGGTCGTCGACGACGAGGCAGACCTCGTAGACGTTGGCGTGACGATTTGGACGCGTTTAATAAAGATTGGTGTAATGTTCTTGACCGCGACTCATGGCGTAACAGGGAGGCCTTTGCCCAGCAGTGGGACACGAAATAGGCTATTAAAATTTTTTGGAGTATTTTCAAAAAAGGAACACTAGGGCCACACGCACATCCGGAAATGTATGGTCAGAATTAAAAATAAGGGATTACACTTAGGAAACCCCAAACCAATCCCGACATTTTCACAAATAAAATTACTATGTATAGCAAGATTCGTAAAAATGTTGGAACGAACTACTTACTTACTTACTTGCAGATTATTCAGATGGCGATTTAAGAATCAAAATTTTTAGTAGTGACGAATTGTAAAATAACAAAGAAAAAGAAGCCGAACTTGTTTGCTTTAATAAAAGCCATTAAAGAGGAGAGCATCAAATATGACAGTGAACTACGCGAAGAAGGACAGCACTTGAATCGCTCCAGAAAACGATTAAAGCTGAGGCCAAACCTGCGCGACCAAAGCGACTGCGAAGCGGGAGCGTCTACCGCGCGACGGACGCTACCCATCTATGGCGCTTTGCATTGCTGCGACCGCATCGCGGGACGGCCGCGTCGGCAGAGCGGGACGCACGCGTCCAGTGGTCAGACGTGTGTTGTGAGCGAGTTTGTTTGTTTACCACATTTAACTTTTGCTAAAACAATAGATAATATTAATGATCCCTCTGAAAACGAAAGCATTGATCAAACCGACGATGCCCAAAATATTCCAGTTGACAATAATGAATCACAACCGGTAACACAAACTTCTGCATCACAGGCTGAGATCATTGCTGCACGAAATGCACCTATTTCAAATACTCCGCTTGGATCTAACACTCTTACGCAAAAAAAATAACAATAAAGTCACGCCAGTCAACCAAGTGCTAGAATATTTTGAAAGGAAATCGCAAAAGAGATCACAATCACAAATGGACGATTTGGAACATATATTTATTGGATATGCAAAGAGTGTTAAGAGATTGTCGCTCCGTAGACAGACTATTATAAAAATGAAACTAGCTCAAATCATAGCAGAACAAGAATTAGCAGAGATCGATGAAAGCACACGTGTCTCGCCTTACACTAATTTATCGACTCCTCCAATCTATTAATCTATTCCGATGATGACAATTATTATAATACTTACAATACAAGTGCACCAAATATTTTGGACTTAATTACTAACAGTAACACAGAAATGACATCATCTGCGGCTACGGCAACTTTAAACTTTTCTAATTACGCCGATTATTCCAACACTCCTAATACAAGTTCAACAGTTAATTTACAACCGATTATTCATAATAATAATTCAGACGAGACAACAGCCGAGGCTGTGGTTACAACTCGTGAACGGTTTGAAACGTCGAGGAGAGATTCCGTTATCTCAGATGGAGCGCGATCAAAACCCGACTTAAGTCAAGAAATCAAAGCGCTGAAATTGTCGTCTATGCGAAAGGAGATGTCTCCTGAAACTGGGGCGATAAGGAAAAACAATCTACCAACGGGAAGCAGAGCTCCGTCTCTTGCGGGTTCGGGAGTAGAAGTTAAGGTAGGTAGCTGGCTCGACACTTCCTTTAAAGGAACTGAATCCCATGTGTCAAGAAGATCCAATACTGGTCTGTTCTCTTCTGAATTTCTGTTATAGAGCAAGAGCCCGCGAACGCCAGACATACGTTATTTTATAAAAGCTGAATATTCTTGTATATGTGCCTCTAGTACAGGTAAGAACGATCCCCACCCATGTTACCTGGGTAGTGGTTCCTTTGGCAGGTAGCAGGTAATAAAGGTATATAAAATTGTATCTTAAATTCGTTAATTTATAAAACTCAATTTTTTGATATTTCATTCGTAGTAATATTAATATTCGCGTTATGCATTGCCAGACACCTACTATGGTTCCAACCCCCTGCCAGACACCCCTAAATTATTAATAACTAGCGACCCGCCCCGGCTCCGCACGGGAAAATGGTTATTGTGGGTTATCCTTCAGTATATTATGCATGTATTATACATATAAACCTTCCTCTTGAATCACTCTATCTATTAAAAAAAACCGCATCAAAATCCGTTGCGTAGTTTTAAAGATTTAAGCGTACAAAGGGACATAGGGACATAGGGACATAGGGACGGAGAAAGCGACTTTATTTTATACTATGTAGTGATTTGTAATTCTACTTACGTTAGATTGTAAAATCTGAATTTTATATATGTTATTTGAGGCACTATAAAATGATGTTTTCTCAGTAGCCAGACAGTTTCGAGGGTTCTATCATCCTGCCAGACGCATTGGAAGGGGCAAAATTTGTGAGAGCGCGGAGTATAGCTTGACCATAAAGAGTTGACAAAAAAGGGGGGCGCTACTATCGTTTGCATGGCAACATCTATACTAGGACTTTAATGAATTTGATACTTCCATTTTTTTATAATTCGAAATTGCTGAGACACTGGCTGTGCGCGCACCAGAGTGCAAACAAAAAGTGAATTCTAAAATTCTGTTATTATATGTATGACATGACTTGGTATTTAATTTTGTTTTGTTATTTTCCTACTAATGTGTTTTTATAAATTATTGGTACTATTGTACAAATGGGTTGTTTTTACCTGAAATAAAATAAATAAAATAAAATGAGCCTTTATTCTGTCATAGATTGCATTACTTTATTAAATGTATTATTTTAATTTAGCATGCTTAGTAAAAAAAAATTTCTTAATCCTTCATTGTTATTTCATTCTATGAAAGTCGCCTGTTCGGCGTAGGCCTCCCCCAGTCTCCTCCATTCCTCTCTATCCCTCGCTATGGAGAACTAATACGGGCCACACTTTTCCTTGAGGACATCTTCCCATTTCCATTTCAGATTTCTTATATTTTGGCGTATATCAGTGACTTTCGTTTTTCTTCTTATTTCTGTATTAGATATTCTGTCTGACAATCTTACTCCTAAAATACTTCTCTCCATCTTCCTTTGATGAATGGCCAGTTTATTTTCGTCTTGTACACGTAGGGCCCAAGTTTGGTGCTATTTTTTGTACTGTGTATAAAAATTTAATTTTCTGACGAATCGCACAAATGGTAAAGTCATCTAATTTTATTTTCGGGCGGCCTAATCTATGCTTTGCAGGCGTTGAAAACTTGCCACCGCTTTTGTACCCTTCATCAATCAAGCGTCGGACAGTACTTTCCGATTTTCCTGTAATCAAAATAAAACATTATAATGTAGTGTGTAACGACCAAAATTATGCAGTCGCGCTATATATAAAGTACTTCATGATATAAAGCTTCTTTTCTCGAATGTAAACATAACCTCTCAAATTAGATTAATCCGTAGAAAACATCGATGTCGTGATTTTGCTTACTTATTTAACTAACAATTATTGTAATTTATATCGCGAACTACGTATTTAATATAGAATTAGAGTGTATATATACCTGTCATAGAAGCAACTCAATTGTAAAGGTCATCCAATTCTGTGAGAAGTTTCCCGGCATGGTTTTTAATATATATAGACATTGACGACAACGGTGATTATGAAGAAAATTACTGAATAAAAATTGTTCTTAAATTATTAAAAGATTATTTTTTAATTATAATTAAATACAATAAACTTTGGAAAACTTCCAAATAACATGAATCAAGTTATTAGTTTTTTCACATGATTGATAATTTAGTATAAAATTATTTATATGTATTGTTTTAAAAAAATTATACTCAGACTGTAGTTATTTTATTTAATAAAATTTCTTGATAAATTAAAAAAAGAAGAGCTCGAGATAATTTGGAATAAACGACATCTGATACGCAGTAAACGATCGCAATAAACCGAACGCTCTGTTTCACTCACTCCAGTTACTACACATACTCCGCGCTCTCACAACTTTTGCCCCTTCCAATGCGTCTGGCAGGATGATAGAACCCTCGAAACCGTCTGGCTACTGAGAAAACATCATTTTATAGTGCCTCAAATAACATATATAAAATTCAGATTTTACAATCTAACGTAAGTAGAATTACAAATTATTATAATTTAGGGGTGTCTGGCAGGGGGTTGGAACCATAGTAGGTGTCTGGCAATGCATAACGCGAATATTAATATTACTACGAATGAAATATCAAAAAATTGAGTTTTATAAATTAACGAATTTAAGATACAATTTTATATACCTTTATTACCTGCTACCTGCCAAAGGAACCACTACCCAGGTAACATGGGTGGGGATCGTTCTTACCTGTACTAGAGGCACATATACAAGAATTTTCAGCTTTTATAAAATAACGTATGTCTGGCGTTCGCGGGCTCTTGGACTATTAGATCTGACAGCGATGCTGGAGGAGAACGGTCCGGTAGTGATATTAAACGAAAAGAAATGGGATATCTATGCCCAGACGGAGAGGTCTTTCTTGGAATCTCTGACAAGAGCATTCCCTGATACGGATTTGCCATCGTGCTTCGCCGCGACGAGCGCACTGCGGAGACAGCGACGTCCGGCTGTCTGCGTGGTTCTCGATGGCGGTGAATTCATGGGGGCTTATCACTGTCCAGAAGATGCGATGGAAATGTTTTGGGTACAAACTGAGCTAAATGTCGGATTCTGTATGGCATCTTAACTGGTGACTTCGAGATTGCATTGAACGAACATGTCCCGTGACCTTGAGTTCGGTATTGACCGGACTTGAGCAGGATGGCTTTCTGAGTAGAAATTCGTACAGAAAACAAACTGATTGAAAAAGAGGCCTGTAAGGTTGGCAATACGTCAATGCTAAATTTTCATTGCATTATTCATCAAGAAAATTTGTGCGCGAAATCTCTCAAAATGGACCATGTTATGAAGGTAGTTGTCAAAATAGTAAACTTTATCAAGTCAAAAGGTTTGAATCACCGTCAGTTTCAAGAATTTCTCAAGGCCTTGGAATCAGAATATAGTGATGTTATATTTTATGCTGAAGTAAGATGGCTGACCCGTGCAAAAATGTTGAAAAGAGTATTTGATTTGAGGCAAGAAATTGAATCTTTTTTTGAAAGCAAATCAAAGAGTATTGCAGAGTTTCAAGACAAAGAGTGGGTTTCCGACTTTGCTTTTCTGGTAGATATAACAAGCCACTTAAATGAACTCAATACTCGTCTACAAGGCAAAGATCAATTGATAAATGACATGTATGACCTTATTTCTGCGTTTCAAATGAAACTTGAGCTTTGAGAACAGCAGCTACGAACTAGAAACTTCACTCATTTTCCTACACTTTCAGAGCAACCAGATATCACATCGGAGACAGCGGCTAAATACGCATCTTTGACATCTGATTTAAAAATCGAATTCGAGAACCGATTTCAAGATTTTAAAAAGCATCGTCTGTTTTTTTCTGCTTTTGCAACACCATTTTCTACAGACGTAAGTTCCTTGCCGGGACATTTACAAATGGAATCTTGCGAAATGCAATGTGATTCACAGCTAAAAGAGAAATTCAATCAGGTTGGCTTGGAAGAGTTCTATAAAAACTATTTTGACAAGAAGAAATATCCTGCGTTTTACAAACATGCTCTGTTCATGATTTCATTGTTTGGAAATACATACATGTGTGAACAACTTTTTAGTAGGATGAAGCACATTAAATCCCAAACGAGAACACGGATTACTGACGTTCATCTCGAAAACTGTTTGCGTGTAGCAACGACTTCAGTCGAAGTTGATATCGATGAGCTTAGTTCTGCTAAGCAAAGCCAGATATCTCATTAATTTTATTTTTTTAATTTTATACTATGAAATTTGTTTTGTTTTTGTGCATTGTAGCTATAACATAAAATTGGTAGTGCGGCCCGGTGCCAAGTTTTATTTCCGGTTTTGGCCCAGCTGCCGAAAAGGTTGGCTACCCTTGATCTAGATGATCGATGTGAAGTAGCAAAATGTTTAGATAAACTAAGTAAAGTCAGATATTTTTAAGACTTGCTCTTTAAATCTTAAAAATATCCCACTTTAGGCAAAATTACCTCATTAGTAATTTTTTTTCCTGCACATTATAAATGCATTAGCAAAATTATTTATATTATTCTAAAATATAAATATAATAATTAAAAATCTTGTCTTTAATTGTCGAATTGCCGATATAATCGGCATTCAGATACATTAAGAATGTAAAATAAGGAGAACAGGCATAATGCGATATAAATTTCATACTAAAACAATTTTAGGATTCATGAGGTTGTTCGGCATAGCGCGATCTCTACTAGAGTTATAAGTACTATTTTTTATTGTTTAGGATGAAAAACTGGTAAATAGTAATGACCACTCATGTAACGCTGATTACTATAAAAATAAAGTAGATGTTGTTATTTACGAATTAAAACAAAAAGTTCAAGACAATGATGTCCCCATCCCAGAGGCCTTTCAAGATATAAAAACGATACTAGAAAAACGAGACGAATATAGATCCTATAATTTAAATAGTTATTAAAAGCACTAAATAAAACATTATTGTGATTACAGGTAGTCTCCATAATGGCTGGAAGAGATTATGAAATGGAGTGGGAAGAAGAGATCGCCTAGTCCGGCAACAAGAGATCCATACAAGTCGACCTTGATAATGGTGAGGTTCTCCACGAGTCAAAGAAGCCGAAAATAGAGCTGGATGCAAGCAAGGAAGCCAAATGCTTACAGGCCATGGCGTTAGGGTTTGAACGTATACTGTGGCTATACTTTCCTGGAACCATTGTTGAAGGAAAAACAGTTCCAAATAGGGAGATTGGCACTGCTGCACACAACCTGCAAATATCTGTGCAGTTGGCGAATATCATATTTACTCTGCACACTTACAAAAGGCAAGTTATTGCGGGGAAGACAACTACTAATGTAGTAACTAAGTCAGCATCCACAGATTTTATCATCAGCTACAAGGGACGACAGTACTCCAAGTCAAGGGAGATTCTGGTCAAGGAGTGGGAAGCAGTGGTTGCAGAGGTAGGTTTAGTATACAAGGTGTTTAACAGGGCCGATGATGCAGAAAACTGGTACGGGACTTTTGGACCATATATTGATTTTTTCTGTGGCGTTGGATTGAGAATGAAAGAACTGAGGCTTGGGCATGATAAAATGCCTATCGCTAAGAGAAATGACGCAATGATAGAAGTTCCAGTTAAGAAATATAGTCTAAATGGGGCCCATCACATACTATTAGAGGGGAGCACTTTCCCGCCAGAAAAAAGATCTTCTATGGCCCAGAGTGTGGGACCTATGACCGCCTTTATCTCGATGCTCAGATCTGAGGGAATTTATCGCGCGAAGTGGGCTAACGCTGTCAAACGGGCTTTTAACCATATACCTATAATCGACGACATAATTGAGGTGACGAAGAACCAAAAGCGAACCTCTGACGTAAGTACGATGGTAGGACTTCTTGCTGAGATTCTATTGATCACAACAGCACGTCAGGCGACAAGAGCGTTTTTCCCTCTGGGTATGTTTGTGTCAGTTTACAACATGTATGATAGGGAGCAAAGAGGGCCAGAATTTCTCGAATTCTACAACACGACTGGTTCTGGTGCGTTCTTAACATATAAAAAAGCTTGCGCAAAGCCATGGTATGTAGCAGGAGGGATGACGGAGAAGACTGCAGGACAAATCGTGTTCCACTCGATATTCGGCACGTACAAGGAGGACTTGGGCGTATTGGCATCAATCACGGACACCGCTTTATGGAAAACACGTGAAGAGATGGGTAAATACTTTCAAAGAACCGGGTGTGCAGATAAGGTGGTCACGGCCAAGTTGCCTCAACTGAGATTCTACTCAAAGTTGTCATGTGCAAACATGAGCGGTTTGCTGGCAGGAGTCTACAACCAGGTGTCTGCTCTTCCATCTTACAGCGGCACGACGATGAGGTTTTATGGAGATGACTTCTTTGAACATATAGAAAAGCGAATGGCTATCGGTTCAACTGGCAAGAATCTCAACCAAATAACAGCTTCGCTGTCCATTATACTTGATGAGTTGAGGAGAACTCTAAAAGACAACAAGGGTCGGCTAATGATGGGTACTACGAGTTGGAGAGAAATGGAATCCTTAGACCTCGGATCTCCGGGTGCTGAGGTTGCAAATGTGATAACTGCCAACGGCACTTACTTCATGGGGAGAGTTGTGAGGAAATAAGATGCATGATTGTGTTTATATTGATATGTGTTTTTTTATCATGTTTCTCTTTAAGTCTGGTTGCTTTTGCAAATTTTACAAGTGTCTTCAATTAATAATAAATATTCCCTCGTTCGCGTTTGGACAGATTCTGGTTTGGACAGATTCTTGTTACGGCAGAATTAGTACTGTCGCGCATAAAATAATGAAGCTTTACTCCGGGGCTTTTTCATAATATAGTGGTAGACCTTATTATTAGACATCTTTTAAATAAATCATAAATGATTTACTTGATGACATTCTTATGATTTCCTTGTTGACGTGCTTGAGTGTGTCAAATCAAATATTTAAGTGTATCTGCGTGTTTCGAATATAAAATGGATTTACCCAGGATTTACCCGGTCCGAGTGGTGAACATGATTTGCAAATTATTACTAGTAAAAAAGGAAAACCCTTTGTACTCCACCGTGGGTTTTAGTTAAAATTTGTTTTTTTTTTAAATATATGTATATAACGTAAGAAAACGTAGCAATATAACATTACAAGGTTTGAAGTTCTAATTTTTTAAATATACCAATACATAAATTATGAAGTTTTTTACTTTTGTTCGCAATGGTACTTCTGCCGTAACAAGAATCTGACCGAACCAGAATCTGTTCAAACCAGAATCTGTCCAAACGCGAACGAGGGAGAATATTGAACCTACATTTTCATCATTTGATAGCGTCAAATCTGTTTTATATAGCAACAGGCAAAAAACTTGCTATAAAGATTTCATACAAGTAAATATACCGGATAAATATCAGTCCTTTCCTTTCGCTGATTTTAATACTGTTTGATGGTCCCTAGATATAAAAGCATGGACTCAGTCAATCAAACTATACCGCTACGGAAGAAGTAGTCGTACCTGAGGTGGTGGCAAAAGAGTTTTTAGTACTTCAAGATGAGATTCTAGTATTTATGGCGCCATTTGCGCGTGACATATTAACTAGCCGGGACATTACTGATATATTTTTAGATAGAATTTTCAATACTCCGGGACCGTATAAACAACTTTACTCAATTCATGCAGATCTAGGTGTACAGCAACTGAAACCAATATGGTTCCGGTCTGATTGATACCCTCATTCGCTAAAGGGCATTTAAAGGTGTCAATAAACTTGGGTAACTTTAGATAATAGGTACATATTTATGTACCAAGTTAGCGAAACTTGCATTGTATGAAACGGTGGGTCACCACACTTACCAACATACATGTAAATAACGTCACTGTCACGCATGACATATTATTATGATACCAACCTAAGAAAATAATGTCACTTAACTTTATATTGAATTAATTGTTGGTTTCAGACACCGACGTGCATGTGTAGGTACTTACTTAATATCATGCCTCGAAAAAATAATAAAAACGAACGGCTCCATCTTCTGAGTCTTACAATTTTATTTTTATTTTAATTACTTCACTTCTCATTGGATGAATATTGTCACTTTTAAAACGTTCAATTGTTACGGTGAAGATCATCGAACCACCAACGCTGTAGAGGGGTATTTCACGACATTAGTCAAGTCGGACATAGGTCAAATTGCTAATTCAAGTCCTCTTTTCGACAAATTATGAAATTGAAAATTGAAAAAACATGCTATACGTCCTATCCATGTACGTACAATCATCATCATCTCAGCCGAAAGACGTCCGTACGATGTACAGTAATACGAATTACGAATTCCCAATAGTTTCTAGTAAGCTGTTTATTACTAATACTTTTTGTTTACATTCAATCCATTCGACTTACGAGTAGAATACGTATTGCGGTATTTTTACAAATAATGAAATCAATTACGCCGTAGTGTAGTACGCCGTGTGGTGTCCGGCTGAAAAAAACACTCTTCTCATGACGTGGGCCACAAAACTACTGTTTGTCAGCTTTTCACGCGTACGTGTCCAGTCAGTGGATGGGGAAGAATACTTCCCTAATTTCCTGCTATGACCAAAAAAATAGGACTACAAACGTTTTGGAACGCTGGCAGGCTGCCATAGCCTGAACAGACAAGTCGGCATGTGTCCAACTGTGCATCGGACGATTGACATTCTGAAATCACTGTCGATTTCGGCCGATTTCAAAATTTCTCAGACCGAATCGCATGAGGAATGGCAGAAACAAAACAAGCGCAGTGAAAAAACCGATCGGTCCATCAATTTAATCATTGTTTATTTATTTTTTATAAAATTGACATTGCAACGTGTTTACAACGGCTTTCTATATGTAAGAAATAAAGATCAGTATTTTTTTGTAGCTAGATTTAATCATTCATTCTTACTCATCTTATTCTTACTCTTTGGGGGAGGCCTTTGTCCAGCAGTGGACGTCTACTGGCTGAAATGATGATGATTCTTACTCATCATCATTTTCGCTGGAAAACGTTCACTGCTGGGTAAATAATCCTTGTGCGTAGGCGATACAAATACTACGGAGTACTTTTAAGTTGTTTTGTGATATATAGGTAGATAATACTATTTTTTGTCTTTTTTTCAAAAGTTTTGGTCGTAGTAGTTGTAACTGTCTTCAATGTTTGAAGTTTACAAGTTTGAAATTATTGTTACAAGTCTCGATGAAGAAACCCGCACTTTTCCTACTGAGAATTCACAAAAACTTTCAGTCACAACCACCAAATCTGCAACTCAAAGCTATAACCACGGGTATTCCACTGTTCGCGGACGTTCTGAAATGCTACCCACCATGGGCTCATCACGCAGAGAGCCTTCGACTTTAAGTAATGAACTATTGTCTCGCAGCTACAGCCATGGATATTCCACTCGTGGAGGACAACCTGAAATCCCATCAGACTATGCTGAGTCCCCGAATGCATCAGATATGATTTTCTTGTCTAATTATAATGTCCGCTTTAGAATTCAATGTGATTGTCGCTGAAATAAACATCAAACTATTAAACTTACGTTCGGAAAAACAGACAGCCTCAAATTACCGAAAGGAACGAATGTGTTTGTAAATACTCACCATTGCAAAGACTTCTGCGTGCACATCTCCATAAGCTATTGCCATTTAAACTATGATGAATTTTCTGCACCGGGCCGCCGCGCGATTTCGCAAAAACTTGCGCTTGCGCAGGCCGGGACGTATCGCGGTTTTCGGTTTCGCCGCGTCGGCGGCGGCGTCTCACTGGTTAAACTGATGTCCTGCGCTTAATAATTTTTGTTTCCCTCTTTTACTTTCTATAAAAGTTATATCGACGTTTCCACTTGAACCTGATGCCATTATAACGTGGAAATTGGTACATTACAAGCACTCGAACAGTTTAGATTCAACAGGAAAAGAGTTTAGTAGATATAAAATGACTGTCAAAGGATAATGCAAGACTCTGGGCCCAAAAAAAAAACGTTGTTGTGCATACATATCGTATGTATAATTTTAAAGCTCTAAGCAACACCATCTATTTTTATTATGAAGCCGGCTAAATTGGTCCACGGAAAAAAAAAATATAGGCTCATGAACATTTTTTTTATAATGACGTCTATTTAATTTTTTCTTGAGACCGTATTAATTACAGGACATAATATAATCCAATTGTCGGTGCATTTCATTCATTTTAGCGTATATCCCGGTTGTGCTCTCGCGCACGAGAACCTGGGGTCCGCTTTTGACCATAATCCAAGGTTCGGCAGATCAGGTAATTTCAGTGGAGCGACTGCCATCCGACCTCCGCGCCCTGCTACCAGGGGAAACTGACGGGATTGGATCATTGTTACACCTTCAGTCGCTTGAATGTGCAGGTTTCATCACGATGTTTTCCCTCACCGTCATTGGTACAAGGCCGAGTGGTCGAACCCGCTTACGAGACAGATACCTTAACCACTATGCCACCGTCGCTCCCTTCTAATCTACAATGTGATGCAAATATCGACACTATTCAATTTTTTACAACTCGCTTTTGGTGAGAGAATAACAAAAAGATTTAAGTGGAGATCACAGACGGTCAATTCATATTTCCTTATCTATAAAAACTATTGTTTGTTTCACAACCGACGTCCACGCTACTTCAAACCAGACAAAGCATTAGCTTTCTTTTTCACCCTTATGGTTAATATTAATGCATTCATCGTCTATCTTTTTCATATATGTACTTTAAAGTTCGAGCCTCCCCCGCCGCCCTGCGCGCGCGCAGTCGTCCTTTGCGTGTCATTCGGATCGTTACTGTGCGTTTTCATTGTGTGTTTATATCGTGACCCCTGGCAAATTCTTATGGACTTTTTGGTGCTCCTCTACATGATTACATTGGCTTTGTTTACTGGACTTAATTATTCTTAAGACAATGTTTGTGCCACGAGCGCAGGTACTTTGTTTGGTATGTCATTGTTCGGTGTTACGAAGTCGAAGATATACATTGACTGAGGAGCTTTACAACAGACATTCTCGGATCATAGAAAACATTCAATCAGCAGTGTCTACTGTGGTAAGTGGCAATATATTTTTGTAGCACTTTCTAACCTCTAATAAAGGTGTTTTGTTTTGATTGTATCCTTTTCATAATTTAAAAATATATAAGTAGGTATCAGTGGCGGCTGGTGGGTTATCGAACTGGTGGTGCACTTTACTAAAATATTAAAATGAGAAAATGCAACAAAACAGCAATTGACATAAAATATGTTTATTTTTTATACATTAAATCAAATGTGCAACTACAGTCAAAACCGTTTACGACGACATCGCTTAGAACAACATACCGGTTACAGTGACTAAAATCATAGGTCCCGGCTGAATGCTATAGGATCGCCTTATAAAAAATACTGCTTTTTACGACATTGCTTATTACGACATACCGCATTAAGCGACTTTATTTTACCTAATATTTGAGAATTGTATTTGTTATAACGACCAGTTGTCTTGTAAACAATTTGAATGAGTAACACTGTCCACATCTGGTCATAGTATAATGGGCAATGGCCATTAAAATCGCAAAAAAGAAAGAAAGATGAGTTTAGGGTCATTTGTAATTCTTCGAAACAAAATACACGTGCAAGCAGTATACAAAGGCCAAAACCCGCTTTCTCATACTATATATTCAGTCAGTTGGTAACTTTTCTGTCGGTAGTCGGTACACAAGAATCTCCAAAGCATTTTGTTGAGTTAATTGTGAACTTATATACAGAATGTGTGACTTTATTAATACAGAGTAATTATAATTGTACTATAAGTTTTTTTGATTTAATAAAACTACATAATACTTACTTAACTAATAAAAATTATTTTGCATTGTACCTCAATAATATCACCGGATGTTACGACTATCGGTTTTTACGACCAAATATGAGTGGTCCCTTCGATGTCGTTATAACAGATTTTGACTGTATAGGTAATTCACACGTGGTAGCATAAGATAGGTATTGTAAATGTGACACGTAGTCGCCAGAAACTAAAAACAATTACCTACGGTAATTTAAACAAACAATAATTAACGCGTCACAGATACAGTGAAACTATACTGATGACGAGATGTCAATCATCGCTGCCGCCGCGCGCCGTCGCGTCGCGTCGCCTCGCCTCGCGCCCATGCCGGCCGGCCAATTCGCCAAACATCGGGTGCTCTCGGCAATCTTCGGTTCGCGCGTGCGGCGCTCGAGAACCGACTTTTTTCTCTATATATTTCTATGAACTATCTTGTTTCACGCGCCAGGCCTTTTGACTCGTATCCCATACAAGTTGTATTAGCAGTCCTCGTGCGCTCGCCGTAGCGCACGAGAATTGGTCTTTACAGGAAAATAAGTCTTAATAGTTTAGTAAAGCGCTCAAACTCTTTCACCATAATTGGAAATTCAATTTTTATACGTTTTTGTACGTTTAAAAAATAAATATGGTACAGCCGCCACTGGTAGGTATTGCTATAACTAATATTTATTTGCCTAGGCGGATTGCGCTGAGTTATTTTAAGTACCTAAATAAAATGTACCTACCTACGGAATTTGACTTGCCTGTACCTATATAAAATATTTCGTAATTAAGGTGGTCTCTATATGTACAGCAATCACTATTTCACATATTATGTAATATATTATGCTGCAAAACAAACATGGGTATTATGTTATATTATTATCTATCACTTTACCTACCTACTCTACTATTATCAATATTATTATTAGTAGGTAGAAAAATGGTGCTTCTCGAAAGACAGTATTAACTACCCATACGTATTAACCCGGCTTAACACATGTTGCCGGTTGCGGTTAAGCCGGGTTTACATTATTTCAGTTCAGTAATCCAGCGAGTAGTCCAATCCAATGCTGGACTGAATCATATCGTCCAGTGATACACTCGATTAGTAACACCAGTCTGTTTAACGTTTATTAATCATAATCAAGCTCTGGATTGGCCGTTCATACTATTCCAGAGGCACTGGAATGAGCGACTTTGATTGAAAAGAAAAATAGACCATCATCCCAATCAACTGGATTGGATTGATCACTGGAATGATGCATTCCTGTGGATTCCTGTGCCGGTGCACATTAGTCCAGTGACATTCCAGCGCTGGACTGGGTTACTGGACTGGAATATTGTAAATCCGGCTTTAGGTTGTACCCTTGACATACTTCCGTTGACATAATCATTTTATTGACATAATAAGCTTATCTGCCTTTGTTATTATTATTTTCAGATAACATACAACAACCAAGAGCATGTCTGCAATCGCTGTTGGGTACGAGCTGGGCGGGGTAGACTGGAACCAATTACTGCTGAATCTGTCCAAGAATCTGCCCAAGGTGCACAAGAACAACACAACCCCGATAATATATCGGCCGACGAACAAGAACAACACAGCCCGTCTATTCTTGTACAACCGGACCACTCACAGGAGGAACCGGAAAACGTGGTGGTGCAACCACAACACAACCCCGATAATATATCGGCCGACGAACAAGAACAACACAGCCCGTCTATTTTTGTACAACCGGACCACTCACATGAGGAACCGGAAAACGTGGTGGTGCAACCACAACACAACCCCGATAATATGTCGGCCGACGAAGATGAGGAAAATCAGAATCCACCACCACTAAATCCAAATGTATATTTTAGCCTACCTGGATATTCTAGGGCACCTAATACGGGAAGAACCTGCATATTTTATGGGTGCGAAAATACTACAAGACGAAGAATTCCAGAAAGTATAAAAATGAAAATGGCTGTAGATCATGATTTTTACATTCCACCAGAAGCTCGTGTCTGTCACATACACGCCTCAACAGGTAGTTGGCAAATCCTATTGAGTTCTCCAAATCGACGGTTTAACTTTAAGCCACAGTACACTGTAGATATGCTACAATTGCTAAAGAAAGCCGTTAACCATCATTTAGATTTTGAACGAATCGAAGATTTCGATCCACAAGAGCTTTACTATTGGACTGGGCGGACTATGGAACAATTCCTGCAAGTACTCCATGAAACACCATCCTTGGCTCAAAGATCTCGAAAACCTAAAACCGTCCTTGGCGTCTACTTAGCCAAATTACGAACAGGAGAGGCAGATGATAGGCTTGCAACCCTTTTTGGCATGACAAGACAAAACCTTGAACACAAATTCAATGTTGCTAGAGAATGTTTAACTGACGCATTCGTACATCTACACTTGGGTTTCGACCACATTAGCAGAGAAGAATTATCAAATCGAAATCTTCTGATACCAAGATCATTGTTTTGTGATGCACACAATGAAAAAGTAGCAGTGATTTGCGATGCGACTTACATCTACATCCAAAAAAGTGCCAACTTTGCTTTCCAAAAAGACACTTATAGCTTACATAAGTATAGGAACTTATTAAAACCTTTTGTAATTGTAAGTACCGACGGTTACATCTTGGATGTATTAGGTCCATACGCAGCGACCAAAAATGATGCATCAATTTTAAGGGAACTATTAGAGGATGAGAATAGTGTGCTTCCGTGGTATTTTAATCATGGGGATGTGTTTATCCTAGACAGGGGATTTAGGGATGTTGTGAGGACGTTGGAAGATTTAGGATATCGAGCCGTAATACCAGTCGGTAGCGTGAGATCATCTCAACAATTAAGTACCGATCAGGCCAATAAATCAAGGCTTTGTACGATTTGCCGGTGGCCTGTCGAAGTGGTGAATGGGAGATTTAAAAGAGATTTTCGCCTTTTCCGTCAAAATTATTTTAATAAATCAATGATGCACATGTTCCAGGACTTCAGAATAGCCGCAGCACTGACCAACGCCTTTCACATCCCATTGGAAGATAATCGGCACGCTTCCCAATTTTTGAATATAATTCAGAATAAATTAAATCACCCCAATCGTTTGGCCGACTATGTGGACGCAAATCATTTAAACCGGCAAAGAGTAGCATTTAATAATATACTAGGTGACGTTCCAAACCTTCCACAGTTCCCTCAACTCACCCATGATGAACTGATACTATTTTCAGTAGGAACATATCAGTTAAAACTGGCAGCTAGTTATTATAGCGAGCATGTTAGAGGTGGCGATTATTCTATTGAAATATGTGCGCAACACCAGGTGGCACATTTGGGGAATTTTGATCTTCCGCATGGAGATGTTTGTTTAATAAGAGCAAGAATAAAGAGTAGGCATAGTGGTTCCAAAACCTATTTTTGCTACATACTAATTGACAGCAACTTGGAAGGCAGGGCAAGTATTGACAATTATTGCTGTAATTGCTTTACAGGCAGGCGAACCATTGGTGTATGTGCCCATGTAATGTCGGTGGTTTGGTACCTTGCTTGGGCCAGGCACCAGGGTGAAATTCACCGCCCTGCTCTTTATTTAGACGAAGTGATTTACAATAATGATGAGTAAGTGACTGGTTGCATCAAAACTATGATTAGCTCAACATTTTACTATTGGCCTTCTATCTGCGTAGTAGCTATCACTAGCACATGTCCTGTAATTGTATCTAAATAATAAATCATGTATTTAAAGCACTAATTGTTTCATTTAACCATAACACACGTAGGTACGTTTTTTTCTAACGGCGCGTAGTTGAATCATGTCATTTATATTTATTGAGTTTTGGCCTTTATTAGCCAGACGTCACTTAAGTCACGTAAGACAGGACTTTTTTTAAACAATAAAAGAACTAATTCACAATATTCAATGTATGGCAATAACTAATAATAATAATGTAAGTCTAGGTATTGAGATATATTTTTTCAATGGGTGGCGGTAGTTTCGTAGTGGCATTAAGAGTGGTGAGTATACAAACACAGTCAGCGATAACTGGCTGTTAATTTTTCATAGCAAAAATTAAAAACCTGGTGTTTTTACCATCAAACCCAAAATGTAGGTATTTTAGGTTATAACTTAATTTTCCACGGACGGATTTCTTTGGTGTCTTAACAAAAATTAACGACCTGTGCCCAATCTTGAATGTGACAGTCGTCTTATTCCTGCACAACAACTTTTTTTTTTTGGGCCCAATACACTATGGATTATTTGCATTGTCCTTTATAGTTTTCATGGTAATATTAATTCAGAGGTTTTATGAAGCGAAGGGAATAATGTATTTAGTCAACGATTATACTCAGGGGTACCGAAAACGGATTTGACAAAAAAGTGATGTGACGAAACAAGGAGTTGACGAAAACACGACTTGGCGAAAAACGGATTCGACGAACCTCGGCGCTAGGGAATTTTTTTTATTGTCAACGTGGTACTGCGGCAATAAATGAACTATTTTGTAGAAACTGTGGCGGTCCCACTTTTTTATTCAATGATTAAATTAATTATTTTTTGTTCGCTACTAGAAGAATACTATTTTTGTTAAAAAACGTAGAATGTTATTTCTGTTAAAAACGTAGTATTATTTTTATTAAAAAAAACCTAATAATTTACAATAATATTTTTTTTTTTTCAAAATCTTCTCTTGTATAATAGAAACAGTGTCCATATGACACTTTGAAGAAAATATAATGAAAATATTAAAATCTCCGGAGGATAGACATTTACATTTTTTCCAGGGGATTTTACCATCTCTTCAGTCTTTGAATGATCATCATGATCATCAAACATTGATATTTCAAAGTCGGGTGCTTCAAATACTGACGGATATTCTTAGGCCTTCAATTCAGCAATATACACCTCACGGCTATGCTCCAGATTATCAACATCAGGGCTATAATCAAGGATATTCAACTCAGAGATACGATAACACTTTTCAGAGTGGCTACCACACTTTTACTTCTGGATGTTCGATTATACAGAAAGTACTGTCAATGAAGATTTTTAGTTGTCTGCTCCCGATTGCTAATCGGATATTTCAATAATAGAAGGTCGTTCAACATTATCTGACTACTCTACAAAGTAATCCAAGTTTCCAAATATAAAAAGGCCAAGGGTACTTGACGAAGACAGATCCTCTGCATCGTCATTGTAAATGAAATATATATTAAAGGAAAAAGATGAAAATATTGAAGATTTACTTCTATGGCGGAATAATGAAGATTGACAATTTTTTTATGGTATAGCAGCAACTGTGAAGAAATTTAATGAATACAACAAAGCCATTATTAAATCTGAAATTTTTAATGTTGTTTCGCAAATGGAACTCCGTGAAATCAATGAAAAAGGAAATAATTACTACGGCAGTAATAATTATTCAACTGCAGGACCTTCTGGAAATTATTCAACGCCAGGACCTTCTGGAAATTATTCAACAGCAGGCCTTCCTGGAAATTATTTAACAGCAGGCCCTTCTGGATACAGTACTACAACGAACTATAATATAGAAATGAATGCTACAGAGGTGAACACACCAGTCTTGACTTATACTGAAAAAGATTTACCTATTTTTAAAAATGTGATTAGTAAGCACTTAATTAGTGACAAAATGATGTCAAAGTTACGAAAATAAAGGTTGATTTAATATGCTTTTACATTGTTTTACTTATACATACACACAGACATACATACATATATACCGGTCAAAAACTAAATTGTAATTTAAAAAAAATAGTTTGGTTCAACATTTTTTTAATTAGATTACACATGGATCATACCACGAGCTAAAAAATAAAAATGTAATAATAAAATAACGTAATAACTGAGACCCGCGCTCTGGGGCTTGCCTGGCCCAAGGCATTTCCATAGCCATTCAGCGCGGCAATGCGGCAAGTTTGATGGGAACTTTTGGGCCGGGAAGGACTCGAGGCAGTATATTTGATATAGCTGACGAAAACCTGTGTTTGATATATTATTATTGTTTTGACCTACTAATTGACTGTACTGTCCACTGGTTGACCGCGCGACGTTTATTGGTGATAACACGGTGTCCACCCGTGGACCACCTGTCGACAACTAGTGGACGCCGTGGGACGTGGCGGTGCGTGGGTGCCGGCTCTAAGCTATGACCTTAAAATCTTGACAGAACTTCTTGTAGTAATCTGAATGAATTAAAATTACCCAATAAGGTAGAGCATATTTTTTGTATGACGACGGCCAAGAGGATGAGAAAATTTATTTTTTTGGCACTCATTTGGCAAAACAGTATTTACAAAAATATAAAAAGTTTAGTGGGGATGGTACATTCAGGGTAACTTCAACACCATTTTATCAACATTTTACTCCGCATATGAATATGTCAGTGAGGACAATACTGTGAATTTCGTACCATTGGTGTATGTTTTACTGCCTAATAAAACACACTATACTTACGCCAGAATGTTTAAGGTACTGAGAGATCAATTCAAATTAGATATAACTAATTACAAGTGTGACTTTGAAATAGCACAAATAAATGCTGTAAAAGAAATATTTCCGGAAGTCAAACTAACAGGTTGCTTTTATCATTTTTGTAACGCTGTGTGGAGGAGATATAGTAAAAAACTTAGATAAACAAAAACAGCTGACGGTGACAAAATCACACATGCACCATACACCATGTTGGCCCTATTAGATCCGAAGTACATTATAGAAAGCTATTTAGCGATTCGCGAGGTAGCGATAGATTGCGAGGCTTTCTCAAACTTTGACAGTTATTTCGAGACTTTTAGCTGCTACCGAGAAAATGTAAGAACAACAAACGCAATCGAAGGTTGGCATCGTCGAATAAATGCAAGGTCCCAAAGATGCAGACAATTTATTACTGCATACAATTTTTTAAGAAAGAAGCCACAGTGCAAGACAGAAAAATTAAACAATCTACTTCAAGTTGTGGGCAACGAAGAACAATAATGTTTATTCAAAAGAATAATTGCATTAACAAAATAATTACAAATCTGGAAGAAAACAAAATATCAACTTTACGTGCTTGACAAATTTAGCAAATTTAAAAATTTTCAGGAAGAAATAATTTTGTATAATATATTTATGATTTAATTTTTATAGCTACTAAATCTACCCGACGTTTTGCTACTTTTTTAAAAGACAATGATGTTCGCTTGTTTTTTTTTTTTGTTTATTAATAAATGCACTATTCTGATTTCAACCAACTTTTCTTGATGCTTATACTTCTGCCCTAACACGAATCTGTCGTAAAAGAATCTGCCGTAACCCGAATCCGCCATGTCGCGAATTTGTTCAAACGCGAACGAGAAGAAAGCGTAAAGTAGAGGACTCTGAGGCCCCCATTCCAGAGATGTATGCTGAAATGAAAGAAAACGTCGCTAGTAAACCAGGATGCAAATCTATAAACAAAAGTTCCACCTTTTGGTAGCGTTAAATCTGTTTTCGATACTAACAGGAAAAAGACTTGCTTTACAGATTTCACAGAGGTAACTGTTCCAAATTTTCAGCACTTTCTTTTGGCTGATTATGATACAAAAAAATGTCGCATTATGGTTTTCTGCTCCGAACAAAGCATGAAAATAATCGAAGAATCAGACGAGTTTTTTATCAATTGCACATCTTTTAGTTGCCACAGTCTATTCACTCATATTATTTTTTGTTTTATTGTTTTATTTTTATGTTTGACATTTGACGTTTTGTTTCGTGACACTAGACTCTACCACATTTCATACGCTGAACAGCCGACAGGTAAGCTTTTGGGGATGACAAATTTAATTAAATCGACATGCATAGCGACAATGGAGATTAGAATTTCGGTAATTTAAACAACAATAATGAAAACTACTAACTCAGATATAACGCCCTTGCTGTGAGTCCTAGCTAGATTTTGTGTGTGGTAACAGTGGCTGTCGTACCAACGTTATCTGACGCCTCGGCATCGGAGTACGTTGGGGCTGTAAATTGCAACCTCGTTGTAGATTTGAAACTGCGTCCTAGATTTAAGCACTAACATAGCTCCAAGGTAATGCCAGGCACAAGTAAAAATGAACATATTGCGACGACGGGTCGACCAAATCCTAATTTTAAACACTGATGCGGTCATAAAAAACCGGTAGTTGAAAATATGAAAATTATATTTACGAGAAAGACATAATAAGCCTCCTAAGCGAGGAGGATTACGCAGACTTAAGAGCCATGCAAGGGGATACCGCAGAAGGCGAACCCAACCAACCCGTCGTGCCGTCCAGCCACAGGGGGACGACCCCTTGACGAGCCGGGGCCGGCCACTCGTCGCGCCGAGCGCTTGATAGGACCGGCAACAGGTCGACACGATAGTCGCCCACTTGTGCCCTATATATGGCTCATCATGCCTCAAATAGCGTGGGCCATCCCAATACCGAGCCAGACGGCTCCCCCAACAACACCATGGCCAGTACAGCAAGCGGCCCCTACACCGCCGTGCCCCTTCCTGCAACCTGCCCCTCGGAGACTGAGCGCCGATGTCATTGGAATACAAGGACCAGCCCTGCATTTAGATCATCCCATGACAAGAAATAAAATTTACAAAAGAGCAGGCTGTATGGCCTCCAAACCATACAGCCATACAATCAAGGCAATGGCCTTTCCCAAAAAGGATAACCTTAAAAAAAAACACACGCCCGACTTCAATTCGCGCGTAATTTTCAAATTATGTTTGAGGCTTTCTCTGTAAGCGCCAACAATAAAAATTTGAATTTCATTGATATGCTTCCCAAATTTCCTAAATAAATACATTTAATTCCCTCATTCGCCAATTTCCCTCACTATGTGACCCGAACAATCCCGATTTCAGTAATAAAAAACTCAAGACTAAAGAAAGCCCCGGGAGCAACTATTAAAAATCTATAACTCTAAAATCTCTCTCGCCGCTAATCACCAACAGTTACTTATATTATGTCAAAATAAATTTTTACCTTCAAGCACGTCGACGACAAGCTATGGTAGGCACCTATATAGCAAGTTTAATTTTCTTTAAATCATTTTAGCGTTTGTATTTTATTCCTTGCTACAAATGACTACTTTATTTAATTTAAATTTTATTTTTAATTCTTGCTCTTTCCCTTTCACTTATTTTCTTGTTCAATAAATTTATGTAATTATAAAATGATTTAGTATAATTTACTTTTTTTTCTTTCAGAAAACAACAACCGCTTCTACAACATCACAATAACTATTTTCGGCGCATACGTTTCCCAACAACTTTCAAGCAAATACTTATAGCACAAGATTAAATTTATACAACACTGTCCAGACACCGGAAAGAAAAATTATTTAATAAAAGTATAGCCCAACAATGGGGATTGTTGGGCTATAGTTTTATTCACACTCACTCTTCTTCTAGCTCTTCAGAGTTAGATTTAGGAAAAATAATAAGATCAATAGATCAATAATATTTTTTTTTTATTATTAAGAAACTTCAATGTTTTTTTTTTCATATTATCTATTTATTTATACTCCTTAATATTTAATTAAGTAGTTTCAAACTTGTGTAGTAAAAATGTCATCAAACGAAAGATTATCTCGCCTAATAAGTGATAGCTGTTAATGTACGATTAGAGACGTACTGTCTTTCAGAAGAAAATGACAAAGCGAACACTTGTATTAGATAGAACCCACCTGCATCACAAGAAGACGCTGGCAAAAAATTACGTATGTGGCTGGATATTGACAAAATGTTTAAAAAAATAGTAAATCTTGTAAACATTGCCGGCAAACTTTACTAGATTCAAATAATGAAAATAATAAATATATAAAAGCAAAATAATATGAGAAACAGAATTGGTTGTGCTACCCAAAACAAGAGGTTGCATATTACTTTCAGGAAATTCAAACAACTACAACATCAATTTTGAAAAATTATATACCAAAAAGAAGTTAGAAAAACAATAAATCATCTTTGCGATTTATTTACAAATTACCCTTCACTTGTGAACTGCATAAGGAACAACTGAAAAACTTTTTTGTATGCACTACGATAAAAGTGTTAATTTATAGCTGGTGTAGAAATGTAATAACAAGTGATATAACTTTACCTAAAATGGTAAATCCTAGCCCAACGATTTCACCTCATGCAAATCAAATTATGATGATGGATCCAAGAAGTATTGCTTCCACAAGTACAAGGAACTAAAGGAACTACTGAGAAAAAACGAAATGCTTTACCACAAGCGAGAATTCATGCCGCTTCTTTCAGCCATGAACCGAGACAGCACACTGGTTCAGTCATGTTTACAGAATCTAGTCCGGCACACGAAGGAACTAATCCGCAACGTACTGAATACTCAAATATTTATTCAAGCCAAGTTGAACAGAACGACGAGATAGCAGTATTTCATTCGAATGAATGTGATTATTTCAATTTGATTGTACGAGTAATTAAAAAATAATATTATTTTCTACTGTTTTAATTTCGTTAACAATAAATTATAATAAACATACCTTAAGCATACTACAAGTCTTTCTTCTGGACCCACAGCCTTTCTAAATGTCGTATCTTGCTTTGTCAAATGGGGCTTGAGTAAACCGTATAGAAGCATAAAGGAGACGTATAAAGGCTGCCACACACCAAAAGGTGTCGCAGATGCATGACGTTGCATCTGCGTGCGACACGATCTGTAATCTATTAATTCGAATACGAAATTTCACACTGAAAGTGTCGCTGACGCAATGCAGCACGTGTGCATGCATCAGACGCACGGCAATCCGCGAGCCACAAACCGAAAAAGCCAGTGACGTCACGAGCTTGTCTATCTTCGGGTACAGTTAGGAGGAACAACTTACAAAGTGTCTACTACTAAATATACCTCTGCCAGACACGCCGACTCTACCTACATCGGGTATAGATAGTAGCACCATTTAAAAATAAATCGTTACTAAACATACCCTGCTTAGATTACAAGAGCCTGTTTGGCTTTGATCGGGTATAGTTAGGACTGCACTTTTTTTATTGGTTGCTACTATCTATACCCGAACATAATTCGTAGCTTTCGTTACTCTAGTCGTCTCTGTCGCGCACCGGCTTCGCGTGCAATTTTTTTCCTTCTTTATTTTGTTTGTTTACTATGAATGACATTGACTTAGTGTCGATAGTTGCCGTGTAGGTTAACGACATTAAACGTCTTTTTCTTCAAGTTTATTGGTTTGAATGTATGCCCTGGCAGGGATTCGAACCCGCGACTCTGTGCTTCGAATTCAAATCAATTTATTTATTTGCAATCATATGGCATCTTAAGGTCTAAATTATAAAATAGTTTTGATTGATTGATTGATAAACACAGTTTCACATATGAGGCCCTTTTGAAAGCACAGCAACGAAGGCAGACGTACTACCAACTAGGCTACGGGGCCGTCCATCACATCATATATCATATCACTAACCACATATGCTTAGTGTTTAAGTAAAAATTAACAATTAATTACTAAACATACCCCTTTATGGCATTCTAAGTCGGGTGCACTTAGTAGTTCAAATATTTTATCATGCTATTTATTCTCGACTAAAATCCTATAGGGGAGGTACACTTTGTAGACATACGATGCTGGCATTCAAAATACTATTCACTCCTAAGCATACCACAACTTGGGTATACTTAGTAGTTAAAACATTTTGGAAGCGCTGTTCTAAGTATACCCGACCAAAACTCTACAGGGAATCTCCACAAGGTACATTTGTAAACACTTGGCGCGCATCATTCACTCCTAAATATACCCGATCATGACACCCCAACTCGGGTATATTTAGTAGTTCGAATATTTTGCAAGCGCCATGCTAAATATACCCGACCAAAACCCCACGGGGAGTCTCCACAAGGTACATTTAGTAAACACGCGGATTTGCCAATGTCGTTCACACCGCCCTCTTGCGTGCGTCAGCGACACCGTTAGCTACGCAGCAGGAAG
The DNA here is from genome assembly GCA_948473455.1 of Teleiodes luculella. Classification (NCBI taxonomy): domain Eukaryota; kingdom Metazoa; phylum Arthropoda; class Insecta; order Lepidoptera; family Gelechiidae; genus Teleiodes; species Teleiodes luculella. Next base: position 5,197,868 of record OX419603.1, read on the forward strand.
ACTGACAGTTGAAAATATTTACAAAATTGATGTGTTTGATCTCACCATTGGCGAAACTACAAGAAGAAATGAAGTACTTATGGATTTCGAAATAAGAGAGAAAATTATTGATGTTGTGAGAAAATATTAGTGCCTGTACGACCCACTGGACACAAACTACAAAAATAGTGTTTATAAAACTGTTCTGTGGGCGAAAATCGGGAGAGAGGTTAACATTGAAGGTAAGTCAGTTCAAAAAATAAATATCTTATTTGGATAGGTATAATGAATTTTATTGGCTAAAGAAATCAACAAACTGTTCCCGTACTGTAAAAGCTGCATTCGGAGATCTCTGATTTGTGCGCCTATATGGTACTAATGCATCAGAAGGTTGCGGGATGTCAGCATTTTGTTGTGTGTTTTGTATTTGGTTTGCTAAGTTCCCGTGTCTGTGCCGTACGTAGTTATGCAAACAGCACGCAGCTTTTACTACGTGAATTGCTTTGTCAACTGAGCATTCCATAGGGCGATCAAATACGCGCCATTTTTCGGTCAAGATTCCAAAAGTGTTCTCCACAATTCGTCTTGCTCGACAAAGCCTGTAGTTAAATAGTTTATTTCGTTCGTCATGAATAGCAGAAGCTTTAGGGAATGGTCTCATAGGGTATGTCTGTAAACCGAAACCCTCGTCCCCAATCAACACATGAGGTGTGAGATCGTTCTTGCCTGGTAGTGCTTTAGGCGGCAGCAACATTTTTCCATCAAGATATTCTAGGTAGAATGCAGAATTCTCAAAAATGTTGCTGTCGCTGTGTCGGCCGTAGCTCCCTATGTCAACCATCGTAACTTTGTAAAATGGATCTGCGATTGCTAGAAGGACTACTTAAAAGTGCGACTTATAACAGAAGTAATTGGACCCGCTATTGGCTGGACATTGTATAGCAACATGCTTTCCATCAATGCTCCCAGCGCAGTTTGGGATGTTCCATATCTCCCTATATCCTAATTCTGATTGCCTCCATATCTCTTCTCTAGGATTGGGCAATTATCGAGCGCTTGGCACTCAGAAGGAACTTCAGGAGCCGGGGCCATGGGTTTCATTCAATAGAGTATCAGTCGGTATTTTTTTTTGTTTGCTTATTGAAACGATGGACCAAATCACTACATAGTATAAAATAAAGTCGCTTTCTCCGTCCCTATGTCCCTATGTCCCTATGTCCCTATGTCCCTTTGTACGCTTAAATCTTTAAAACTACGCAACGGATTTTGATGCGGTTTTTTTTAATAGATAGAGTGATTCAAGAGGAAGGTTTATATGTATAATACATGCATAATATACTGAAGGATAACCCACAATAACCATTTTCCCGTGCGGAGCCGGGGCGGGTCGCTAGTAAATATAAATTATCTCTTGAGCAAATTGACAACGTAGATGAAACCGGAATCTTAACCGTACCAAAGAAAATTTCAAAAGCTGAAAAGGAAAAAGCTCAGATCTGCTGGCTGGTCTCTAACAGCGCAGCGGCTGAACGTGGTAAGACAGTCACGATAGAAATTTGTATGAGTGCATCAGGTCACTATATCCCACCTCCATTTGTTTTCCCAAGGGACAGAGCATAGACATCGACATCTTGGATAGGGCTTCACCAGGTTCAACTGAAGTTGCAACAACAACTTATCATCCAAGTGGCTGGATGCAAACTGACATATTTTTGACGTGGTTTGATCACTTTCTGTCTCACACAAAACCAACAAAGGAAAAGCCTGAATCGATTTCGGTTTGGGGTCAACGGCCGAACCGGTTTGAAAAATAAACCGGTTTCCGATCCCTAATGGATAAGCGACAGCCAAATCCTTCAAGAGTTTTTAGCACTCTTCCACCTTCTGTGCGAAAGCATCGTCATGATTAAAATTACTGTCTTAGGCACCTATTTCACGGAAGACAAAAGACAGAAGACAAAAGGGATGCAGTTATGCGTTAGTTAGAGTAAGCGCTCACTCTTGCGCATAACTGTGTCCCTTTCATCTACTGTCTTTGACTACCGTGAAATACCCCTCTAAGAACAGTTGCTGATTCAATCCCTAGAAGCGCTAATTTAGACCATTGATTTATTGTAATACAGACAATAATAACCTTACATGAAATAACAAGCTGAAATGACACGTTTCTCTGCCATTTTCAAGCGTGATATTACATGTAAATTTCTTATATTACAATTAAATACAAAGGTCATCAACAAAATCAATGATGGATCATCAGTCAGTACAGTCCTCATTTTTATTAAACGGTTTTATTTAGGTTACCCCGTTTGTTTTATTATTTATTCTTGGGTCAAATTTAGTAATTGAAATTTCACCTTCTTCCTGTCAACTGATTAGTCTGAAATTTAGTATACACTTTGGATTTTGGTGACAATACAATTATGTTTATTAAATCTCATTGTAAATTAAAGATGGCCGTCGCTACAAAATGGCGGATAACTTAGGTTTTATTAATCCCATCAATATGGGTATCAATGGAAAGGGCTCAACAAGTAGAATACAATGTACTATACATAATTGAAATCCAAGATGGCCGCCGCTACAAAATGGCGGATTACCTAGGTTATATAATTCCCATCAATATGGGTATCAAATGAAAGGGATACACACTGATGATAGCGTCAGAAACGCCTGAAGATTAAAAGACAAAGACAGCAGTTAGGAACAGAAACGCCTGAACATCGCAAAACTAGGTTAAATAAACAACGAGAGCGTACCCGTGCAAAACTGCATGAAGAAGGTCAAGCCTACCTACGTGCCTCTTAGTAGAGTAAGATCTTTGCAGGGACTACGTATAGAGGAGTTGGACTGCAATAAATCAACGGGCAAGAAACCTTGCAATAATGAGGCACTAAATGAATTAAACAGAATGCGAAATAAAAACTAAAAACTAGAAAATAAAAAAAGGTAAAAAACTTTTTAAGTTAAACGGTTTTATGTTAAACATACATTGTAGTGTTTAAGATATGTATGTACTAAAAGCTAAAAAATAATAAAATAGATACAGTCGTGGGCATTATAAACATAATGCATGCATAGACTAGCTAGACTAAAATAAAACCGTGGGGCACGTCAATTTTCTACAATCGTTTCTTTGGTAATCGGAATTTAATAAAAAATATACACGTATTTTAAATATTTTATTTAATCTTATTTCACTTTACTTATTGCCTGATTTTAGCTACACCAAAAGAGTGTAGTTTGGTCAAATTCACACACAATCTTCGAGTTATGAACCAGGCGTATATTCTCTGCTGACGTGAAAAAAAAAACAATAATATTTTTTTAATAAGGAAAACAGTAAAATATGTTCCCAATAAAATATTAACACATTTAGCTTGATTGTACAAATTTTTTTTTCTTTTTCGCTTCGGCATTAGAATTGTTGAACCAAGTTCTGTATGACATGGCTCGTCGTGTAACAAAGAAATTTGTAAATTCGAGCTGGAACCAACAGCAATAGATGCCTCCGAAGCAAAGAATTATCTTTTTTTTTTCGGACATTTAGGTAATCAGCCCGCAACAATCTGGGGAAAGTCTCACAAAGTGATACTTGTATGTAATGGTCTCGGTTACGGCGGTGGCTGGAAGAACTCTATTAAAAAACATACAATCAAGTCAATCTGGATACTGCAAAGCCTCTTCTCTTAGTAAATTCAACATCCCCATTACGTGTTCATGACGGAATTGAGCAACATAATCCTCTTTGTTTAAAAAGCTCCAATCACGAACATACTCCTTACGATGGTTTGGGCAAGCTCTTGCCGCTTCTGGTGTATATATGTCACAGTTAAAACCCGTTTTTAGATAGAACGCGTTTTTCCTAGTTAGAACTAGGTTTTACTTTATGGCTTTGTTAATACTAGAATTAACCAATGCTCAAAATTGAATATCAGTTAAAACTAGTTGTACGTTCAACTCATTACCAGGCGGGTGCGAGCGCAGCGAGCACGGGAGTTCAGGGCACCCCTACTTCGGATAGTATAGGTTCGAAGGGTATGGCAGAACCGATGTGGGCGAGCGTAGCGAGCCCAGATCGTTTGCCATACCCTTCGTGTTAGGTTACACATGGATATTAAAGAATAACTAGTTCTTACTAGACAAAACGCGTTTTGTCTAGTAAGCACTAGTTTTAACTGATATTCAATTTTGAGCATTGGTTAATTCTAGTATTAACAAAGCCATAAAGTAAAACCTAGTTCTAACTAGGAAAAACGCGTTCTATCTAAAAACTGGTTTTAACTGTAACATATATATTGTAATATTTCAAAAAGTAGATCCGTAAGTACTGACCTAATCTAACTAATCGATCGCCTTTGCATTGTTTAACGAAACATCTGTTTGAGGTATTTGCAAATCTTCTATACCCAGGTATTAGAATAGGTGTCTCGTTCGTAGAATCAGAAAGTGTTTCTGCTTTGTCATCGGATTTTGGTTTATTTTTTTTCATATAATTTTCAACAGCTGTGTGAGCTTTGAGAAAGCATGGATTGCAGACTCTTTCTGGGGAGACCTGAAATTATTTTGTTATGTTTTATTCGGTATTAAGCGTGACGTTTCATACTATCTACGATCTCTCATTATTGTCAAGACAAGGTTTGTAGTTGAGAACTTTTAATAGAATAAACAGATAATTTCAAAATGTCCTTCAAAGATCCCATCCTACACTAAAAAGGTTAAAAATTAAATAAAAATCTGAAACACAGAAATTTTATATGGCTATTAAAATTCCTTATGAACAGAAGTAGTAAGCTCGTGAATTCTATATTTGAAAACATTGCTATACTTGATTAGATACCCATAGTCCCAAAGGGTTGATAGGAAAGGAACCCAAGTCTTCCGAATGTGAAACAACTGACCAAACCGATACCGAGACGCTCGCCCGCTAGTCCAGAGATATGTTCTCAATATTCAATTTTAAGAAATTATTACGTTCCAATGTTATGTACACTTGAGTTTTTCAAAATATTAATCCATGACTAGTTTACAAAAGATATGAACCAAGACCGAGTATTTCTTGTTGATTTAATTATAACAAACGCAACGCATTGAGTGTGCTGTCGTTTATTGAAGAGTTTTCGTCTTCACTCCGCCATCAGATCTAAACCAAATTTTTATGATACCATGTTGGGTATACGTTCTACCAATGAAAAATGTTTATATGTTATCGATTTATAAGCCAAGATAATTTACCGATCGGGGATAACGGCATCGTCAATCAGGAGTTATTCCCTCATATATTCAAATTTAATCACCCGATCTTAACGAAATTTTTATGGGAACAAGCAAGTAAACTCGTTAACTAAAAACAATAATTTTGAATATCGGTTGACAATTGGTCGTGGAGATATCTTATAAAATACACGAAAACAAAAACGCTTTGAATTGCCTCCTCCTCTTATGAAGTCGGTTAAAAAATAATAATGCGGGCGAAGATACATTTATTAATATTTATACTTACATCTCTAGCAGTACCCTTGACCACAAAGTAGTCCTTGACGGGTCCATCCAAGAGTTTCCGATAAATCTGTTCAGTTAGTGTTGTAGAGCAATTATCACATTTTGTTCCACGTCTCAAAGAAGAACCATCTAACAAAACAGGTAATGGTAATCTTTCATCTTCTGAAGACAATTCTTCTACTTCAGGTTCATCACTCGATACTATTGTACATTCTTCGTTTTCTTCGTCGTCTGAATTTGATTCTGGTTTCTCATTACAATCAGGTTCTTTGCTGTCTTCTTCTAATATCAATTGGTGAGATGTGTCAATCTGTACTTCATAATCATATTGTTTAAAGTTCCTCGACTCATCTTCTGTTTTTATTAGTACGTCCTGAAATTAAATTGACATGTTATTATCTCTTTATAAAACGCAATATTACAGATTGACTCTATCGACCGACACATAACTCAAATTACAGAACGCATTGAGCTGAATGCAAGGAATTTCCAAAATCCACCCCAAAGAGGATGAAACTGAGAATTTTTGTAAATACGCATTATTTTTTGCTGTCTAGTCAAGAAAGACAAAATGATTGGCGCATCTGTACATTCAGTCAAATAGAACGAATACTACCCGAAAGATATGAGAGACAAAAGGAAAGAGCTTAAATAAAAACTACTAACTAAAACGGGAAGCATGCCTTTATTAAATATGATGTCACAAAAGTACAAATGTTAGCTTTTAGTTAAAATTTTACTCAATTTTTGCGAGACGAATTCAAATCAAATCGTGCCGAACATTTTGAATTTACAAGAGTATTGATAATGATTTGCTTACTTTCATTGAAGAAAAGGCCAAGAGTAAGGATAGGTAAATCATTGCGTCTAACAATCGAGGAATTGAAGACTTACATTGGTCCTCAGGTAAAAATGATTTGGGACCGAAAATAAATTACTGAAGCAATGTCCAGAGATCGCTTTATCCAATTGCGGAATTCGATGAGATTGTTTTCGATATCGACATAACACCTGACATGCTGCAACAGTACAAAATCTGATAGATATAATACTAATAGGAATTCATGCACGAGAATGAGATTAAAATATATCAATAGACGAGATAATGCACAATAATACATTAGGTGCATGCTCTATCCATCAATACTCTTCAGGGAAACCACATTCCGTGGGGTTGAAGGCTTTCTTCCTTGCCAATCCGAATGGATTAGTTTGCGTCGTTTTAATTTATCAGGAAAAAGGGACACTGCCTGAATCCGGATTATTATTCGGATATAATCCTATTAAATACAATTAAAAGTACAATGTCATAAAGACCGATAATGGAGTAAAACGCAGAATATGTTGTTGTATCGTAAGGTCAATCCATAAACCTTTCCAACCATATTAAAAGACATCGCTCTTCGTCTTCGCAAAATAATGAAATTAAAAATATGCATGGGAATGCGTCGGATAATGTGAGCACTACATTATAACAGATCATGCAAATATGTAAGTTTAATTTTATACGTAAATAATCACATTCCTATAATTGAATTATTACGATTGCTTTGACAAAATTGTCTTGGTCCAGTTATAATATGGTTTGTTAGTTAGATACAAACGTAATTGTGGCTACCTCTACGCCATCATAACTTTTCTCGCTCGCTAATATAACAAGATGAAAGTAGCAATAGACTGGTGCCGAAAAGGCTTCCCAAATTATTATTTTTAAAAACTTTGGTTGTGTGTAGAGGATTGGAATTTATAATCGAAAAAGTCGGAGTCGAAAACTCAACCTCGCGCGAAAAACGGATCGCGGTGCGTTCAAGCAAAGCACATATCTTAAAATCATGGAACTACATATCTTAGACATACAGTTTAACAAATTATAAAGAAAAAAAAGTAATATATAGCCCAATCCCACCTTCGCGCGACCGCAGGGCAGGCAGCTTTCTCGCGCAAAGGCTGAGTGAGCCTAACAATCCAGAGGGGGAATGCTGCATGCTTGCTAGGAACATTACCACCTCGAGGAGACGCGCTGGACAACATTTTTATTTATAATTTATTTTTTCTGTTGATGTATGTATGTATATAGTGTTAAATAAACAAATTAAATAACTAAAAAAAAAAAAAAACTACAAAATATACCTCGCCTTAATTGATTTTTCAAAGGCTTTCGACCCAGTAAACCACAAGTAGGTATATGTTCAAGGCGTTCTATTGCTCTGTTACTGTTTCGTTTCTCCGAAGTTTTTGTTTTTTGTTAAGTTTCTGTTTTACTTGTTATCGTTTTGCTCCACCCGTTGTTATACATCCGTCGCGTTTGATGGATGCCCCATCTTCTTGTAAGAAAAAAAAGGCCGTCTGTCGAGTGAGCGTGAGCCTCAGCCCTGAAGTTCTAAAACTACGCCCTTTCTTTCTAAGAAAAGGACTCGTCGAGCTTTTTCAGTCACCGAAAAACTTATGGTGTATAATGTTTACAAATTGATTTTCAATAGCTTGTACGCTGAGGAGAAAAAGCTAGATTTTCCACTTGTCGAAGAAATAAAAAATAACAAAAAAGAGTGTGTGGCCAATGCTGCGGAAGCTTTGGGGATATCGAATACCTCTATAAAACATTTTAAAAGAGCGCAAAGAAAATGAAGAAGGCTTTAGCCCTTCTAACAAGCCGGGACCAAACGGATTTCATAACGCAAATCACTCTAAGTGGTAACTTCAATAGACCTATCACAATTATTTGAACAATTTTAGACTTACCCGTAGTGCAACATAGTAACTTATTTTATAAAATAAACATTTGTTACATTGCAGGGTAAACTTTGAAAAAAAAAAAAACTTGGCTTGACATGAACGTCCAAACACCGCGACAAGCTTTTCTCGAAGGGCTTAGTACTGCACCCGTAACATGCAGTGCCATGATAAGTTTGTCGCACGAGAAACCCGCCATATTGAAATATCCTCCAATAGAATTTGAGAATACGTATAATATAATAATAGAATACTGTCACGCGTGGACCGGGCATGTTAGAGGGGGTCTCAAACAAAGCACCGACGGAAAAAGGACGCAGACCTATAATTTCAGACATTGGCAATGAAGATTGTTTTCCTTTATTATGGGCTATTATTGTTTACGTCGAAGTCGGGAAAGGAAGTTAACCACCAAGACATGAACAGAGAGTGCTTTGAAAAACAGTTTCGGAACATTCTTCCAAATTCAGAATGCAGTTGTCGTATTAGATAATTCCCCGTACCAAAGTAGAAAAATTGTTACCTTTCTCAATATTAATTGGAACAAATAAAAATCGCAGAACGGTTGCAAGAAAAAAATATCACTTATCCCGAAAATTCTACCAAAATCGATATTATTGACCCAGCAAAATCACACAAACTCCTCTTCCAGAAATACTTTGTGGACGAAATGGCCGAGCGACACGGCGTAAGTCTTGTGACTGGCTCCATACCACTGCGAGCTGAATCCAATAGAGCTTGTGTGGGCGAAGAAAGCTAAGGGGTATGTTGCAAGACACAACACCACATTTATGACATTTAAGTTAGACGAAGTGAAGAGGAAAGCGTGAACGAAATAACAGCAGATAGGTGGTTCAGTTGTGTCCAACACATAATAAAAACAATATGATGGTGTTGGACCATTTAGTGGATACTGTTTCCGATTTTTTTTTAATTAATGTAACGGGTAGTGAAAGCGATGAAGACGAGATTACAAATGAATCAGAATAAATTATGAATTTAAAAGATCGCTTTTTATTTTAATTATTTTGAATAAATAAATGTTATTTGTTTGATAAAAAAAAAGTTATGCATTTTTATGCGAACTGTCTAACCCAGTAGTTTTTAACCGGTTGTCCCTTGAGACACTCCAAGTGGTCCACGAAGCGATTGAAACACGTGACGTGACGTGACGTGATGAGTTGAGTTGAGTGACGATGAAAACATCTTTTGAATTAAAAATTCACAGATTTCGTGTCTCACACGACTATCGAGCACATTGGAAATGAATCTGAAATTTGAAAATTTCGTCCCTTTTGTTTGACTATTTTCATAAAGGTTAGGCTACGGGCAAACCCCTTAACCTGATCGTGTTGTTTTGGGTCAAATTGTAGCTCTCAAAATTTTCCAGAGGCATTTTTCTCCTTTTTTTGACATTCTTGGTTTTCAAAATATAGCAATGGATTTTTTTTTACTATTACGGCCATAACCTTTTTAGTTTTTGACCTTCTCAAATAATTTATTTTGCACCTTACACAGACAGGTCTTTATAATAACGCTTTTTTTTAATAGACCTACGCTTGTTTTGAAAAGGTACGACCAATCAAGCTTCACCAGACTTGGATAACAAACCATAACAACTTGATTTCGCATGCACCATTTCGCATGCACCATCACATGTGACTCAACTTGAAATTATTTTTCCTATGGTAGGTCATTCGTTCTTGCCACCGGACCGCATATTTGCAAAGATTGAAAAAGAAACCAAAAAGAGATCCATCATATGCGATCCAGAAATGTATGTGAATTTATTCAAGGATCACGCAACTGTTTTTCATTTAGGCGATGAGGATGTCGAAGTTCGTGATTGGAAGAAAGAAGTTAACGCAACATTTAAACCCCCAGGAAATTGGCATTTCAAGTTCAACCCATCTAAACGTTTTATATTGCACAGGGGTCGTCAAAATATAAGTGTGCAAGGTGAAGAGAACTATAAGCATGAATGTGGGCAACCAAAGTTTGTTACCAAAAAAGGAAAAAATATCTCCGATTTAGCACCAGCGATTTTGAGAAATGGAAATAAAGTAAATGATAAAAAAATCAGTGATGTCGCTAATCTGTTGAAGAAACATTTCGGTGAGGACTGGCGTGCAATGGAAAGTTTGAAATATTTCAAAGACATTGAAGATAACAATGAAAACTTTGAAGAACATGAAAACCTTCAATGCGTTCCATTGGAAGAAAATGAAAATTTTATATAGTTACGTTAGTTATAGTTAGTTTTGTATTTTTCTTCCATTACAAATTTCTTAGATTAACGTAAATAGTTTTATTTGATTCCCCCAACGTCACTTATTAGTTCCAACTTTTAAGCTAAAGATACGACACACCACACTCAGTGTTCATATAAATAATACCTCTATAAAAATCACTCTTTTGGAACATGCTGTATATAGCGAGCGTGACTATCAAATTCCGCTACATCCATTGAGTTAATTAACAAAGTCCGTCAGATCCATAAGTGAATATCAATATCCGCTACATCCATTTTTAAATAGCATATTTTATTGATTTATTCAAAAACTAAAAATAATTAAATTAAAATGAGGCGGCTATTCGAATTAACTTATTTTTTAATTTATTTATAAAATAGTAGTTCATTAGTAAAGTTGACAGAGGAAAAAAGTCAATTACTTATTGTAAAATTGACCTTTCGGGATGTGGCGGTGTTTGTTATTAGACGACACGTATATCCTATAAGTACCTCTTTATAAGTATTTTGTGTAGTTTATTTATGTTAGTGCCACCGACCCGCGCCGTTTAATATTTTCGCAATTTCCTGCTTGGTTGCCTGGAAGAAATTGCTACTTTAGCAATAAGGCCGCCTATTGGCTCATTGTTTCACACTTATGAAAATTGTAACTGTCCTATTTATTACTGGTGTCAATAAAGAATATTGTATTGTATTGTATATCTGATGCTCCCGCGCCTTACGCGATTTTGCGTGGGCGAGAATGAGACCGCAGACTGAACTGTCTAAAATAGCTGTCAGTGGACTCAATACGATTTTATGTCATTGGACCTTAGAGCAACGCGGGCCTTTGGCCTTCCGTACCGAAGGCCCGCGTTGCTCTAAGCATTGGACCTATCTACCAAATTCAAAATCACGTTTGACGTTTTAGGTTTCACAGATTGACATTCGAGGTTTGACACTTTGCTCACTTGGCCGGATTATTGTTTGGCTCCTGATATTAAAATAATATTATCGGTGTAATTTGAGCCAAGAAATATATCGTTGTTTATTTATGATGTGTTTTGTATCATAAAAATATGTCTTGTGTAATTGACGGCTGCTTTTCGCATTTGGGAAGAAAAGAAAACAATTGGACAACAACAAAGAAAACAAAGGGGAGACAATTTCATGGATCTACGTAGAACTACTCGATAAGATACAAAATGAGGAAGGTCTTCATTTAGGTACAAACCTGAAACATGATCGATCACATAAACTACGTCAAACAAAAGATGAAAGTGCGTTTGGCCATTCAGTTGCTAAGCGAGTCTGTTGCTGATGCAATGGAATTTTGCAGGCAATAAGGCATAAGCGAATTTGCAAACTGCGGTCCCACTATCACATTCATCCGGTTATTTAATAACCTGTTCGATATTATGAACAGCCACAACATGAGACCCAAAGGTTGGAAAAGAGCATTAACATCTTTCAACTTAAAAGAAACTATAGTTTTTTTTGCGGTAGCAGAAATTTATACAGGGTGGGCCAATAATTTTTGCAAATAGCAACACTAAATTTCTCGAAAACCGTCCGAGGGAGGGGCGCGCGGATGGCGGGAAACTATGCGTCGCTACATGCAATTTTAGTCACGATGGAGCGCTTCACGGGACAACAGCGTGCTTTTTGTGTAAAACAATTTTACAAAAACAACGATTCCTACGTTACTGTACGACGCCTGTTTCGAATTGAATATGGATTACGCCGTGTAAGCGAGTGTCCAAGTGTTAATTTAATCAAAGCTTGGGTCGTGAAGTTCGAGCAAACGGGATCGACAGCGAATATTAAACAAACAGGCCGGCCACGTTCAAGAAGAAGCGATGAGAACATTCGAGAGGTTGAAATTTCCGTACGGAACGATCCAGAATCATCTACGCGTAAGCGTTCGGCGGTTCTGGCAATACCGAGAACCAGTCTACGGCGGATTTTGCATCTGGACCTCAAACTGCACCCGTATAAGCTTCAAATTGTGCAGGAGATGAAACCAAATGATTACATTCAACGTAAGTTATTGGCTGACACAATGCTGGAGCAATTCTCTAGCCTGGAGAATGTATTGTTTACGGACGAGGCCCACTTTCACATCAACGGGCACGTGAATAAGCACAATTGTCGATATTGGAGCAGGGAAAACCCTCGCCTTAAACACCAAAAGCCACTTCATTCACCTAAAACGACAGTATTGGCTGCCATATCAGCAAAGGGCATCATTGGTCCGTATTTCTTTGAAAATAATCAAGGAAATAATGTAACTGTGAATTCAGCGGAATACGTCAAGATGTTGCGAGAGTTTTTGACGCCGCAGTTGCATGAATTTCAAGGATACAACAGCAGGACCTGGATGCAACAAGATGGAGCAACATGCCACACGTCAAATGTGACTTTACCGGTAATCAAAGAAATGTTTCCGAATAAATTGATTTCTCGCAGAGGTGATATCCCATGGCCTCCGAGAAGCCCGGATCTTACACCATGCGATTTCTTTTTATGGGGATACCTGAAAAGTCGAGTCTACCATAATAAACCGACGACTATATCCCAATTAAAACAAAACATCCACGACGAGGTTGCCACGATCCCCCGCAGTATGATGTGTCAGCGAGTTTTCCAAAGTTTGCGTAGTCGATTGCTAGAGTGCCAACGACGAGACGGTGCACATCTCGACGATGTCATTTAAAAAAAAAAATTCATTAAATTATCATTACGTTAAAAAATTATCAACAAAATAACAGTTGTAGTTTTATTTCTATTCATGTTTTAAAAGTGCAAAAATTATTGGCCCACCCTGTATAAAAGGCTTAAGGCTTGTAAATGGTGAAACGTTAGTACACTCGAACAGTTCCACCGGATTCTGCGGCTTTCTGACATGCATGTCAACTCTCATCCAATTATACAACACCATCATGAGCCAAGACCACCTCGAGCTTTTCTTTGGTGCCATTAGATCCAAATGTGGATTTAATAACAATCCCTCTGCACGTATACTCTGCGTTGCGTACAAGATACTCCTTGTCCACGCTCAGTTTTAAGACAGTAAATCCGGAAATTGCATCCCTCTGGACAAAATAACAGTTTTAAACGGTAGTTCCGATTACAAAAAAGCCATTAACGATAGCACCAATTGTACAAGACGTTTAGAACCGAAATTACATGAAACTCTTGATGAATTGACTATATTTTGTATCCATTATTTCTTAGGGAATATTCTAAAAATGTCGTAGAATACATACATAGCCGGATTTATCGGAAAGAAATTTATGAAATGATTACAATGCGAAAAATGCATAGAAAGTCTTGAGAACACGGAGCGTATTCCTGAAACATCTTTATTATCTATAAAAAAGAGAGGAGGCCTTTTTAAACCAACATCAGACTTAACCAAGATATGTTAACTTTCCGAAAAAAATGTAAGAGAATATCAAGTGCATATTGGTTCAAAATTTCTCGGGCAACCAAAAAATTTGTCAGATGTGATTAATAAAGTTTCAGCAAATGTATTGCCATCAGAAATTAGTTTCTCTTTAGTTTTCTCCTGCATTACCAAGATTGCTATCTTGATAAGGCAGGAGAAAACTGCTTGCTAGCAAGATGCAAGTATCTTATTAAGTAGTTCATTTAAATAAGCAAGCAAACAACAACATCATCTTACCTAAAACCTTGCCGTTCAAGTACTTAACACAAAAAGCTACCGTCTCCCATCAATACAAGCATCGTTGCACTAACTGCATCCAACTTATCGTTTATTACTGCCTGTCCACTTACGCACTCCTTTCAACAACTATTCCAGTGAGAACGGACAACATATATTGCATGCCATCTACTTACCTACGGTCATCCACTGCACACAGCGCGCTTCAGACTGTGCATGCCTCTACTGGCTGTTCTTTTTGCATCTTAATTTTAATCCTATCAACTCCAAACTTATAAGTAGTTATTTTAAAATAATAATTATTAAGTAATTAACTTTACTAAATTAAATTCAGTAACACTACAGTATATATATTTTTTTTTTTTTCGAATATATCCAAATCATTAAAAAAATATACAACAACAGCTCTGCGACAATACAACTTGAGAGAAAGGGAGAAACATTCCAAATACAAAAAGGAGTACGACAAGGAGACCCACTCTCTCCAAAACTGTTCTCTGCTGTGCTGGAGCAGGTCTTCCGGAATCTTGAATGGGACGACTATGGTATAACCATTAATGGTACAAAACTACACCACCTGAGATTTGCCGATGACCTTGTCCTAGTAAGCTCCACACCCGATGAACTACAAATAATGCTACAAAGTCTGGCACATCAAAGTGAAAAAGTAGGGCTAACAATGAATGAGTCTAAAACTAAAGTCATGACAAATGGACACAAAAGTGACATCACTTTAAATGGTAACAACATAGAATATGTAGACACCTATGAATACCTAGGCCAGACTATATCTCCTACCAACTGCATAGACAAGGAAATTGAAAAACGAATTGCCAATTCGTGGAAACGTTTCTGGTCCCTCAAAGAAATAATGAAAAACAAAGAAATACCACTAAAGGCAAAAACCAGAACATTTAACTCGTGCATACTACCATGCCTGTCCTACGGCTGCCAAACTTGGGCACTAACGAAAAACAACTTAAAAAAGCTCCAAGTCTGCCAACACAGTATGGAAAGAAGCATTTTACACTTGAAATTAAAAGACAAAGTAAAACTATCAACAATAAGGAAAAAACTAATGTAATAGACATCACAAGCTCTGTAAAAAAATTGAAATGGAAATGGATAGGACATATGATTAGGGAAGGCAAAGATAAATGGACTGAAAGAATAACACCTTGGTACCCAAGAGAGGGAAAAAGAAAAAGGGGAAGACAGTTTAGAAGATGGGAAGACGACGTAAAGGAGATAGCTGGAAAGATGTGGACAAGAGAGGCAAAGGACAGAGAGAGATGGAAACACCTGGAGGAGGCTTTTGTCAAGAAGACAAGCTAGGGGAGAAGAGTGAAGAAAATGAAATTATCATTATATTTTGTACCCTAGAATAAAGCTATAAATAAATAAATAAATAAAAAACACTACAGTATATATATTGGCTCCTTCTTTACTTTATATTTCTTGCATTAATAATGGCCGATGCAACTGAAGATGTTGCAATTGAATCATCAAGACGTGAAGCGCAACTCAATAAAAAGTCAAATTAAAAAATCACAGATACATTAATTCACACATGCACACTGCAGATCAACATTTTAATCTAATCTAATCTAATATATTATAATATATCTTTAATATTATATCTAATAATTTAAACGCAAATTAACTGAATATATTTTTGAGAAAGGTGGTTTAATTAACTACATAAGTTTTATTGTATTGTGAATTGTGATTGTTAGTGAATGTAATAATTTATATCGTAATGATTGTAAACTAAATTGTTTTGCGTGAAAGTGTTGTATGCGAACATAATATCTACCTTCAGAATTCTTCTCATGTAAGTGGCAAATGTCTTTTATGAGAATAAAGTATCTTTAAACCTAATCTAGGACATCTAGGATTAATTTTTTTGTAATTCTTTAAGGATTTCTTATTTCGTCAATGAACCTTTTTTCAGTGAACTGTGTTCTGAATAGGTCTTTATGTGGCCTAAACCTACAAAAAGACTTATTCCATCTGTGGACTGTTATATGAGTTTCAACAACGTACCTCAAATTTGCTGTCCAGAAGAGGATCAGGGTCCAGTACTGCAGAATTTGATGCTCCTGAAGCTATCACCTCTGGTTCCTTAAGTGCTGTATAAGCAACATTCAAATCGGTAAAACAGTTTTCACAAAGCCAGCTTTTTTTATTCATCTACAACACAAAAAGGGAAAGATATACCTCACCTGCCCTGCCCCCCTATCATGATTGTTCACTGTGATGTGACAGACAATTTGGTCAGAGAGAGAGTCAACTTTAGTTTTGTCCCCCGCCCCGAAATTGACTCTCTGACCCATATTTCAATATGACAGATTTCGGTTCTCATGGTATTTTGACAGCATGCTATAGGATATAATGTATAGTTTGTCACAGTAGTAATGCTAAAAAAAAAGTCAGGCATTGCCGCCCCGGCGAACATGGCCGACGCGCTGCAGTATCTGGGCAACTTCATAAGGATGCGATACGTGTCATTATATTGCACCCATGCTACTAAAACCCTCTTGTATCGGCACCAAAGCTGGCACGTGTACAAACACTGGCCCTGAAGAGAGTATCCTTTACTTCTTTACTGCGCTTGGCAAATCTGCGTGCAATCATGTTGCACCGGACCGACAACGTCCGCCTTTCCCGCTCCATATCCAGATCATCTCTAAAAAGTTTTATTCGTATTTGTTTACCTCTTTCTTCAATGTCTGCTCCATCCAGGCCAGCAAATCATCTGCCATATCAGAAAGCATTACCTTCGTCATGTCAGTAAATTCTGGGCAACTACAACGGACGCACACGCTGGAATTCTGAGCCTGCATTCTGATTCTGACGCTGCCCCGCAGCGAACACAAAAGAAATTGATTCCTTAGTTCACAGTACACTATTCCTTAATTATGTAGGTACTTTTAAAGATTTTTCTACATTCACATCATCACATGTGGATTGTGGCATGGCAAGTATTGGCAAGGCAAGTTTCTGTTCGAAGCAGGAAGGAGGCACAAACAAACAAACATCGAACAAAAAACAAACAAAACAACTGGCGGCAGTGTTGCCATATGGTGAGGACGTGAAATCTGTATTTTCATTGAAAAAATCTGTACGAAATCCGTATAAAAATTATACTCTGATTATAATATTTATATCTATAGGTATATATTCATAATTTTTAATATATCTGAATTAATATTTAAGTCATACCATAAAAGTTATTTTGTATGTAGCAAGTCATATGTGTATTTGTATTATGGCTGGTTTACACGTATTAAGTGACGAAGTAATTAACTAAATTTTAACTAAATTTTAACTTAATTCTTGCGTGTAAACAACCACTTAAGAGCTCTTTAGTCACAAGTGGTAAGTAAACGATTAAGTGGTTAAGTGAACAAGTGAAATAGAATCTAGTCTATTTTTGATTAAGTAGCCGCGCCTCCCGCACCGCTTGCATTCCCCGGTAGGCGTGGCTTTCTACTAAACTGTCATTTAGTTATGTGTGAACTCAACAATTTAGTGAAGTACTTAAGTAGTACAGTGAACTAAAGAGTGCATAAGTTAGACAAGCGTGTAAACGATCGGTTACTTAAAATTAAGTTAATTTTAACTTCAAATTTAGTTAACTACTTAACAACTTAATACGTGTAAACCAGCCATTAAAATTATAGTTCCGTCCGATCCGATCCGAGAGATAGAAACTATGATCAATAATAATAATTACGAATAATATAGCGGAATATTATTATGCTGTGTTCTGTAAATCCTTACTTATACATATTACAAATTATACAATACAATACAATACAAATATTCTTTATTGAAATTATCCGTCTAAAGGGGCTATTTGATAGTACGATACATCGCATTCAATATTCAGACTATTCAATATTTAGACACGTGTAATACGGTTTAGCAAGGGTAGCCTGGCTAATTAGACCGATCGAGTGGATTCAACCGTGCTAAATGACCTTGACTGAATTAGCATGCGATACATCGCACCCTGTAAAAGCACTAACAGACGACCGGATTTGTACGCTCCGTACCGAGACCTTGGTGCCGTCCGGCCAATTTTCGATCGTGTGTACGGCAGTCCGCCGCACATTATTATTATTATTGACGGTCCGCTCGGCTCCGCTTCAAACGTTTCGGTGCGGTGCGGGTGCGGTCGTGTGGCGTATCGAGCGCACCGCACGGTCCGGCGGTACGGAGCGTACAAGTCCGGACGTCTGTTAATGCTTTAATAAGACTTAGCACGCTTAAAGCACTAACAGACGACCGGATTTGTACGCTCCGTACCGAGACCTTGGTGCCGTCCGGCCAATTTTCGATCGTGTGTACGGCAGTCTGCCGCACATTATTATTATTATTGACGGTCCGCTCGGCTCCGCTTCAAACGTTTCGGTGCGGTGCGGTCGTGTGGCGTATCGAGCGCACCGCACGGTCCGGCGGTACGGAGCGTACAAGTCCGGACGTCTGTTAATGCTTTTAGACCGTTCAGTCCGCGCTCGGCAGCCGCAGAGCGAGGTCGTGCGTAGCAGCGCCTTGCATACACAAGTGCGTATGCAAATGATATACCTAAGTATATAAAGATCGAACAAAATAATAAAAACATTTTATGTTATTTAAATCAATATTTAATCACAAAATGTTTCTATACCGTGGATGAATTTATGAACAACACAATACATTTTTTAAATTGACGAAATTATTAGTATTGTATTAATAACATTTTGGAAATCTATAAAATGCAATACAAATATATGTAATATTGAGTATTGAAAATGAAGTTCTTTTAGTATTTTTTTATTCCGTGACATGCCATATTTATTTTTTGGGGCTTGGGCTGATTTCCTGGGTCTTCGTAAGTTTTCACATGACTCACGACAGACAACCGTCATCGACGCCGGACGCCTTGCAAATGAGTTAGCATGCGATATTTAGCACGCGATATTTAGCACGCGATATTTAGCATGTAATAGGAAGGTTGTCTAATTCAATATTCAGACAGTCTGAATGTGGTCTGAATATTGAATCTAAATATCGCACCGTCAAATACGGGCTCGAGCTATCACACTGGCGACAAAGACAAAGTCGTGCAAAAACGAAAAGGGACGCAGTTATGTGCAAGAGTGAGCGCGATATATTTGTATCTCATTCTAACGCATATGGGTTGATTACACGTAACGAGTAGAGTGGCGAGACAGCAAATGGTCACTGGGCCGAGAGAGTCGGCCAACCGAGTCGCTGTTCACACGTATTTACAAAAGTGGCGAGACAGTTCAGTTTGATGCTGTTGGTTGTCGTGTACAATGGATCGCAGAAAACCTGATTTTTATTTTATTTTCATTTCTTATTGCAATTAGGGCTGCATTACACTTGACTTTGTTTTTATATACAGGTGACGAAAAATTCCATAAACATTCGTGTATTTTTTAACACTGTATGAATTTAATTGTCGTTTCTAATGTCCATTTCACATTATTCCACATACTACTAGCCATTTTTATTGAAAAAAACTAAAATAACAAAAATAAATAAACACACGCTGCTCGGTACAAATCGAACGAGTGGCGAGTGGCCAACCGAGTGCCTGTCCACACGTGCCGAGCGGGATAGCGAGTGGCTGCGGGGGCTGAAGAATGAAGCGGGGGGGTGGGCACTCGGCCGAGCAAACAAATCATGATTCTAGTCGCTGTCTCGCCGTTTTGGCTCGGCCGAGCACTCGCCAAAGTGTTCATACGTAACAACCACTCGGCCGAGTGCACTCTCTCGCCACTGTACTCGCTACGTGTGATCCACCCAATAACTGCGTCCCCTTTCGTTTTTGCACGACTTTGTCTTTGACGCCAGTGTGATAGCTCGCTAAGACTTCGAAAATCCGTATAAATTTTCTTTATGGCTGAAGTTAAAATTAACTTAATTTTAAGTAACCAATCGTTTACACGCTTGTCTAACTTATGCACTCTTTAGTTCACTGTACTACTTATGTACTTCACTAAATTATTGTGTTCACACATAACTAAATGACAATTTAGTAGAAAGCCACGGGCAATGGGCTACTTAATCAAAAAATAGACTAGATTCTATTTCACTTGTTCACTTAACCACTAAATCGTTTACTTACCACTTGTGACTAATGGCTGGTTTACACGTATTAAGTGACGAAGTAATTAACTAAATTTTAACTTGATTTTAACTTAATTCTTGCGTGTAAACAACCACTTAAGAGCTCTTTAGTCGCAAGTGGTAAGTAAACGATTTAGTGGTTAAGTGAACAAGTGAAATAGAATCTAGTCTATTTTTGATTAAGTAGCCGCGCCTCCCGCACCGCTTGCATTCCCCGGTAGGCGTGGCTTTGTACTAAACTGTCATTTAGTTACGTGTGAACTCAACAATTTAGTGAAGTACTTAAGTAGTACAGTGAACTAAAGAGTGCATAAGTTAGACAAGCGTGTAAACGATCGGTTACTTAAAATTAAGTTAATTTTAACTTAAAATTTAGTTAACTACTTAACAACTTAATACGTGTAAACAAGCCATAAAGAGCTCTTGAATTAAGTTAAAATCTAGTTAAAATTTAGTTAATTTCTTCGTTACAATACGTGTAAACCAGCCATATGTCTGAGATAAATACGGACAAATTCGTGTGTATGGCAACACTGCTTTGAAACAGTGTGACCAGTTTGGCGACCTATTCCACTGGCGACAAAGACAAAGTCGTGCAAAAACGAAAAGGGACGCAGTTATGCGCAAGAGTGAGCGCAATGTATTTGTATCTCATTCTAACGCATAACTGCGTCCTTTTTAGTTTTTGCACGACTCTGTCTTTGTCGCCAGTGGGTCGCGTTTAGGAGAAAATAATGTACGACCCAATAATTCATGTACCAAGTTTGCACAACACCCCGATTTGCCCGGTATTCTGTGTACTTACTAATATTATATTATAAGTCATAAAGTATTGGCTGCGCTTTTCAGGGCCCTATTTACTAAAACTTACTCGAACATGCTAATTGACCGAAGAAGAAGAATACATTTTTCATTTCATGTAACTTATTTCTAGACAATTTTTCACCAATAACTTAGAAGTTTTTAAGACTGTATTTAGGATAAGGTGAAACTAGAAGTTTTTGTTTACATTGTCCTAAATTACGTATTAACTTTCCCAAACTTGACAAGTTTTTCCCAACAAGCACAGTATTTGTTATTAACATTTACACTTTAACAATTTAAGAGTTTACAGGTGGAACAATTTACAATTATTTATTTGTCAGTATTCTTTTAACATAAGTACTTAGCAGATTTTATTGTTCAAATATAGTTCAAACAAGTCACATTTATACTTTGTCGTATATACTTTTTTGTACCCCTTGTATATCGTCCCCTTGCTGAGAAAACCTCGTAAAGGACAGCTGCGCTTATTTTGCTTTAAAGCTCTAAAGATAATCGTATAATAACTAACAAACAACAGAATTATTTGCCTATCTTTTATTTTCAGTAAGAGTTTTTTGTGCCTCCTATAACATTTTGGTTGGTTTTCTCAGCAGAGTGACGATAATATGTTGAAATTAAAGAAAAAGTATTATATCATAATATCATACTAATATTATAAAGAGGAAAGATTTGTATTTTTGTGTGTGTGTATGTTTGTAACTAATAAACTCAGAAACTACTGAAACGATTTCAAAAATTCTTTCTATTCGCGACAAGTGCCGTTTAATAAACATGACAATTATGTCTAAATGCGACAGGTAAATATTGACATAATTGTCAGGACAAAAATCCGTTTAATAAAGGCAAAAATTGACATTTTTTACCTATCGAGTCTAAGGAAACATCCTCTGACTTAGTTTTCATGGTCTTTGACAAATTGTCACTTTTGCTGACATATTTGTCACAACAAAATATCGGAGCATGCTTATGGGAGAACATGAGGGTAATATTTTAAAAATATTATAATTTCACTTTGGTACTTAATCGACTTCAACTTTTGTTTATGTTTGCTATTTGTAATGGATGTCAAATTAACAATTTTAGGTCTTAAGCCGCGATGAGACTACACAATTTGTGGGACACTTTTTCAGTTAGGTTCCTTAGTAAGGACAAGTGTAATTGCAATAAGGCAGTTAGCATTCTACTTATCGGAGATTGACGGGTCCCGACCGTCCTACGTTCTTAGTTAGGATCCTTACTAAGGACGGGTGTAATCGCAGTAAGCACACTCAGTCGCCGCGCTGAGCTCAATGCGAGCGGGTGTATTTAATGCCGTAATTTATAAACGACGAGATGGATGTCCTCACGGAAAGAAAAAGACGTTTTACAATATAATCGATATACCTATGATACGATAGGTACCGCGTTCTTTTGGAAATGTATGAAAATATCGACCCAAAATGTAACTTTAAAAACAATAAAAAATAAAATTGATGGCATGAAGACGACATTTTATAGAGGCACTAGCTTTCCGCCGCGGCTCCGCCTGCGTTAACAGTTTTTCCCGTGGGAATGAGGTATTTTCCCGCGGTGAAAGGTAGCCTATGTTACTCAGGGTGAATGTAGCTTTCTAATGGTGAAAGAATTTTTGAAATCGGTTCAGTAGTTTTTAAGTTTATTCATTACAAACATACACACAAAAATACAAATATTTCCTCTTTATAATAATCGGCAGCCTACTTAGGACAATGTAAACAGAATAGCCTTACTCCAATTTATAGAACGCCAATTTGTCAGTGGCTAAAAATTGTGTAGTATAATCGCGGCTTTATTTATGAAAATAGAGACGTTTGAAAATAAAGAATATTCATCTTCTCTGCTACTATCACTGCTATCCGTTGACGACGTTAACACCATGTTTTACTCGTGATTACTCGTATTTATGTAACTGCTGAATTGCTTTGACATTGGGTGCGGTTGTCTGTCGAAAATCTCAGACAAGTTGACAAATAAGTCCACCTGTCATGACAATTTAGTGTTTAATAAAACAAAGACAAGTTTTTCCGGACAAATTGTCACCTGTCGCCTGTCAAGAGAAATTGTTTATTAAACAGAAATATGTCAAAATGTCGCGACAAGTCGACATATTTGTAGATTTTCCACCGTGACTTTGTTATCACGTTTATTAATTTAGGTGTTTTTTTTTTTACTAAAATGGTGCTTACGTCAACGACAAAAAATAGTAAAATAAAAAATATCATTTGTTGTAAATAATTTCATTTCATACTCTATCTTTATTCACCACAAAAAATATTTCACTGGTAAATTAGACCTTTTTTGTTTTATTACGGTTTGCGCAGCCATTATACCATACATTAAAGCCTGACCAAAGAAATATGACACCTGCTCTGGGGGCGCCACGTGTATATTTTTACGACTATGGCAACAATTTCCCTTATAAAATTAGTTCCTCTGAAATTCCGCAATATGGCGAGGTGTCATATTTCTTTGGTCGGGCTTTACTATACAACAGGCAGTCTTGTATGGTCCAACAATTCAAGTACAAATGATTTTTACAATATTTATTTGGCTGTGCAATATAGGACCTCGTGAATGCGACGAACTGCATATGAAATGAAACTTGCAAAAAACGTTGTAAATTTCATCAAGTTTAAAGTCGTTTCATCAAGTTTAAAGCGGTAATTGTGGTTTCTTAAGTGTTTCTGCGTTCCATCAATACAGAATGGAAGTCACTGATGATAATCTGGCGACATTAGCCAATTATCTGCAGCAGACTTTGAATCCGGACCCTAACGTCCGCCGACCCGGTAAGTGTTTATCTCGATTTATAATCTGTAATTATTTAAAAAATCGTTCTACATTTAAAAATAATCGCTGTTTAAGCCTAACAATTTGAGTTGGGTTATAAAGTGTCGGATATAAGTTTTGTCAATTTGTGTTTTTTATAACCTCTAACAGTTCTTTACATACATACTGCAAGAACAATTTCATGTACTTATTTTCCATTCCATTGCCATTCTGAAGTATAATTCTGGTCAGAGAGTCAACTTCATATCTTTATACACTGTGTTTCATAAAGTACAGAAAAAGCTTATATTTTTCATCAGTGACTTAATACAACATTCTCAAGTCTAGTGGTCAGCTGGTACAATTTGACGTGCGAGACAAAGAGTGCCTACTTTCAGTCCTGACAGCATTTGGTTACTCAATAATACCTAGGTTCCCCAGAGAGGTTAAAAAATATATTATTAGTCAAAATAAAAGCTACTTTTAAAAGTCTAACTGGTTCAAATAGATTAAGGAATCTAAAAATATGTTTTTCTTTAAATACTTTTATCACTTTGTAATAATGGTAAACCATATCGTTATTATGGTTACCTATCTTAAATCCGAAAATTTTAATACCGAATATGTTTTTACCGAAAACGGATCGCATTTTTTTACTTTCCATATTATCATTTTACCGAAATGGTTTTTACCTGATTTTCATTTCCCAGAGTTTTGTTTCTCTTTTTACTTTGTTCACCTTAGTCTTGATAGACCACAACAACGAAAAACCACAGATTTGAAAACCAGATGAGTTGAATTCCATATAAATGTTATCCTGAATAATCGACATACCACAAAATCATGCAATTCGACAAGTAAACATGCAAGCAATCATGCAAGCAAGCATGCAACAAGCAAGCATGCATGCTAGCAAGCACAAGCAGGCATGCATACATGTCAACCTAACCCGAAGGATATGTCGGAAGCGTGATGGGCTCGCTTTGCTCGCCCATCTTGCTTCCGCCATACCCTTCGAACCTAACCAACAGTAGTTGGGGTGCCCTGAACTCCCATGCCCGCTTGGCTCATACCCGCCCTGTCATGTTTGATTTACAAAACTAGATCCATTATAAATTATGGGAAAAGAAAATTCTGTTTAATAAACCTCCAGGATAATTAAAATATATGAAGTGAAACAGTTGGTAAAACCAAAAATAACATTTCGATAATATGGTTGTAGTTTTTCTGGAAAATGATACTCCTGTTTAATATATTTATGGTAAAATGAAGTTATGTCAAAAGAAACATATTGGAACTAAATATTCTATGAACCGTTTTCGGTCAATTAAGTTTCGGTTAAAAAAAGTTCGGAAGTACGAAATGTTACCCGTTATTATTTTTGAATTTTGTCTTTCAGTACAGTACTATTATCGAACTTAATTTATGTAAAATATTCCCAATGAACCATAATCTGCATAATTAAAACGAAATTAAACAACATGTCTGCAGAAATGCATTGCCATTATTCTTAGCCTTATGAAAAAAAAAAATGTTTTTACAATAAGTCAACGGTATTAATTAAAATTTTATTTTTTCAGCGGAGAAGTTTCTGGAAAGTGTGGAAGTGAACCAGAACTATGCTATACTGTTACTGCATTTGATTGATAAAGAGACAGTAGACTTGACTATAAGGGTAGCAGCTGCTATTGCCTTTAAAAATTATATAAAAAGGAACTGGCCAGTGGTTCGTACTAATCACTTAGTTATTCAAACATTACTTTCAATTGCAAAGACAATAACATTGAGTTGAGTTTATATAAATCCATATTAAATCATTACAAGGATGTTTTTATAATTACTAGATTATGATTATATATACTAGCTTTTTTTATATTATATCTTATATTAGCTTTGAGAATGAGGCATTTTCCCGCGGTAAAAGGTGGCCCATGTTACTCAGGGTGAATGTAGCTTTCTAATGGTGAAGTAATTATTGAAATTGATTCAGTAGTTTTTGAGTTTATTCATTACAAACATACACACACTAAAATATAAATCTTTTCTCTTTTTAATATTAGTATGATTATCAACTCTGATTTAGTGCCAATTTTATAACACACACCAAACACACACAAGTGGTGATTAAGTTTGATTCTTTGAAAGAAAATTCTATAACTATATTTTATTTATTTCAGGAAGAAGACAGTCAAGACCGTATTCATGCTTCAGACCGAGCAACAATTAAAACCCTTATAGTCAATTTGATGCTTAAGTCTCCAGAAGCCATTCAAAGACAATTCAGTGATGCAGTAGCCATAATTGGCAAGAGCGATTTTCCGGAAAAATGGCCCAGTCTTATACCGGAAATGGTGGAAAAGTTTGCCACAGGTTGTGAATATTCTGACAGTATTTATATTATTAATTTGCATAGATTATATTTTACAATTTTACTTTATAATTTCACAGGTGATTTCCATGTAATAAATGGTGTGCTCAGGACGGCACACTCATTGTTCAAACGGTACCGTTATGAGTTCAAATCACAGAAGCTATGGGAAGAGATTAAGCATGTGCTGGACAATTTTGCTAAACCCCTTACTGAGCTTTTTGTGGTGAGTATAAATATTCCTATATTATATTGTCTCGCCCTTGTTGTAACTTTACCTTGAATTAAGTTCTTAAATTAAACTATTGAAAATATATTATCATAAAAAGTTCAGATCTCAAAATTAAAACTGGTCTACTGTGAAATCACTTTCTAAGCAAGAAACAAGAAAATTCTGACATCTGAAATTGCGATGTACAAATTACCCAATATTAATCGTTTTATTGACATGTTGTATTATATTAAACTTATAGTATAAAGTCGGGTCAAAACCGTTTTGCGACGTCGAAAATGATATTAAACAAAAATTTATTGTCCCAGGCCACACTAGATCTCCGAAACACGCATGCGAACAACCCAGCAGCCCTGAAAGTAATATACGGGTCGCTTGTGCTCATCTGCAAAGTGTTTTACTCGCTCAATTGCCAAGACCTGCCTGAGTATTTTGAGGACAATATGAACATTTGGATGCCAAATTTGCTGAACCTCCTACAAGCTAAAGTGCCTTGTTTGGAAACTGTAAGTTGTTTTATTTACTAGGATTTTTGTGTGTGTGAATGAGTATTTTTTTTTGTAACAACTTTGTAACACACTTTTTACTGCTTTTCGTGTTTGGGGCTCCTGGGGTCGTTACTGGAAATTAAAATTTACAAGTCAAAAGTGAACCATTAATTTGTCGTAGTAGCTTCTTGTAACACAAGTCTTCATTATACCTTCATATTTCTGTAGTAGCCATGTAGGGCCCTTTAGGGCTACTACAGAAATATGAAGATATAAACGATGTCATTGTTTGTGTATTGCATGAAAAAGTGTCATGAGTTTGCAATCTAGCAGATTTAGTACATAAATGAAAGTCTGTTTAAATCTGTGGTTTGGAATATAAAAGGTTCCAAGAGTACAAAGCATATTTATATCAACTTTATATCACATGAGGTCAGTTACATTACATGTTGTTTTATGGAGACTTCTAAAATATGACTGTCTCTGTGGAGAAGAACTCGCCGGAAGAAACTCCACAGGCGTTGCATTAATTCGTTTATTAATTGTTAGGACGACGATGCGCCGGGTGTGCTAGAACAACTGCGAACTGAGGTGTGCGAATGTGCGTCCCTTTACGCGCTCAAGTATGAAGAAGAGTTCGGGCCGCACGCGCCTGGCTTCGTCACCAGCGTGTGGACTGTACTGCTAGAGACCAACGCGCATACCAAATACGATGCGGTGAGTAGTCTGCTTTCATTTCTTAGTTATTTTTCTTCCAATACTAGAGCTCGTACAACAAAATATTTATGGTCTTTATGATAATATTTTGTTTCATAAAATATAATTGGTGCCGAGACCAGGATTCAAGTAAAGTTGATATAAAATTTCAAAATAGAAATATGTATTTAAATAACATTATGATATCATTTATGCGTTTTTCAGCTAGTAGCGAACGCTCTCACATTTCTCGCGAAGGTAGCGGAGAAAACCAGTTACAAGAGCTTGTTTGAGGACCCCAACACCTTGAGCAGCATCTGCGAGAAGGTGGTCATACCTAACATGGAGTTCAGAGGTAAGTTCGCATCGTGAAACCTTTCTATTTCTCTATTTATAATTCTATTTTGTACCCTTTTTTCTTTATGCTTAAAAATTTCATACCTTCACCTTAATACCAACCAACCATTACTGCAACTCTCCGCTCGTCCTTGCTGAACTTTCTCCTGGATATGTCACCACATATTGACATCTTCCATGACTCACTAGCAAGACTTACTAAAGAATGCCTTGTATTTTCTGAAGGAAGGTAACAATTTGTTAAAATCTGTCTGTTTGTTTTTTTTATTTTCTGTTGTATGTTTTAGTTTCTGTTATATATTTTAGTATCTATTACTTTAAGTTTACAATGACCTTGGCTATTGTATGCTGTTATACTGTAAATGTTTTTTTTTCTCTAAATAAAATAAAATTAATGGCTTAAATAAGTTAATTGTTTAACATGTACGATACAATTGACAATTCCCGTGTGTTGTCAGAATCGGACATGGAGTTGTTCGAGGATAACCCCGAGGAGTATGTGCGGCGAGACATAGAGGGCTCCGACGTGGACACGCGGCGGCGCGCGGCCTGCGACCTCGTCAAGACACTCGCCATGCACTACGAGGACAAGATGATGACCATATTCGGACAGTACGTGCAGGTACGTCATCTCATCATCAACAGCCTCATGACATATTATGTCCGCCCGCGTTCACGTATTTTCCCGTGGGAATGAGGCATTTTCCCGCTGTAAAAGGTAGCCTATGTTAATCAGGGTGAATGTAGCTTTCTAATGGTGAAAGAATTTTTGAAATTGGTTCAGTAGTTTTTGAGTTTATTCATTACATACACACAAAAATACAAACCTTTCCTCTTTATAATATTAGTATGCATACTTTACAAGCTTTTCGCCCCGCGGCTTGGCCTGTGTTAATACGAATGAGGTATTTTCCCGCGATAAAACGTAGCCTATGTGTTATTCTGATGTATAATCTATATTACTGTAAAGATTAATTAAAAACCGCAAATTGCAAGCTGACCAAGCAAGGATAAATTTAAGAAAATATTGTGTACTTACACTAATAACTAGACATAGACATAATTTATTTGACAAAACACAAACTAACTGAAACTGGCTCACTGGCTAACTGGCTCTGTCTAACTGTGTGTATAACTACACTTATACACATACTACACTTACACTTATAACTTTATGTGATCTAATCTATTTGATCCAGCATAATTGTGTCATTCCCAGCTAATGCTAGCGAAGTACGCGTCAGAGGGGTCGAGCGCGTGGCGCGGCAAGGACGCGGCGATGTACCTGGTGACGTCACTGGCCACGCGCGGCTCCACGGCCGCAGCGGGCGTCACGCGCGCCTCGCCCCTCGTAGACCTCGCGCAGTTCGCTAACAACCACGTCGTGCCGGAACTACAGAAACCTGGAGGTAACTTGATATACATATGTATAATATTGTATGTATATAATGTATTGTATTTACACAGCTAATCAAATAGGCGCCGATCTCCAGTGACCTTAGCTGATACCCGTGGAACAAGAGCCGCTAAACTGAAGCTGGAATCTCTCCCTCCAGCTAGATTGACACCGCTTACCTGAAGAATTCGCTTCAATATACCCATAGGCTCACTAGTCACTACGTAACGCTTGAGAAGCTTAATTTATCAAACGTAACATGACATAAGAGTCATAGTAGTTTAGTGACGTCAATAGCCACGCGCGCCTCGCCCCTCGTAGACCTCGCACAGTTCGCTAACAACCACGTCGTGCCGGAGTTGCAGAAGCCTGGAGGTAACTTGATATGTATTTACAACTGACGCTAACCAATAGGCGCCGCCTTTTTTGACCTATGCTTGAGTCGAAAAAGTACGATGGACTTGGAAACGGAAGACTCTACCGCAAAAAAGTCATATACCAACGCGTCTAGGGGCGGCTCGAGGGAGCATCGGACCTAGTGTTGTAAAAAACTCAAGTCTTTTAGTCTTAATTTCGGGACTCAAGTCGAGTTTCAGGGCTAGGACTCGTTTAGTCACATGAGTCCGAGTCCTTTAAGTCCTCTGAGTCCTTTTGAGTCCTTTGAGTCTTTTAAGTTCTTTGAGCTAGACTGAGTCATGAACTCGAGTTGGTGTATAAATGTCGGTAGATAGGTTTATTATTAAAATCAGGAAATTTAATAACCAAACCAAGAAACCGATTGGGTAATAAAACTATACGGGCTTCAATGTGCCTGTCTTCGTGGCTCAATATACTAAAATAATATAATATATATAATTTAATAACAATTACTTAATTACCTATCTAATAAATCGATTATTTGTTAATTGCTGTTTTATTTACTTCAAACTACAGCTTTAGAGGACTCAGTCATGAGTCCTTTAAAAAGACTCAGTCTTTGAGTCCTAAAGACTCACATGGAGTCCTTTTAACAAAAGACTCCAAATTCGGAAGGACTTGAGTTCTAAGTCTCATTTATAAGACTCGAGTCTTCAAAAAAGAGCTCGAGCTCTGGTAAGTAGGACTCAAAGACTCGAGTTTCTTACAACACTAATCGGACCACGGCCTAGCGTGTTGATATTGTAAAACATCGTGAAGGAGTAAAACATGGAGAAGGAAAAATAGGCGCTGCCGATCTCCAGTGACTTTACTTGATACCCGTGTGTTAGCACGTCATCTATGAGACGTCTCTGCTAAAGGCTGCATTGCGTTTTATCGTTCTTGATCATCTCAATTAAGTAAGTAGTTTGACCTTGATTCAATAGATGGCGCTTCTCAAAATGTATATAAAGAATGTAATATCTGAAAAAACCCTCTTTCAAATAAAATGTACCTATCGATAACAAATCGACGTTAATTTGCTTGACTACTTCCGAATTCCATATCGAGATATAAACCGTGTTGAAAACCCCAGCAAGATCCGCAAGGCTGAAGCTGGAATCTCTCCCTCCAGGTAGAGTGACACCGCTTACCTGAAGAATACGCTTCAATATACCCATAGGCTCACTACGTAATGTTTGAAAAGCTCGGTTTGTCAAACGACAGTGTCATAAGAGTCATAGTAGTTTAGTGACGCTTGCGCACCTTAATATATCCTGCGCATCTGACCGCTTCCGATCATCAGTAGTTTAGTGACGTCACTGGCGACGCGCCGCGGCCGGACGCCTCGCCCCTCGTCGACCTCGCACAATTCGCTAACAACCACGTCGTGCCGGAACTACAGAAACCTGAAGGTAATATACTAGGAAAGAAATTGAAATATCGCTGTAGTTTTTGAGGTAGAAGCAAATCTTGTAACAAGTTGCTAATAGTGCTTTTCGGGGGTTTTGGGCATCGCTGAATCCGAAGCTATTAGCAGTTCGAAAAATTACTCCTTGTACCTGAAACCCAAAATGGCGGCCAAAAAAAACATGCCATGTGCCAAACATGAAAGGGAACCATGAGTAGATTACAAATATATAACATGTTGCTATATCCGCCCTACCTGCTCAAAGTTATTCTAGAAATAATTTTTCGAAAGTTGCGTTTGAATAGCTGTAGATTAAAAACTTGTGAATCAATATTTGTATTTTTTTTATCATCAGAAATATCCTGAAATACGCGCGAACAATAAATTTAGCCAAAAAGATTCATAAACAACTTAACGCATGCGAGTACAAGATTTGCCTCTGACAATCAAAATTCAGTGATTGTTTCCTAGTCTATAAGCCGCGCTTCAAATATAAACAGCTTTACAACCACGACGAGAAACCTGGGGGTAACTTGGTACATATTTACAGCTGATGAGCATATTTATAGCCAAACACGCATCAATCTCCCGATTGGTATGTCTTTCTGTCTGTGGCATCGTAGGTCCTAAACGAATGCGCCCATTTTGATCTATGTTTTTTATTTGCAAGGTGTCGAGAGTGTTCTTAGCTATGATCCAAGAAAATATATTCAGCCATTTGAAGATTATCAGCTCTTTTCTAGTTGTTTAAAGGATCAAGTGACGGTTTTGTGGCGAAGGTTTTTAATTTTTTTAATTTAATGTTATTTACCCAGCTCCTGTTTTATGAAATGCCTATTCTATATTATTATTCCACATGGAAACCGAAACCGTGTACCAAAGGTATGCGTTCGCATCTCATACTAATATTATAAAGAGGAAAGATTTGTATTTGTGTATGTGTGTGTGTTTGTAAACTAAAAACTACTGAACCGATTTCAACAATTCTTTCACCATTAGAAAGCTACATTCACCCTGAGTAATATAGGCTACCTTTTACCGCGGGAAAATGCTTCATTCCCACGGGAAAATCTGTTAACGTGGGCGGAGCCGCGGCGGAAAGCTAGTCACTATTATACTCATGAATAACGTGATAATGTTTTGTTTCAGTGACAGAGCTGCCGGTGCTGAAGGCAGATGCCATCAAATATCTGATGACGTTCCGGTCGCTGCTTCCTAAAGATCTCCTCGTTAACGCATTCCCACTTGTCGTAAGTACACTATGAACATAATATGTCCATTTAATAAAGATACTTCGTGTGATATTTCTTATGAAATTGTTTTTACCAGCTTTATGTGTTACTATTTTATTATCTAAATTATGTTATAATGTAATAATATAATATGTGGTGACATCTCACACACGGCCATTTGACCCTAAACTAGGCAGTAGGCAGAGCCTGTACAATGGGTGTCTGTTGTAAAATATTATTTGAGAACAAGGAAACTACTGCAGCCTCTTCAGGAGATTTATTGGATGCAGCCATTCAGTGTGGCGACAGGAATCAAAAAGGATCTATAATTACAATTTTCTGCTTATATACTAAGCCTAGATGGCGCTAGTGTGCTTCCGCAATTTGACATAAGTTTGGATGTAGCCTTTGTACCACCATCTATCTCGGTAGTTCAGAAAGCTTTGGATAGATGGTGCTACGAGGCACAAAATAATTTAACAGTGTCAGACAGCAGAGCTGATATACGTACTAAAAAAATTCAAATGGGTTTAATTAAACCAAAATCTATTTTTATATTTTTTAGAGCATTAAATAAAAACTTGTTTTAAAAATATGCACATTTAACATTATTATCTCGCATATAAAACTCGTTAAAAATACCTTATATTTATATTTTATTTGATTAGGATTAAAAAAAAAACTAAGTTTGTGAGTAAGGTTCACAAAAAAAAAATCGTTATCCAAGTAGTTAATAAGTCGATTTTATGACACTATGTGATTTTGTCATTCTGCGCCTTTGACAATGGCGCTTTTGACAATTTTCAACCCACTTGTCATTTCGCTCATTTGACTTTTTGATTTTATGCTCCTAAATGATAAAACTGAGTTTGCTGTCGACTCGAAAAGAAGAAGAATGATAAAACTCATAATTAATTTATTTTTTAGTTATAATTGTACTATTTCCTGTTAGCGTGCAATAAAGTATTTGTATTGTATTGTAAAGCCTGACCATAGAAATAAGAAACCTGCTCTGGGGGCGCCACGTGTATATTTTTACGACTATGGCATGGTCTAAAAAACCAAAGTCTAACCGTTAGACCACGTGACTGACACAAGCCTACGTCATTTTGCGCTGTTCATCCTTGTCTATTAACACGCATTCGACAAGGATGAACAGCGCAAGATGACGTAGGTTCGTGTTAGTCACGTGGTCTAATGGTTAGACCTTGTTTTCTTAGACCATGGACTATGGCAACAATTTCCCTTATAAAATTAGTTCCATTGTAATTCCGCAATATGGCGAGGTTTATTTCTTTGGTCGGGTTTTATTTGTATTGTATTGTAAGTGGTATGTTATCGCAGGTGTCCCACATAAGCGGCGCGGGCGTGGTTTGTACGTACGCGGCGTGCTGCGTAGAGAAGCTAGTGGCGGGCGGTATGGTCGCTCGCGCCGCGCTGTTGCCGCACGCGCCCAGGACTCTCGCCGCGCTCTTCGCAGCCATTAACGACCACAACGAATACGTCATGAAGGGTGAGCGAGCTAAATACCACATAATACGGAGAAGTAGAAGATTCACTTGCGATAAAAAATTCAAATTAAAAGCGGCTTTAATAGGGAAGTGTCCTGGAAAAAAGAAATCGGTTCTAATTAGTCCGTTAGTTAGATTATCGAAAAAAATTGAAAACTTTTTTTTGTTTTTTCTCAATTTGACAAAGATATATCTTATCTCATCAAAATGTGGAAGAGTGCTTTGACGTCACTTTTTCTGTACAATTTGTATGGCGGCGTGTCGTCACTGGAAATTTCAAAGTGTTGTATTGTCGGTATTTTTCGTTTGCCAGACAAAAAAAAAACGTGTACATTATTTTTTAGTAATCTAACTGACGGACTAATGAGTTTAGGGATGAAAGCATTGATTTATAACGGACCACAGATAAAACATGAATGATTCAAAAAGCATATACGGCATAAATTCGGCTTTATACGGTCGAATCAAGAAACCTCATTTTTTGAAGTCTTTTTAAAAATGGGACGGCAAAGATGTGCTCGAGCTCCTCCTTTATCACAGTGAAAATACAAAAAGTGTAGTGTGTGTGTGAAGTTAGTAAAAATCATATATAACATTTCGTTTCCAATGCACCACGTTACCGCAATGCAAATGCGACCGTAATGGGAGAGAGTAAGGTTGTAATTACGTGTTTAATTCAAAATTATTTATTTGCATAGAATAGGTGTACATGGTGTTAAATACAGTATTTACAGTTCTCTATTCTGCTAACATACATTAGCATGCAAAAATGTAGTTTAACATACTCATAATATATAGTCTAGGTATGAGTGTTAGTGTCAATAAATTCATGCACATTGTACAAACAGAGATTTATATGCCACTCTCTTAGTATTCTGGTCATTTTTTGTATTGGACCTTCTTTAAATCTGTCTGGAATTATATTATAAATACTAACACACATGCAATAAGGGTTCTTTTGACAGAGTGCAGTTTTAGGACAGAAATCAATTACTAGTCTATGATGATATCTTTCAGCTCTAGGATTCACATCTACTGCTTTTTCCTGAACTGTTTTGATTGCAGCGATTCTCCGCGTGCTGTCGTGCCTGCAAGAGGCCGGGCTGCCGTACCTGGGCGAGGCTCTGCCCAAGCTGGCGCAGCTGCTGGCCGAGGTGGCCAAGAACCCGCGCAAGCCGCACTTCAACCATTACCTCTTCGAAACGCTCTCCTTAGCCGTCTCGTGAGTACTGTACTATCAGCAAAGTTGCCACTAGCCCACCTTAAGGGATAATATTGTGTGCAGTGACTCGAGAAAAAGTATGCTAGGCCCCCCCCGCCTTGCTGTTTTTTTTCTGTCATAAACATTATATTGACATACTCAACTATAAGCATTCTTTTTAGTCATAATTTCTTTAGGAATATACTTCAAAAGTCATCGGTAATTGGTAATAGGTAAATAAAACAAAAGGCGGGGCTAGAGAACATCGTCGCGTGCAAGGGAAATATTTTTAAACTGGGCTAGCGGGAACTTTGCTGATAGTACATACGAGTATCACTACTAGTCTATCTATACGGCGCCTTATCCAAAGTCTATACTGTGATTGAGGGTTATTTTTTAATCACAGTGCCTAATGTGATCTAGTAACGATACTAATTGTGATTAAAAAATATCCCTGGATTGTTAACATCATAGTAGAAAAAAAAAAAAATATATGTATGTATTTTTTATTTTGACTCATATTTTAACCCGTTTAGGTAGGTAACGAATTTTAAAAAGCCGCCAAAATAGGGGTCCAGTAAATTATCTCGATGAGATCCTTTCACCACATATTATGTGATTTGATACTGTTATAGTTTTGTTTTTCATCACTTTCGACCAATAGAAAATCACCTTTAGAAAGCTGCATGACATTTGGGGCAATCACAATCCCGAGACAAACCCCTTTTCTTGCTTTAAGATTTGCTTGTATTATGTCTCTATAATTTTAAGTTAAGTTATTACCAAAATATGTAATACATGGAAGAACCATGTGCCACATGTTGCATATTTGTAAATATTTTTTTATTTGCCCTCAGATTAGTTACGAAGTCAAATCCGAACGCGATCACAGCGTTCGAAGACGCACTGTTTCCTATATTCCAAGAAATTTTGCAAAACGATATTCAAGGTAAGCAAAAGTATACTGAACTGTAACTTAAAAATAAGATTATTCAAAACGATGATACTAAAGCTCCTTTGAGTTTCATCGGATGAGTTTAAAATGTTTTTATAATAATAATAATTCACACGGCCCCGTAGCCTAGTTGGTAGTACGTCTGCATTCGCAGCACAGTGTAGCGGGTACGAATCCTGTCAAGCAAACTTTGTGTGATGAGCACTTGTTTGCCTTGTGTCTGGATGTTGTATATTTATATGTATGTATATCAGCTGTCTGACACCCATAATTCGGTATTCTGTGCCCATAGTACAGGCTCTGACTAGTTTAAGGTCAGATGGCCGTGGTGAGATGTCCCACATATTTATTTTTATTTATAACTAGCTTTCCGCCGCGGCTTCGCCCGCGTTTACAGGTTTTCCCGTGGGAATTAGATATTTTCCCGCGGTTAAAGGTAGCCTATGTTACTCAGGGTGAATTTAGTTTCTATTGGTGAAATAATTTTTGAAATCGGCACAATAGGTTCTGAGTTTATTCATTACAAACATACATACATACACATACATAAATATAAATGCTAATGCTAATGCTTTCCGCTTCGCCTGCGTTAACAGTTTTTGCCGTGGGAATGAGGTATTTTTCCGCAGTATGTTACTCAGGCAGGGTGGAAGTAGCTTTCTAATGGTGAAATAATTTTTGGAATCGTTTCAGTACATTATTACGATTGTTTAGCGCGTTTAGGGTCTTAGCGCGATAATACGTAAAACATACACGTAACGTAACGTAATACATACCTAAAGACCGACCAAAGAAATATGACACCTCGCCATATTGCGGAATTTTAATGGAACTAATTTTATAAGGGAAATTGTAAAAATATATAAGTGGCGCCCCCAGTGCAGGTTTCTTATTTCTTTGGTCAGGCTTTACCTATTTAAAATTATCGCGCTAAGACCCATAAACAATCGTAATAATGTGTAGTAAGCGCGAAAGCCTCAAACAAACATCGTTTCAGTAGTTTTTGAGTTTATTCATTACAAACATACACACACACACACACACACAAATACAAAACAAACCGTTCCTCTTTATGATAGAAGATGTTCATTTATGTATGTTATTGTGTTCCTTGTCCAGAGTTCATGCCGTACGTGTTCCAAATGCTGTCCCTGTTGCTGGAGCTGCGCGGGCGCACCGGCACGGCGGGGGCCGCGGGGGGCGACACGGACGCGTACGGGGCGCTATTGCCCTGCGTCGTGGCGCCCCCGCTATGGGAGCGCCCCGCTAATGTACGACCACTGGTGCGGCTATTATGTGTCTTTGTAGCTGCACGCAGCGAGCTTATACTTTCTACTAATAAACTGGTAAGTCAAATTTTTGACAGGTTCTTTCGACACGGACGCCTACGGGGCGCTATTGCCCTGCGTCGTGGCGCCCTCGCTGTGGGAGCGGCCCGCTAATGTAAGCCCACTAGTGCGGATATTGATGATTTAAACCACATGCAATCCTATTTATTAAGATAAAACCTGTTTTGTCTAGGCTTTTTTATGTAGAACTTGTTATAAATCTATGGCGATTACCCAAAGCTGCAATCTCTACAAGAATAATTTGATAATTATTGCGTAGGCCCATTTCATATTTCTCAAATTAACTATGTTTTGTACCATTAATATATCTGGTGTTTTTAACGGCGGTTATCTATCTTCTAATATAGCAGTATTAAAATAATATTTTTTTGTTTCAGAATGCAATACTAGGGGTGTTCCAGAAACTGATAGCGTCGAAGACAAACGACCACGAAGGGTTTTACCTCATACAGACGTTGCTGTTTAAATTCGGCGAGTGAGTATCTATGAGTATTAAGAAATAAAAAAAAACCTGCTCTGGGGGCGCCACGTGTATATTTTTATGTTTATGGCAACAATTTCCCTTATAAAATTAGTTCTATTGAAATGCCGCAATATGACGAGGTTTCTTATTTCTTTGATCTGGCTTTATCTTTGTTTATATACGCACGCACATAAAGAATTACAAGAAAAATTGTATAAAACCAAAATTAAAAACATCGAGCCTGTCTGTCTACTCAGAAAATTTCATGTGAATTGTTGGAGACTTCCGACTTTTTCGATCTCGACCAGGGTTACAATACAATACAGTATCAGATGTAGACTGGAACTGGACATTTTGCAACCTGGACATTTTGCACCCGCTGAACATTTTGCAACTTGGACATTCTGCACCTAAACGGAATTGAAAATCTCCTCCTTCGGTTTTCGTGTCCCAAAAATGTGTGATGTAATGTTGTATGTCGTAGGACGGTGATGCAGCCGTACACGAAGCAGATAGTGACGTTGCTGTTCCAGCGGCTCTCGTCCTCCAAGACCACCAAGTACGTGCGCGGCCTCATCGCCTTCCTCGGCTTCTACGCGGCGCACTTCGGGGCCGACGCGCTCATTGACCTCGTAGACTCCGTGCAGAACAAGTGAGACACACACACACACACACACACACCAAGTACGTGCGCGGCCTCATCGCCTTCCTCGGCTTCTACGCGGCGCACTTCGGGGCCGACGCGCTCATTGACCTCGTAGACTCCGTGCAGAACAAGTGAGACACACACACACACACACACACACCAAGTACGTGCGCGGCCTCATCGCCTTCCTCGGCTTCTACGCGGCGCACTTCGGGGCCGACGCGCTCATTGACCTCGTAGACTCCGTGCAGAACAAGTGAGACACACACACACACACACACACACCAAGTACGTGCGCGGCCTCATCGCCTTCCTCGGCTTCTACGCGGCGCACTTCGGGGCCGACGCGCTCATTGACCTCGTAGACTCCGTGCAGAACAAGTGAGACACACACACACACACACACACACCAAGTACGTGCGCGGCCTCATCGCCTTCCTCGGCTTCTACGCGGCGCACTTCGGGGCCGACGCGCTCATTGACCTCGTAGACTCCGTGCAGAACAAGTGAGACACACACACACACACACACACACCAAGTACGTGCGCGGCCTCATCGCCTTCCTCGGCTTCTACGCGGCGCACTTCGGGGCCGACGCGCTCATTGACCTCGTAGACTCCGTGCAGAACAAGTGAGACACACACACACACACACACACACCAAGTACGTGCGCGGCCTCATCGCCTTCCTCGGCTTCTACGCGGCGCACTTCGGGGCCGACGCGCTCATTGACCTCGTAGACTCCGTGCAGAACAAGTGAGACACACACACACACACACACACACCAAGTACGTGCGCGGCCTCATCGCCTTCCTCGGCTTCTACGCGGCGCACTTCGGGGCCGACGCGCTCATTGACCTCGTAGACTCCGTGCAGAACAAGTGAGACACACACACACACACACACACACCAAGTACGTGCGCGGCCTCATCGCCTTCCTCGGCTTCTACGCGGCGCACTTCGGGGCCGACGCGCTCATTGACCTCGTAGACTCCGTGCAGAACAAGTGAGACACACACACACACACACACACACCAAGTACGTGCGCGGCCTCATCGCCTTCCTCGGCTTCTACGCGGCGCACTTCGGGGCCGACGCGCTCATTGACCTCGTAGACTCCGTGCAGAACAAGTGAGACACACACACACACACACACACACCAAGTACGTGCGCGGCCTCATCGCCTTCCTCGGCTTCTACGCGGCGCACTTCGGGGCCGACGCGCTCATTGACCTCGTAGACTCCGTGCAGAACAAGTGAGACACACACACACACACACACACACACCAAGTACGTGCGCGGCCTCATCGCCTTCCTCGGCTTCTACGCGGCGCACTTCGGGGCCGACGCGCTCATTGACCTCGTAGACTCCGTGCAGAACAAGTGAGACACACACACACACACACACACACACACACACACACACACCAAGTACGTGCGCGGCCTCATCGCCTTCCTCGGCTTCTACGCGGCGCACTTCGGGGCCGACGCGCTCATTGACCTCGTAGACTCCGTGCAGAACAAGTGAGACACACACACACACACACACACACACACACACACACACACACACACACACACCAAGTACGTGCGCGGCCTCATCGCCTTCCTCGGCTTCTACGCGGCGCACTTCGGGGCCGACGCGCTCATTGACCTCGTAGACTCCGTGCAGAACAAGTGAGACACATACACACACACACACACACACACACACACACACACACACACACACACACACCAAGTACATAAACATGGCCACATACGTACACAGATATACACGCTTAATTTCTGAACGCATTATTCCATATTGAATTCTCACCTTATTTACTGTTACGCCAAATTTATGTTAGCCATAATTTGCGTATGTTTAGGTAAAAAAAATCCCTAATTTTGTTTTTTTTAATATCTACCACTCTGTCTCTACTTATTGACTCCTAGCGGGGTATCTCATTTTCTAGCTTAGGCATGATCGGCCAATACTTTTCTCCAAGAGATTTTAGTAGACAACTTAATTTGATAGTAGAGAGGCGCGAATGGCGCGATACGCGATAGAAAGATAGTAGCTATTTCGTGTTTTAGCTATTGCCGTGCGATCTGAATTGCACTTTATTGTAACGGAACTAGAGTTGCTATTTATTTGAATTACGTTGCTAAGTAAGCCTTTTGCAGGGACTACTATTCGGTATCCTATGCTCTGAGATAACCCGTATGAATATTATACGAGTATTATGATCCACTGATAACGTATTTCTCTTACAGTATGTTCGCGATGTACACGGAGCGCGTGCTAGTACCAGATCTGCAGAAGGTGTCAGGCGCGTTGGAGCGCAAGGCGGCGGCCGTGGGGTGCGTCAAGCTGCTCACAGAGTCCGGACACTTCCGCCAGGGCGCGCTGCAGGGGCTCTGGCCGCCGCTCATGCAGGTATACTAGAGGCACAGAAGAAAATAATAGTACTGTAACGAGGTACATTGCATGCTACCTCGTTGCCACGTTTCTACTTCATTTCTCATCTCATTTACCATTTCTTTCCCTAAATTTGAATATTTAATTCTGGAATTCATTCAAAAATCATCCGTTAAATCATCCATTTTTATTTTCACTTATCCTTTCTCTATCAAACCTGTAACTAGGTCTCTCATCATGTTTTAACTTTAGAATTCAATAAACGTAAATAAATGTATTTTTACTGTAATTCGTGAATAAAACTTTCTAATTCAGTGCTAGTGGAAATTTGAGTTTCAAATGTTTCAATTACCATTTCTTAGCTTTCGACGAGGAAGCTTTCGTTAAGATTACCACTACGAACGTGTAGTTACTCCGCAGGCTCGTCCAGGAGCAAGGCGAGCCGCGGGTGTAACAGTACTGACCCGTACAGAAAGGACACTCACCCCCCCGCGCCAAAATGAGTTCCCGCCCGATATAGCGCCCCACGCCCCGCACCCCGCAGGCGCCGCGGGGCTCCGCCGGTGGTGGAGGGGGTGTTTTACATAGCGCCTAGCGCCATTGACTTGTAGTTGATATTCAAAGACAAGTAACTCGTCAAAACGCGTTTTCTCTATGGAGTGACCGCCCAGTGCTAAGGGTGCTGTACACGCCTGTGGGGTGCTCACAGAGTCCGGACACTTCCGACACTTGCCAAATATCTTAGACATTACGTTGTGTGCGTAAGCGGTGTATCCTGTCTCGTTTAATTCGTGGGTAGGGTATACATGGGTATTTATGCCCATAAAAAAAATTTTGATGATGTTCCTTCACGATGTTTTTTCGTATCAACGCGCTAGGCCTAGATTCGAGGCTTTAGCTCCATCCCTAAACGCGTTGGTACATGACTACTCTGGGGTAGAGCCTTCCGCTCCCCCGCAAGTCCGGTGAAGCTTGATTCGTCGTACTTTTTCGAGACAAACATAGGTCAGTTTTAATAAAAAGACATACATACATAACTACACACAGGCACGCCTCTTTCCCAGAGGTAGGCAGAGGTCACTTCCTTCCACTTGCTACGATCCAGACACTTATTTCGCTTCATCCACATTAATCTCCTCATGCATGCCGACCCGACCTTTTGTCAGAACGTCCTCGATTTGATTCGAAAAGAAATAAAATAACTATGGTGAATGATGATGCTGATGAGTGTATTATTCGTATTATTCTTATTATTATTTTGTATCCTGACCTGTGTAATTTAATTGATTTATTTTGTTAATAATATTATTATAAAGGTTGCCTGGCAGAGATTGCCACCTTAGCAATAAGGCCGCCTTTTGACTCTTTTATTTGCTTTAAAAATTGTTTCTGTGCACTGTATATTTTGGTGTCAATAAAAAATATTGTATTGTATTGTATTATTTTTTAAGACATTTAATTTTATATAATCTATTTTGCATGCTGATTTTTAAGGCTGTGTAGGTGTTTCGTTTATTTTGTTATTGACCATCCTTTTTGTACCCTATGCAAAGCAAATAAATGATTTGATTGATTGATGTATAACGATTGGTATGTTGTTAGGCGCTGATATCTCTGTTCGAGCTGCCGCCGGACGAGTCGTCGTTGCCGGACGACCACTTCATCGAGGTGGACGACCAGCCCGGCTACCAGGCCGCATACTCGCACCTCACCTGCGCTAAGGGAGCCAGCGAGGACCCGCTACAGAGTGAGAACTTTTTTATTTATTCACTTGCTTTCCACCCGCCCGCGTTAACAGTTTTTCCCGTGGGAATGAGGCATTTTCCCGCGGTAAAAGATAACCTATGTTTCTCGGTGAAAGTAGCTTTCTAATTGTGAAAGAATTTTTGAAATCGGTTCAGTAGTTTTTAAGTTTATTAATTACAAACATACACACACA
Source organism: Teleiodes luculella (assembly GCA_948473455.1). Taxonomy (NCBI): domain Eukaryota; kingdom Metazoa; phylum Arthropoda; class Insecta; order Lepidoptera; family Gelechiidae; genus Teleiodes; species Teleiodes luculella. The sequence goes on from OX419603.1 coordinate 5,240,797, forward strand.
CACAAAAGTACAAATTTTTCTTCTTTATAATATTAGTATGATGTTGGTGTGACCGACTAACCCACACTGGCGTCGTTTGAACGTCATTCCAACGTTGTCGTTGCGACGTCAGCGATGCGTTTTTCTAGAACGCAAAATTTTCTTACGAACTTAACTTAACTTAACGAAGACAACTGGTTGACAGTTGTCTCCATCGGTCCCGTTCTGTAGTTTGGTGGAGTGAGTCGCTGACAGGTATTTTTAGTTCCTCCGCTATTTGGTCCGACCATCGTTTGGGACTTCTACCTCTGGATCCGCGCGAATCAATAAAAAATATTTTGTACTAGCGACCCGCCCCGGCTTCACATATAGGAAAAAAGGTTATTTTGGGTTATCCTTAAGTATATTATGCATGTATTATACATATAAACCTTCCTCTTGAATCACTCTATCTATTAAAAGAAACCGCATCAAAATCCGTTGCGTAGTTTTCAAGATTTAAGCATACATAGAGACAGAGAATGCGACGTTGTTTTATACAACAGTATAAAAAACTATGTAGTGATAGTAAAATAGCCCAAAATGCGCGAATAGACTGCCAGTACAAAAGCGGCGAGCAAACAGGACGCATGCACGCCACAATGCTGCCGTTTACCATTATCGTTTCAGTAACCCCTATCAGCGTTTGAAATGCATGTGTTTCCCACCAGGCATAGAGGACCCGGTGCGCTACCTAGCGGAGTCCCTGGGTATCCTGGCGCGCGCGTCCCCCGGGCTGCTGCCCGCGCGGCTGCAGGCGCTGGACGACTCGCACCGCGCCGCGCTGCAGGGCTACCTCGCCAGGTACTCCGTGCACGTCTGCTGAGGGCGCTACCACCTACCCACCACACACCACCATGGACCAATGTACACAGGACTGACAATGCACTAGAAAAAAACGTGCTTCGGAAAAAGCTCTAATCCCGTATTAAAACTAGATGGCGCCTAGTTAAAAAAATAAAAGACACGCTTCCTGTCAGCCATCTTGGACGTCTGCCATATTGGATTTTAAGTCACGTGACTATTTTTTATTCCTGACAGCAAACCTTTTCATTTGATACCCATATCATGGGGGTGGATTTCAAACAGCCAGTCCGCCATCTTGGATTTGTAATAACGTTTCTTAGCTAGTCATTATTGTCATCAGAACTCGGAGCGTGTGCAAAATTTCATCCTAATCGAAGACCGGGAAGTGGTTTAAATTAAGATTTCAAGATTTTCTTACGTACATAGTTACAAGTGAAGCTAATAAAAGCGTGTTAAAAATACACAAGTAAATGGCTATAATTGTTTTTTTTTACATAAATAGGAACTAAGAGTAATTTGATTTTTTTTATTGGCTCGAGAGATACCATAATTTTTTTTTATTTCACTTGATATCACAATGATATGTCAATTTGTGAATGGAAGTGACATCTATATTTATTCTTAGTACTAATTACAGGAACACGCATTGTAGTAGGACAATTGACAGTCCTCTCAATTATATTGGTCCATGCTTGTATCTATTAAGAAGGGATCTGTTGTCCATATAATGATAAGAGAGCCGATTTTTGGTATAATTACGTGTCAAGTATCCGACAATAGCTAATTTTTCCGTGGAACATACTGTCAACAAGTACGACGTTGTTCTCTAATATTTTTGCGTGAAAATGAGATATTTTTCCCGCGGTAAAAAGTAGTCATTGTCACTCCGGCCTACGATCTACTTTTAAGAAAAAACAGGCCATTCCGTTGCTTACTTTCGGTGTAAAAGAAGGACAAACATGAAAACGCTTTATCATCTGTAATAGTATGGAATATGGAATGGATCCATGCCATTTTGATTACGACCCGGTAGCACGAAGCACTGTAAGAGGAAATTAACCTAAAAGTAAGAAACCCCCCTACACTAGCGTTTTCCGAGCGTCGTCATCGTTTTGTTTCTGATGAACTGAACTGATGTTATTTGTTAAAAAGGAATAAAATGTGCACTTAACACAGTGCTACTCTGCAAGAACAAAACTGAAATCGGTCCGTGAAAAAGTTCAAAAGAATATTAGTATGCAAAATATTGCATACCATGAATCTAGTATGTAAATCTTGTAGCAAAAAATGACTGAATGAAACCTGTGAATGTATAAGTAAGGTGTTGATTGGCTGTGCGTTTGAAACGAAATGAAAATGTTGATGAAAACTAGTTGACTATTTGCGTATGAATTTTATAGTAAGTTTAAGAGCTAACGGTATGAATGGTAGGTGCCAGAAAAATATTGGGCTAGTTATGAGGTCCAATGTTTAAAATCTTATTTTTTGTATCTGATGATGACAGTAAAACATATAGAGGTTGTATAAAACAAATTTAGAAATTGATTTATTTGTTAAGAATTATTTTCACAGCCAATTTTTGCCTCTAATTATTTTATTTTCTAATGTCTTGCTTTCTTTTCTTTTGCATTTGTTTCTGTTAAACAATTGCTTTATTTAATAATAATTAGCGTCCTTTATGTAGGGGTAAATTCATTTGCGGATCTGAATTTAGAATGTTATGTTGTCTATTCGTAACACGGATTACTAAGGACCGTAATTCTAATAACGATAAGCGTCAATTTTTACTCGTACTAGCGCAGAGTCAAAGGGCATCGAAGCGTCAATCCAAAAGTTAACAAATTTAACCTTATCTCCACAGTGTAACGCACACATTTAGATTCTTCGGAATTCGAGCAAGCTAATTGAATTTTTATAGATTGACGCTTCAATATGCTTCGTCTCTGCACTTATGTAGTCAATCACATTTTCATGATTTTGATATGTAAATATTCCAAACGCAGCTGTACTCTTTTCTTGTATCGGCGACCTGTTATATCATCATTGTTTGTTTAACGATAATTGTATGTAATTAATTTAATGTATGAGTGTGAATAACTCATTGTAAATGTATGCAAGGAAGGTGTGAATGCGGTGTATGGATGGCATTATGTTTTAGTTAATTTGTATTTAATATTATGCTTTCATTTGAAACTATGTTCAAAGCTTTTGTTTCACGATGTGATAATAAAGGGTTCCAATATTTTGTGTATGATTTCTTTCATTTTTAAATCCTCCGTTGTGAAAGGGCAGCGGGATGTCCGGTTTATTCAAAACCTGCTGCTAGGACAATACCATATTATAACCAATTGCCAAAGTCCCTATATATAATGTAAACAAATATGAACGGAAGTCTTCAGAAAATCAGCACATGCGGTTGGACATTCGCACTACGAAATTCACCCCCACCGCTACGGAATACGGGCGCTCTCAAGGTCAACATGTCCTAGCCGCACATGCTGGCTACTGTATATATTACTCAACATAAACCTACTAGATAATACAATATTTAGATGAGGTACAGAGAAAACTAAACTTCTTTTCGAGAACCGGTTAGGTACATTTTATCTTTGTTAAACATAGACTTCAGGTGCTTCAGGTACACACAATCAAATGAAACAACTTGCTCTATTTCAGCAACGTATATTTGAAAAGCAACGCAATGCGGACCCATCTAAGACAAATAACATTAAAAGTTGACAGCGAAAATCCATTACAATGTGTTTTTAACTGCTTACAATAAGTACATAAATGAATAATTCGATTACACTTGGTTTCTTCACACTACAGGAATGCAATTCTAAAATCTATTTGCAAAGTAGTGCAATAATAACATGAACATTTATAAATTTAAATACAAATTCGGCAGTATGCAATTTCTACAACGGAGTACATTATTTAGTGACAAAATAAATGGTAAGTATTTAAAAAATCACATAAAAGGCAAATTAAAAAAATAAGCTACGATCAATTTCTACGACATTTATGAAAGATAATTTCTAACACTTGTATCATAATTATTAAAATTCGAATGGAAATTAAACAATGATAAAATGTGATACACAAAAATAATAACTATTAAAAATTCATGAATAATGTGAAATTGCAATGAAGACATTTAATGAATTGTGAAAAGTGATTTGATTAAATACCGTTTTTCAGGTAAACTAAGAAAACAAATAAAAATAAATCCAAAAGTTCCCAAGATAATAAAATGTGATTAAGGAATTAACATAATTGATTACATAGTGGAGAAGGGACTTTACAAATAAGTGATTGATATTTTAAAAACATTCAGGTGTTACATGTATTTTTAAAACATTTCACATATTTGATAAGACAATTTCGCGGACGTCCGCAAGAAAATGTTCCCGAAAAGACATCGATAGAAATTCTTCATTTTAGAACAAAATCCGTACATAAATATCATATATTTTTGATGGGAAATTTCCGTGCGTACGGCCACTATCATCAAACACAGATGGCACCTAGCGCAGTAATGTTACATCAAGTAAAAAATAAGTTATTACAATTTAGTTTCAATACATATATTATTTCAAAGTATGACTGAAGTTAGAATAATCTCCAAAAAAATTACTGCGCCAAGCACTATCCTACCATGGTATAATAATAAGCTACGTCAAAATAGGGCTCTATAGTACGGAGTTTTACATATTGTTGGTATCACTCAATTATAATATATTATTATATGTGATAATAATAAAAATATTTAAAAAAATTACATATTTTGTTTTACCAACATTTCTTTATAATTTTACAAGTCATTCATAAGGATGTTGGTTGAACAGTCAAATGGGGTCGTTTATATGAAATGTTGAAATATTTATCAGACTTTAAAGCGTACCTTTGACGGACTTGTTTGGTTCACCATTTCATTATGAACTTTAATATAAAATAACCCCAGAAAAAAATACAAATTAGATATTAAAAAAAAAAACATACAAAATCACTCGTATACTTGTGCACGGTATAATATAAAATAATGTCTTACGTCATATTAAAAAAAGAGATTAATATTTTATCCTACAATTTTGACATCCCTACAAATTTTTTTTTCAAGAAATACATATTGTTCTTTAAATTAAAAAAAAATAGAGACCCTTTCTAAAACCCCGTAAGGTTTATGCGAGGAGTGAATGAGGCGCAAACATTCGCCACTTAAATTATATATGAGTAAATAAGAAATCTCTACATGGCGTAGCTTATTACCATCCATGTATTCCAACGCCATCTATCGTTAGATGTTAGTTTACTTGAGAGCGCACTCGACGAATACAGGGTGAAGATGGTGCGCGGGCTGCGGGGGGGACTGGGCGGGGGAGGGGAGCGCGGGCGGTGAGGGGGGCGGGGTTGGCGCCGCGCCCTCGTAGAAGTGCGCCTCCGACAGCGGCCACAGCTCCTTCAGCATCGACCTAAGGGAGACAAGACAAACAGTTATTCATTGTTATTGTTGTTGTTTGAGACAGTACTATAATTCAAGCCCTGTCTTTTGCCGGCCCGGCCGGTCTTACCTATTCTTCAGAGTGAAACCCCTCTGATAACAGTTAAGTCCTAGACAAGACAGCGTGATTAACACACGCTGTGTTTGCATACAAAGGCTTGTGTCCAGGGTTAAAATAATTACATTCTATTTAGTCCGTATTTTAGATTATAAAAAAATATTGGACACGTATTTTTTCTTTTTTCGATTAAACAAAAAATAACAAAGATATAGCACGGTCACACGTTACTTTCGTTTCTTTAATGGGCTATATCTTTGTAATTTTTGGTCCGATTTACAAATAAAAAAATACGTGTCCCTTATTTTTGAATAATCTAAAAGACGGACTAATTAAATTTTTTAAGGACACAAGCCTAATAGGCTGTACCCTGTACATGTTATAGTTTTTTGAATGTAATTAAATAAGTGGTGAATTACCTGTTGGCGAACCTGAATAATCTTATACTTTTTAAGCGAGCAATTATTGTATCTCGGAAACGCCCGGCGACGCGACGGCGCCTGTCACGCACGGCTAGAAACGAGTGTTACGGGTTCGATTCCTGCTCGGGGCCTAATATTTTTTTTTATATTGTTTGCGAGTAGTAAATAAATAAAACAAGCGAGCAGTTATTGCAACAATGGGACCCTCACCAGAGCTTGGCCTCGGCGACATGCCTGACGCTGGGCACGGGGAAGCCGTTGAAGGGCGAGGCGACGGGCAGCGTGTAGGCGCCCATGTCGCGGAACACCAGCCACGACCCCGCGGCCAGGGGCGGCAGGCGCGTCAGAGGCACCACGCAGTCCAGACCGTCGCACGACGGACCCCACACAGAGCACGGCAGCGGGGGCTCGCCGGTACACTGCAATACAACACAACACACATTTATCCAATCAGTAGGCTTACTAACATGGTCTTCTTCTTTTCGTGTCGATTCGGCGACTAAATATAAGAGGACCAATACTCCGCCACGGCTATGGCATTGTCCGTAGCATAGTACAGGTCCTCGCGTGTGCAGCTGTTAGGACACGCCTGGCAGCATAATAAGTGGGCCATGGTTTAAAGAGAGGCACCACACAGACATGCGCTATCCGAGCTGTAACCCCATCTGCACATATTCTCCTTACTTCGGCCAGCCTGGGTCCGAGTCTAGGTTGGCCAGGGCAGGTCGTATCCAGCGGGGAGGCTATCATGGGATAAGAAAACTAAAGTCTAACACTCCGACCACGTGACTAACACAAACCTACTGTTCATCCTTGTCTATTACACGCATTCGACAAGGATGAATAGGCAAAATGGCGTAGAAATGACGTAGGCTTGTGTCAGTCACGTGGTCGGAGTGTTAGACCTTGTTTTCTTATACCATGCTTACTATGTAAAAAGCGACAAGCTCGAGAAGCTGTCAGACGCGACATAGTGACATTAGAGCCATAGTAGTTCTGTCAATATGTCGCGTTAAGTCCCGGGAAATTTCCGTTCCCAGGAATATTCCCAACGAAATTTGCTGGTATTCCGCTTAGGTACCTAACGACCCAACCGACCCTACAGATCTCACTGACTCGTCCTATTTGACCTCAAACGGAAAGTAGCATTCTTAATGTGTGAATATGCCCAGGAACGGCATATCATTAGGTAAGCCCGATAAAATTATGCATGTCACACTTGAAACCTAATGCTAGAGCTCCCATGCTCCTCTAACATGCCCGGTCCACGCGTGACAGACATAATTTTGTCGTGCGTATTCTCATATCCTATTGGAGGATATTACAATATGGCGGATTTTCGCAACTTTTTGACAGTTAAATGTGCGACAAACTTTTGTCATAGCACTGCATGTTACGGGGGTTGGTTCTCTTTAACCCCCGACGAAAAAAGGGATGTTATAAGTTCGACGTGTGTGTCTGTCTGTCTGTGTGGCATCGTCATGGACTGTAGTGGTGTGTGCTCACCTTGAGCGGCACGGCGGTGACGTGTTGGTGGTCGTAGAGCACGCAGTTGAAGGAGCCGTACACGCCGTCGTTGATGAAGTACATGGTGTGGGCCTCCGCCCCCTCCGCGCCGCGCTCCGCCCCGGCCGGCCCGCGGGCCTCCTCCTCCTTCAGCGGCAACTGCCAAATAAAGTCATCATTCAAACTACTATAACTAACACCTGACACGTACATTAAAGGGGCTGAGCCGGTACACCAACGGGACTGAACCGGTACATCAATGGCACAGAGCTTGTACACCACCGGGACTAACTAACCTCTCTCTTGGCGTAGACCATGGCTGCGAGCGTGTATGCGGCGGCCGCGAAGTAGCGGCCCGGCTCCGCGATCACGCGCACCGACGACTCCGGGAACAGACGCTCTAGCGACGAGTTGATCACTTGCGACACCTGCCGATCACACATGGTTTTTATTTTCAGAGGCTCTATCTCATAGCACATGATATTATAGCCTGACTAGGAATACTTTAGCATTTCACCTCACTTTTACTAAATTACATATAGTCAGTTCTGCACTGCACCCTACCACATGTCAGTATTTTTTTTTAATAAACTACCATCAGATATAAAATCAATTAAGGACAATAACTTATTTAATAATAGATTAAAGCAATTTTGCCCATATCACAGGGAATTACCCTAGCTTGGGCACGTAATTTATTTTAGTCCAATTGTTATGTTTAGTCTTTAAGTATCATTTTTTTGTAAAATATGTGTTTTTGAAATAAATTATTCTATTCTATTCTAATTCCTCGTAGACAAATGCTTTTACAACTTACAGGAGCTTTTCGAAAATAAATAGTTAACTGCAATGTAGCATTAATTTTGTTATACGATGATAATAACAGTTTAAAGTTTTTAAGATTATTTATTTTTAAGTTTATTTGATTCTGTTATATTTGCAGTGCCCTTGCAGGGTCATGTGTGGACCATATTTTACTTGTACGACCTTTGTAACACCACATGAAGCAATAAATTATATGATTATGATTATTTATTATAAACACACAACTTATTTACATATTTAGAGCGTCCCTTCTCTTGACGTATCGTTTCGACGGTTACGAGTGTGATTAGTAAGGGCTAGTCACAATTCAGAGCATAGATAATGAAACGCAGTGTACAGTTTTAACTTCAAAAGTGTGATGCTACAACTACCAATTGTTACGAAAAAAAAAAAAATACACGAAATTTTGAAGAAAATAAAAGTAAGTAAGTAAAGTATGTAACTTGATTTTAAACATTTAAAAAAAGTATGCAACCATCTTCAATGTGAAATATACTGTGGGATTAAAAATATACGACTTAATATAGCTTTATTGAATAATAAGTTACCTCGACGATAGAAGTGTTGGATCCGCCGGGGAATCCGCCCCCAATGTCCACGAGGTGCATGCGCGTGAGCCCCACGTTAGCGCCCAGCTCGAACAGCGCGCGGCAGAACTGAAGAGCGCGCCCGTATACACCCGTCTCGCTCGCACCCGAACCCACGTGGAACGACACGCCGATCACCTGGGAATACACCATTCAAGTTGTTAAACGATGCACGTTATTTTTAAATAAATTAAAATTTGGATTTGCTTTTTTTTAATTTTAAAGAAAGAAATTAAATATATGCCCTGTGAACAAAAACAGAACACTAAGAAACAAACAAGGTAAAACGAGACGGTTCGAGATATATCAGCCGATCTAAAGACCAGCTTTTATTGACCCTTCTTAGCATATAATCAAGCAAGGCCCAAGGCCCAACACAACAGACAGCCAATCTAACGACCAGGAGCTCATTTCTCTAACGTTCGTGTCGCTAAGATCGCTCGATTTCTACCGATTTACGCTCGTCTAACGAAAAGCGGCATTTTTAGATCGTTCGATTGTGGTCACAAGCACTCGTTGCAGCAAGCGAGTGATAGATTAAACGTCAAGCAATAACGTTCTCGCTCGATTGACATTAGGATCACACACACACACTGCCGGTGAAGCACCCCCGACATGAAAGAGACGCCTATACGATCGACACGGGAGTGAGAGCGAGAGCGACAATCCACAAAGCGAGCGACCATAGATTTACGTTCCGTTTTACTTTCGGAAACTACCGGTTTTTGTTTTTTCTGCGTAAAACGAACAAAACACGATATCGAAGGCAAGTGACTCAGAAATACGGAAAAACAGCGTCCTTCGACTATACGAACGTTTGAGAAATAGGAGTGGGGTCTTGGTTGTACAGTGTACTCGGTTTAAGGACCGAACTCCGACAAGACTCTACTCCGACAAGACACTACTCCGACAAGTTCGGTAGGTTAGGTTAGGTTTTATGTTTTGTCGGAGTTAGGTTTTAGATTCAGTGTACTCACGTCGAGGCCGAGCACGGCAGCCAGCTTGAGCAGGCGCGGCGCCTCGAGCGCGGGGTCGCAGCCGAACTTGATGCCCAGCGGACACTGCGCGCCCTCCGCGTCGCAGCGGATGCGGATCACCAGTCTGGCCACACACACAGCTCCATAACAAACTCAAGCCAAGCCAGTAAAATATGCTGAGCTAGATCCTTTTTAGCGTAGATTTTATGTTTCTGTATTGTGTGTCTCTCGTATGTCATTTTGTGTAGAATTTAATGTTATACTGATTATTCCAATGTCTGTATTTGTAAAGTTACGCTAAATAAATGTTTTTCTATTCTATTCATTACAAAACGTCATTGTTTCAATTTGGACAAAAATGCTTTCGTACAATCTGGAAAAAAAAGTCGTGAAACGGAACTTACTTATCTTACTTCTCAGAAATATCCATAAGTTAGACCGTGAGAGCATGATATAAAATGGCAACACCGTAAAGGAAGTGGCCCCCTATTAATTTCACGACTTTTTTGCTAGACTGTATGTATGTCATTCTGTCCATTTGTTTTTTTATCTCTTAACCGAATCTCGTGAAATTTTGTGGGCAGTTAGGCCTACTATGTAAGTAGCGACAGGCTCGAAAAGCTGTCAAACGCGACATATGAGAGAACTACTATGGCTCTAATGTCACTGTCGCGTTTGTCAGCTTCTCGAGCCTGTCGCTACTTACATAGCAGGCCTACAGATTCATTAGTTTTTAAAGATTTGTGTTGTCATGTCAGAATTTGGAAATTTTAAAGGTGGCTTCTCACTGCGCGTGCTACTACGCGCCGCGCCGCTCCACGCGCATGGACGCGCCACGCGACACTCCGCGCCACCCAACGGAACTGGCGCGGCGCGGCGCGTGCCTTCTAGCTTCAAACCTCAGTTTGATTCAGTCTAAGAAGTTACGGAGTTATGGTGGGTTTATGCTTGACAAACTCGCGAGCTCAGTAACTCGCGGTGATTGCAAAACTTACGTCGGGAAATAGCAAAAACTGTAGGTCCATTTCTATGACTGACTCGCGAGATCTACAGCTCACGGAGATACAAGTTAATATAGGATGACTATGAGCCGAAACACATATTAAATTTTTGTTGAAGACAACATTTGTGACAATAAAGGATTCGGTAACAGCCTACAAATTCATAATTTCTGAATTAAACACTTTGAGAAACTTGAAGGGTGAACCTTTAAATGCCATTTCCATTGAAACTACTCAAAACCTTTCATATGCTCCGGGCCTCACTTTGAAGATTGAAGATTGGTTAAAAGCGTCGATGCCTCCTAAACATCAGGATCATGCAATTTTAAGAAAACTGGTTTTGAAAATGGCACCGCAATACACTGCTAAGTATCTGTGGAGTGTGATTAAAACAATTCGAGCCCTATAACGAGTTACACCAGGGATCGAAACCGGTTTTAAAATACATGTTAATATCGTTAGAAAAACCGATATAATTCCGTTCTTTATCAAAAACCGGGTAACCAGAATGATTTTGCTTTGTTTCATTAAGTTCCATCTATTACCGGTTAATAGGGGAACGGAATTATATCGATTTTTCGAACGATATTAACAGGTATTTCAAAACCGGTTTCGATCCCTGAGTTGGTGCATTTCACGGAGGTGTCGGGCACGTGACGCTATTGTACGGTCATTTGCAGGGATAATTGACCCCCTTTTCTAATAGCTGCTACTAAGAGGGGGTCGGTTGTCTATGTAGCAGACTTCTAATGACGATAGAATGACGATTTTTGGAAAAAATATGCGTCACATGCCCGTCAAAAGTAGATAATTCCGTGGAATGCCCCAGTTACACAATAGTAGGGAGGCGGAGTTACAAAAAGTCGTCAAATAACGATTTTCGTTGGACTGAGCAGTATTATACCAACAAGTGGTATCGTTGGATTCAGTGATGTTTCTATAGTAGGAAAAGTGACGTTGTCGCTTTCTAAAGTGGTGGAGTGACGTATTATGACGTCACAAAGATGGCGACTCCTAGTCTCAATTTCGCTCGATTTACTCAGTAACTACTTAACATATTACGACGTGTGGGGTATCATATGAAAGGTATTTGAATACTTAACAAAAGATGTCTTACAATGTTCAGTGTAGGTCGAATAATATAAAAGATATTATTAAATAAATGAAAAAAAAATTGTGTTTAATTTTTTATAACCCAAATAACGCAATTTTATTGGTTGAAACCATTAAAACTTTATTAGAAAGTTATCTTGCTACGTCTTTTATCTATAACATGTACTTTGAATTTTTGAAATTGGTTGATAAATGACTACGCTACAACCATTTTACTACAGGCCCAACAAGCGCGCGAGAGATGACTTACAGTTATTAATAGGGAATTTAGTGCTAAGATTTGCAAGGGAACCACTTTAAATTGGACGAGTCAATGAAACTTTGTACAATAGGTGATCTTGAGTAGAAATTCACCGGAACCCATTACTCGTACCCCCTCTCAAGCGGGGGGGGAGAGGGGTAAAGTTGAGTTTCGCGGTCCTTCTTGTTGACGCTTATATCTCTAAAGCTGTATGTGCTAGGACATGTTTGGTATCATTTTTGGATAACTCGTTAATGGAGAATTCATTTTTGATATTATGAAATAGGGTTGCCACTCAAAACTAAATTATATGATAAAATTTTCAAAACACGACTAAAGTTTTTCTACATAAATGTCATTTGCTTTTCTTATGGAAATGGTATTGTTGCATAGAAAATATGGTCAGGTAGCAACATTCACAAATATATAAAAAATGGCTTAAAATAAAATTAAATTGTATGCGCGGCAGACGAGTGTATACTCGTAGACATGAAACTATCTCCGAGACCAAATTAGTCCCAGAAACAGCGGTGGCAAGGGATGCTGATGGTGTTATGGCAGAAATGTTGTGTGTTTCAATTTTCAAAAGTCATCTCTGAACAAGCTTCATTCCGAACAGAAAAACCCTGTTGTAACCAGATCTTGAACATCACACAACGCATACTTCTGGATAAAAGGGGTCGGCGCCGAGTATCTGGTATTAACTTACTAAGCGCAGTCAAATTAGGTGTGTAATCATAAGTTGCTAATGAAAACAAAACGTCTTGGAGCTGGAACCTTTAATGATCCAATGTTACACCTTTCGCCTTCGTAATCGAAGCGCCCATCAGTCTTTAAACATTTACTGGCGAGCCGAGCTCATTTCTGTACTCCATAGTACCTTGGCGTTACATTGGCTTGAATAAATCGTTTTTTATAGGCAATGCTGCTTAAATACGCAAGAAGAAAGTGGGTACACGCAATAACCTGCGCCTGCCTTCATAAATTTTCACAAGTCTTTCGATTGGTCGAACTGAAACTTTTTTTTCGACAGTCGATTATACTAGCATCGGATTAAATTACTTTCGGTGAGCACACGCTCAGCTATGGGGTACAGTTCTAAATAAAACACTCTGGCTGGTATTGCTCTGCTGAACGTTCGTAGAGACGTGACCAGCTCTCTGGACATGGCGAAATAAGAGACCGACATCAATCGTCCCTTACACCACCACGTGCTGGTTCCTCAATAGGATTAATATCTATGAAGTGAAATACCCCTAGTTCCAGCATCACACACTACGTGGTCTAAGTACGCGTGACATGATTTGCCTTGGACTGCTTTGAACATACTCCGGACCTAAATCATCCAAAACAAGGAGAACCTTTCCGGTGAAGCTTCAACTCGGACACAGTGTGATGTGTTTACTTCAACGAGGACGCTCCTATCACTTGGCAAGCTTATTTCCTGCATGCTACCACTTGCATGCTAAGGATCTATAAGAGGCCACGAATAGCGCTACATATTTGGTAAAGTACTGGTCTTCGCAAATGTTAACCTCACTGAGTCAATTCGATTACAAGGAAAAAGTACATAAACGATCCTACTTGCCTACCGTTCACATACTTTTCCAACTATGCTATTAACCTAACCCTTAGTATGGTCTTCTACCTCAAACTTACGCTAGCTGATCCATCAACCTGACAAAGCTGACAAGGCAGCTTAGTATCATTATTTTGAGCAATTCGCGGAAACCGAGCAAAAATTAAGTCAACAGGGATATAAAAAATACAGTTAGTCAAGAAAAGAAAATTAGGTCTTGGTTTTATTACTGATCTTCAGAAATATTGTCTACCCCGCTTTCTTTATTTGCTGGGTTGCCTTGCCAGCGGTTGCCAGTACCTTGAAGTCAGCCAACTTGGTCTGTTTTTTTTGTCACCTTTCAAAGTCTCACCAAGTCTTTCCAACAAGTTTTACTACGGCACCACCTCTCTATCTCATACCGTTTGCCCGGACCGGTCTAGCTTTTCGTTTGTTTGGAAGGTTGTGCATTGTGCAACACACACACATAAAATTTCTGCCATAACACCGAATATTTAACACCGCTGTTTCTGGGACTAATTTGGTCTTGGAGATAGTTTCATGTTTACGAGTATACACTCGTCTGCCGCGCATACAATTTAATTATTTTTTAAGCCATGTTTTATATATTTTCTATGCATCAATACCATTTCCATAGGAAAAGCAAATGGCATTTATGTAGAAAAACTTTAGTCGTGTTTTGTGAATTTTATCATATAATTTATTTTTTTGGTGTGGCAACCCTATTTCATAATATCAAAAATGAATTCTCCGATAACGAGTTATCCGAAAATGATACCAAACTTGTCCTAGCACATACAGTTTTAGAGATATAAGCGTCCACAAGAAGGGCCGCGAAACTCAACTTTACTCCTCTCCCCCCCGCTTAAGAGGGGGTACGAGTAATGGGTTCCGGTGAATTTCTACTCAAGATCACCTATTGTACAAAGTTTCATTGACTCGTCCAATTTAAAGTGGTTCCCTTGCAAATCTTAGCACTAAATTTCCTATTAATAACTGTAAGTCATCTCTCGCGCGCTTGTTGGGCCTGTAGTAAAATGGTTGTAGCGTAGTCATTTATCAACCAATTTCAAAAATTCAAAGTACATGTTATAGATGAAAGACGTAGCAAGATAACTTTCTAATAAAGTTTTAATGGTTTCAACCAATAAAATTGCGTTATTTGGGTTATAAAAAATTAAACACAATTTTTTTTTCATTTATTTAATAATATCTTTTATATTATTCGACATACACTGAACATTGTAAGACATCTTTTGTTAAGTATTCAAATACCTTTCATATGATACCCCACACGTCGTAATATGTTAAGTAGTTACTGAGTAAATCGAGCTAAATTGAGACTAGGAGTCGCCATCTTTGTGACGTCATAATACGTCACTCCACCAATTTAAAAAGCGACAACGTCACTTTTCCTACTATAGAAACATCACTGAATCCAACGATACCACTTGTTGGTATAATACTGCTCAGTCCAACGAAAATCTATTTTTAGAGACTTAGCCTCCCTACTACAAGTGAATGAGTGGGTACGTACTGTGCGTGCGGCATGTACTGCTTGACCTTGAGCAGCTCGGTCTCCGAGTCGAAGGTCATGGTGTCCACGCCCACCGAGCCCGCGTAGCGGATGTGCGACGCCATCTTGGCCGGGTTCGCGAAGATCACGCGCCTGAATTCACACATAACATAATATTTCATACAGACAAAGATACATTGGGCACAATTCTGCCGTGGCCGCTAAATTCTCTAAATTTAAGTTGTTGGTCTCTTTCATTCATATGGGAATCGAAAAGGATGGGGAGATGAATGAATTTAATTTTGAATGAATGATAATTAAAATAAGCAGCTGTCAAATTCAGCTTAATTTAGTCGGGATGTTTTTAAATTCGTGCTAAAGTGTCTAAATGTAGGTTGGCAATCACCTGTCCCTTTTCGTTCTTAATAACGTGAAAGAGACATAGCAACTTAAATTTAGATATTTTAGCGGCCCCGCAGAATTGAGCCCATTATGTAGTTAATCCGTTTTCTGGCCCCTGCGATACAGGCTATGCCTAGTGCAGGGTCCGCAGCTTATATCTGACATATTCAATGTTTAATGTTAAGATGTTTTATAATACGGATGGTCATGTATAACTTGTTTGGAAAATAAATTATTATTATTATTTCATACGGACAAAGTTACATTACCTTGGTAAACAGCTCTTACTAGTTCCCATAGAGGGGCGTGAGTCTACACTACATCATAGACCGCTTGATTCGTCGTACTTTTTCGACACAAGCATAGGTCAATAAAAACAGCTGATATACATAATACATAGATTAGATACAGACACAAGGAAAACACAAGTGCTCATCACACCCTTGGTAATAAGTAAGGCACTGCTTCGAAGGCAGACGTACGATCAACATCAATAAATACACTAGACTAAAGGGCAGTGATTATAGATTTAAAAAAATAGTTTTGCTATACCTACTGTGGCATTGGTCATGCCATCTCTTTTGCTTGTCGGCCTGGCTGCAAGTACATTCTAAATTTAAATCTTTTTCGAGACAGTGGATTGTCTGTTTGTTTTTGACATCTTCCTGCTCCAGCTCTCGTCTGGACAGGATAGTTTATTGTAGTGAAGAACTGAGGGAAAGTCCCCTTCCCTCTTTTAAGTTCGTTGTGATCGTTAATGTGATATTTTTCTCGATGTTGTTTGCTAGTGAATAAAGAAAGTGCGTTTTAAAGTAACGAAAATGTTTAATTGTCGAGGCTGCCACATTAACTCGTCATAATACTCACTCGGGTCTGACGCCCATCCCGGTGATGAGCTGTATCTCCGCCTTGGACGCGCAGTCGAAGCCGGCGCCCAGCGCAGCCAGCGTGCGCACCAACATAGGATCGTCGTTGCACTTCACCGCTACAACACAACAACACACCATCTACACTGATTGTTGGACAAATAACGAACTGTGATCCAATCCGCACCAGGCCCCGTAACATGAAGTGCTTTGACAAAAGTTTCTCGCACATTTAACTGTCAAAAAGTTGCGAGAAACCCGCCATATTGAAATGTCCTCCAATAGGATAAGAGAATACGCACAACAAAATTATGTCTGTCACGCGTGGACGGGTATGATAGAGCGACTCGGACCCTGCAGGCCGGGCGACAATCTGGCAATTTTCTCAAAAAGTTCTGACAAATCGATGTTGCTGTTGTTTATTATTTAGACTAGATATACATAGACACAACAACGAAGTTTATCTACGAGTATGTCATCAAAATCCTTGCTGACGCTGCAATCTATACTAAATTCACACTGTAATTTATAATTGTCACGTTCATAAGACTACACTTGACAATCAATCGGTCATTTTAGCTTTGACATCAAAAAATATTTCTGTAAATCTTTCATCATTAACAGCTCATAAATGTCCCCACCGAGGGGCTCGAGCCTACCCTGAATGAAATCAGGGTGAATAGGCCTCAGTCGACCACGCTGGCCCAGTGCGGGGTAGTCAACTTCACACACAACCCTTGAATTACTTCGCAAGTGTGTGCAGGTTTCCTCACGATGTTTTCCTTCACCGTAAGAGCGTCGAATAACGTACATATGAATTCGAAAATCGAAAACACATTGGCACGCGCCGAGGTTCGGACTCGCGAACTTCCGAATGGAAGTCAACGGCCTTAGCCATTTGGCCACCGACGGTGTAAATCTTCTTCAGCAGCATTCTTTCGCCCACCGTTGGGCATATGCCTCTCCAGAGCACCTCCATGCGGCGCGATCCTCCGTATTTCTGGGCCACAGACTGCCCGCGTGGCTTCTCAGGTCGTCTGACCATCAGGCTGGTGGTCTGCCCACACTTCTTTTGCCCAAACGTGGCCTCCACTCCAGAACGCACTTGCTCCATCTCTCATCTTGTCGGCGACAAAGGTGTCTAGCCCATGCCCATTTGAGTTTTGCGGCACGATAGCCAATGTCCACCAGTCGGGTTCTTCTTCGAATTTCATCGTTTCTGACTTTGACTGTGTTGTTTGTGGTGTAAATCTTACTTAGATTAAAATGTTGAGCCAACTCACCGTAGAAGGGCTCGACCCTCGGCATGAGCTCCTTCCAGCGCTGGTAGCGGGCCACCACCTCGCCGAGGTCCATCACGTAGAAGGGGTCCTCCTGCCCCCCCTCCACCACTTCCCGGATCACGCTCACCGCCGACCACGGGCCTTCAATCACGCGGATACGCGGCTCCTCCTCAATCACCTTCATTTTCAGAACTTTTGGACTCGCAATTACAATGAAGTTTATCAGAAGTGGGATCCGGATTGATCACAGAATTCACTTTCACTTTAGTCAGTAGATGGGTTGTCCGACCAGTGGCTGGTAGTGGGCCGAACGGGTGTCCCGGGGTGCGAGGCCCGTGCCCCGCGGGGGGGCGGCGGGCGCTATGCTCGCGCGGGCGATTAGATGGAACCCGGCCAGGGGAGCCCACTAACGCTAGTCCACAAGTGTCAGCTGCCAACAAAAACAACCTGTTTAATTCGGGGTACACTCGGTGAGGTATACGAGGAGCTGCTGGATGCGGGCAACGCAGGACTGATCGTTGGGGAGATCTTT